>JAMXBD010002192.1:0-227519 GCA_024138025.1 Combretum micranthum | reverse complement strand
ATAATTCAATTACGTTTTATAAGTTTCATGAGATTAGATTTTTTATACGTGTAAATAGAGTATAATTTATAAAGAAATCTTAAGGCCATCAAAAATATAATTATAATTCATCACGTACTGAAAATTTCATATAAGGTCTTCATAATTTTCAAACTATTTTTTCTTTAAAATTTTACTCTTTACTAAAATATACATCTAAAATTTTAATAAAATTTGTATTTTATTTACTTAAAATATTTTATAAACTCTTTATCTTCCCAGCATTAACTTTGAAAATTCTCTTTCTTATGCATCAATCTATTTTAATTTTCAAGATTTACTACAACTTTATAGTTTTTTAATAAAATCTATTATTTTTTTTTTTATATTTGTGCATTATGAATTTTGAATTTTTTTTTTAATATATACACTGTATATGCATTTATCCATATTTATTTTTAGTTTTTATTATAAGTTGTATATAAAATTTGAAAAAAATAACAAAAAATCTTTATAAATCAAAAAATATTCATTTATCGATAAAAAAAATTTTATAAAATGATAGTTTTAATAGTTCCACAGTAATATTTATAAAAGTTTAACCGTGTCTAGAAATATAGGAGGTTTATTAGGCGCAAAGATATAAACATACAGAGTACTTTAATTGAACTTAAGTATAAATATAGATAATTTTGGCTGAATAGGAGTATCGAACACTTATTTACTTTTGTTGTCATCCGAACATATTAAGGCAAAATTAAGTAAGCAAAACGTCAGAAGGAAAAAAGAAAAAAAAAAAAAGGAGCATGGATGATATTTTTCTTATGCATTGCCTTGTGGCCCTAGATATAAGATGGTTTAAGAAATCCCATTTATTGATATTCTTCCACAAACATTTCGATCAATAGAATAAGGGGATTTATGGTATGTTTGTTTTATTGTTGTGTGTACCATCTATTTATATGTTTTAATCTGATATTTATTAAAAATAGATATAAATGAAAAATATATATTTTTACTCATAAACAGACTACATAGATCATATACAAATAAGATACATATACAAATCACATATAAACAATGACAATCCAAACAGACTCTTAATAGAAAGAAAAAAAATAGAGTAGAGAAGACTCATCTAACTATTGCCAATAGTTGTGTACTTTGGAGAATGATTTATTTTGGGAACCTGTGAAGGGTTGGATAGATAGAAATTAAAGGAAATAAAAACAAGTAAAAAAGAATAAAAGCAAAATGGTAGAAATGAAAAGAAATTGATGGAAATCTTTACTATACAGCCCACTTCTATATAAACGGATGGAAAATGGATGAAAAAAGATATAATTATAAATTATCGATTCTACTAATGTTAATTAAAAAATATAACCGGGAGAGTAGTTTTTTCTTGGAAAAAAAGTTTGGCTTTTGAAACATATGTTAAACTAAGGGCAGCTTGGTAAATGTCAAATAAAAATTACATAAAAAGATAGAAAAATTCTATAGTTCTGCCATTAATTATAGGATCGGCTTTATCACCATCTAATAACTTACACCTACCTAGCCATAATTAAATCACTAAAATAGTTAATATTCAATTTACCATATCTATTTTAATGGTTAGATGAGATGATTCTGTCGATGGGACCGTAAAAGCTCTCCAAAAGATAAGGCACAATAACCTACTTCTAGGCTCTAATATTATAAATAAGAGTAATTTTGTCAACTAAAAATTCTATATCTAGATGAAATAACAATGAAAAAGGAAACTTCCTTCCTTTTCTTTCATATCTTACCAAACATTCAATAAATAACGAGACGGTAAAGGGTTGAACGAAAGGTTTTGAGAAGGATGAAGAAAGATTGTGCAAAAATTGGCAGTAGTGTAGCTAGCTAATAAGTGAGCCATGAGGCTCTTAACTTGAAATTGGTATAGACAGTTTTTTCTTGATAATTTAATATTTGAAAAGTCTTGTATATAAGTATAATTCATATATTACTTTTCTTGTGGAAGCCAAACAATTTTTGTTTTGTAATAAATAAAATATGAAGGAGTTGGGCTTCATAAGTGTCCACCATGCATAATCTTGTGTTTATTATAGCTGGCTTGCCGCTATAATGGACGAGGGATGTAATAGTAATTTTTTTTTTCAATGATTTGAATTTTTATTATATTAAATGTTTAAACATAGTCCATAAAGGATTATAACATGTCCACAATTATAAAATCAAAACATCTAATTTAACATCTCTCAATCAGGCCAGTAGATCTTCATTGCTTATGTCATGCTAGCAATGGATGTACGGAATTTAGAGGTACATAAGTAACCTAAACCCCCTCTTGGCTATGCATCATGGAATCTATCTTATTTGCAACAAAATTTGCTTTCCTGGAGTAATATTGGCCAATTCAGCTTACTGAAATTTTGACAGTTTTTCTTGTAAGATGAGAACATTAAATAAAGTTAATTTAGGATTAAAATCTTATCTTCCAAACAATAATTGAACAACAATATTTGAGTCTAATTCAATTCAAGATAATTGAAAGACATAATTAAGCCATTTTTAAGCCAAAATATATAACCCATAACTTGGCTTCCAGAACAAATATGCAGCCAAGTTTCCAAGCAAACCTTGCTATCCATTGCCCCAAGCTATCTCTGAGTACAGTAGTTATGGTAGCTTCTCCCAATGTTGAAACCAAAGCATCTATATTAAGTTTGATGAAACCTTTTTTTTTTTTTTTTTGGCTAATGCCATCTTATGATATTAGTAGATGATAAAAACATTTTTTTCTTTTTTAATTAGTTGCTTAATATTCACTCGCGAACATATGATTAGGCTGATGTAAAATTTGATAATGTCTTGGCTTTCCATGAATCATGTTGTTTCTATCCTTCCAGATTAACCTAATAGCAAAACCAAATAGATTTGAATATGGGACATGCAAACTTTTACACTTAGATTTTTTAAAAGATGCGTGTAATCTCATCCAATCATACAAATTAAGATGAGAACAATCCACAATAACAGTTTAAATACCCAAACTTTCCCAAAATACACCTTAACTTAGGACAATCCCTTAAAGCATGTAAAACATTTTCTTCCTGTCGAGAACATCAGGGGCATCTATGATTAGAGTTGAATATTCTATGTAATGGAGCACCCACAAGTAGTCCTACATTCAAAGTCCTCCATATGAAAGATTTAAATTTTAGGCTCCGAAGGGAAGACCACAGCCACTTAAATGGTGAATTAACTCCATTATTATCTGAATAATTTCACAATTGAATTGTATCATATAAATATGATAGATTAGATACATCTCTGACAGTTGTATTAAACAAAGATTGATTAGGCATATTATTTAACAACGTACATGGATTGAAATGCAGCAACATAATAGTTGAAATTTGAAAATCAAGCTTGTCACCATCCCAAGTACTTTCATCTATAAAACAATTGGCTACTGTAAGATCTAGAGCTAAATATTGAATAAGCCATAAATAAGATTACAGACAGGAACATGACCCCGCCGTGTGTCAAACCAAAAATTTATGTTCTGCCTATTACCTAACATCACTATTTTTTGTTCCTTGGAATAATTCAAATTTGTTGCAATTTCTTTCCATAACAAAGAATGATGCAGACTAACAATTAAAATCCTTCTATGCATATTTTGCTTATATTTTTGTTGACTTATTTACTCCGCAAAGCTGATCCAACACAGAACTCATGCGCTCTTTTAAAAGCACATGCTTGGTTTTTTAAAGCCAAGTTTTGGATACCCACTCCTCTTAACCCAGATTTTGTGATTGTTGACCATTTAATCCAATGGACTGAAGGAGTAACCAAAGTACGTGATTTAAAAAAAAAAAAAAAATCCTTTCCATAGAGGTAATTGTTTTCTTAGGCAAGGAACAAGCTTACATATAGTATTTTAGGACATAATTAAGAGCTGATTGAATTAGGAATGTTCTTCTAACCATACTCAACTGCTCTCTCTTCGACCCATCCAACTTTTGTTTAATTTTATATCTATACTATTTATTAAGCGAACCCAATATTGTAGTGTCAAAAAATATAAATCTTATTTTATTTTTTTTTCTTATTTCATGATGGTTATAGTGATGGTTACTGCTTGTCTTCCTACACACTC
This sequence comes from Combretum micranthum, assembly GCA_024138025.1. Classification (NCBI taxonomy): domain Eukaryota; kingdom Viridiplantae; phylum Streptophyta; class Magnoliopsida; order Myrtales; family Combretaceae; genus Combretum; species Combretum micranthum. The sequence goes on along the minus strand of JAMXBD010002192.1, from coordinate 223,384 downwards.
TCTCTCCTCTCCCTCACTTGACATTAAAACCATTTTTTAACCGTTCCCACTCTTTTATTTTTTTTCCTACATACAAGTCTTTTTTAACTTTTTTTTTTCGCACACACAATGCATGTATTGTACACTAGTATTAGGAAATCAAAATCTTTACTCTGGAGACTTAATCCCTTCCCTAGAGAAAAGCCCAAATATGTATTTAAAGACACCTTATTTCATTTTAAGAAAGCTTGAAATTTTATTCCTAACATTGTTGTTCACATTTGATGTAAAAGGAATCATGACTTATCAAAGTTAATAGATAAGCCTAACCAAGAAGCAAAAATATCCAAAGCATCATGAATAGTTGCTATTGTTTCCATATTTGCTTCACACAAAAGAATGAGATTATCAGCAAATAAGAGATGAGTGAAAGCAAATTCAGTACCCTAAATTTTAATTGGTTTCTATCCATTTGATTCAACTTTAAACATTATGACTTGATTCAAGAATTCTATTGATAAAATAAATAAATAAGGTGGTAGAGGTTCACCTTGTCTTATTCCTCTTGTTGGATAGAATGCTTACAAATTTGTTCCATTTAGAAGTATTTCAATAGAAGTACAGGACACATAACTCATAATCAATTTGATCCACCATTCTAGGAACTTTATACTAGTTAATACCCAATAGATGGAATCGCATTCCAAGATATCGAAAGCTTTATGGAGATTGATTGTCATCTGGCCATTTGCACCCTCTTAGCAAGGAAAGAGTGTAATATTTATCTCATTAAAATGATATTACGTGATGCTTTCCACCTGAAATAAAGCTAGCATCACCTGAAATAAAGCTAATTCGCATAGGGCCTATGATATCATTTAGAAGAGGTCTCAGTCCAATAACCAACTTATATATAATGTAGCATTACAAAAACTAATTGGTCAGTATTGAGTCATTTGATTTGCCCCAACCTTCTTAGGTATAATAAGCTCTGTTTATTTTGTCTTTTCTTAGTCATTTTGGCAGCTTTTTTTTCATTTTTTAACAAGTATTTGTCAAGAAACAAATATAGGTGAAAAACAGACAATTTACTTTTAGACAAATCAAATAAAAATAAGATACATATAAGACACAAATATATATCAGATACAGATAAGATATAAATAAAAACAAATTAATCTACACAGACCTATGATGTCTCATTTAAGAAAGTAGGGATTGTATGAGTTTGGAAAATGGAACTAACCAACGAAAGAGCCAATTATCCCACTTTAGACCAACATTCTTTAATAAACAAGACATGCAAACCATCCTTCCTAAGGACTTTCCATAAATCTATTGATTTCAAAGCTTCACAATTTCATTCTTAGAGACTTTATTAGCAAGAAAAAGTGACATTTTAGTATTTAGTGCTCCCTTAAATTTTATAAAATATAATTCTTAGAAACAACAAATTCTTTAAATGAAGCAAAGATTTTTATGAAACAATCCATGATACTGCAATTCATTAGAGTCATTAATCTAATTGCCAACTGAGTCTTTTAGATCTAGATTCTTATTTTTTTTTTCCTATTAGCCAAAACAAAATTTTGCTAGTATCTGGCACTATTCATCTCTTATTAACCAATCAACTCTTCATTTTGTTTTCTACAAGAGCTCTTCTCTATCCAATAATTCATGTAGATGATGTCTAAGTTCATTATTTGATACATTGAAAGGAATGGAAAATATCATGTTCCATTGACTTGCACATAAATGCCTAAGCATGATCTTTTAAATATTTGTTAATTTTGTGAACACCCAAACAATAGACATTCGAAATAAAAAAAAAAAAGATAAAGGAATTCAAAATTTGGGAAAATTGAACAAAAAACAGCTTAAAACAATAATATTGATCAACCATTTTAATATTTGCCCTAAAGTGTAAAATTTATATCAGAAACCTAAAATTTGCCTAAGAAAGGAAAAAGACTTGAAAAATTCCTATTAAAAACATTAAATAATGTTCAAAAGATATTCTTTGAATCGTGAAAAAAAAATCCTATCAAAAGAAATTAATGAAAAGTTATTAAATATCTAATTAAAAGCTATTAAAAGATATTGAAAAAATATTAACCGCATCATTATTGACCACATAATTAAAAATATTGACCGCATCATCCCCCCGTTGTATAAAATTATCCCTCGAATTATCATAATGTCATGTAAGAATCAGTTGGAATCAACCACAAAAATATGTCGTGAGCAATCCTTCCTGGAAGTTAGAAGGGTTGGAACTATACAAAGACTTAGACTCTCATGAATAAAACCCTAAGCCAATAACTCCTCAAAATGTCTTCTTAACCTTTTATGCTCTCTAGGACTCATTTTTTAATATGACTTGTTTGGAAGATTGACTACCTATATGCAAAAATCGGAGTTAAAATGAGCAAGTTATGACAATTTTAAGTTTGAATTTTCACAGCAGAAAAAATGACATGAATTTAATTATAGAGTTAGAATTTTAAATAGAACCCTTATGAAATACTCATTCTAGATATTTTTTTTATTTAGGTAATGAAGAATACAATGCCCCGTTCCTACAAGACTATTTCGATTAAGAAGGTTACAATGGCTGAGTGAGTTTCCTTAAGCTTTTTCGTATTATTGTATGCGCTTGTAGGTTAGTGCACTAGAACTTAAGAAAAAGATATAAATGAAATTGCATGTGGAGTTAATTGGGATTGTGATGTGTTTGTCATCATGCTTGATCAATAAACTTAAGTATATCGAAATCTTAGTTATTCAATTTAAGTGTGTTTATAATCACCTAAATTTATACATTTTGAAAATGAAATTGTTAATTAAATAAAGTTAAGTTTTGGAAATGACTTAAGAAAAATCGTAAAATCACTCTAAATTTTTGCGTTTAAAAAAAATCAAAATATAAACAATCTAATGTTGATTAAGAATTTGAATGAATAACAATAAAATTCTAAGATACAATTTTTCATAGTTTTACGTGATTAATAACAGATAATAATACAATTACATAACGAGAAAACATAATTTCAACTTTAATAAGATATTAGTAATTTAGATAAACATCCAAAGAGTAAAAATGAGACATCTTGATTTTAAACTTGTCAAGATGTTCACGTTAACGGAAATTATAAAATGAAATATTCTTAATGATTGAAATGATATGAGCACTATATATTTATATACACATTGTCGCATATATTCAGATAAGAATGTAAAAGCGGGTCCACAACCTTCTATTATTGAGTTTGTTGTGTTGTGTGAGTCAATGTCGGGTCGTTGTGAGTAGTCTCAAGTTAAGGACAAGTCGAATCAAGTCCAATCTAGTCATTAGTTGCATGTTGTCCTTGTCAGGTAGAGTCTTCTTTAAAAATCAAATAAGTGAAGGTTGAAATCGCTAAACTAATTTTATTATTCATAAATGCTATATTGCATAGAATATCGGTTGTGTAAAGTAAAGAAACATTTAAAACCCTAAAAGTATGGAATTGAAGATATAAATGATGAGTAAATAGATATTACAAAGAATGATATTAAACTTAAACAATACTAAATCTTCAATACCTTTCATAAACGTGAAAATAGCAAGAATATCGAATAAATGTGATAAAAAATCAAACAACAAATATAATACTGATAATTAATACATAAATTAACTGAGATTTGAGATTTCAAACATTCCCTTCATGTAGCCAATTTGTTTTAACAATAATTTTCAACAAATCAAACTCTTTTATCTTTTACAAATTTCAAATTAAACTTATTTTCTTTTAATTTTAAAATCTCCAATCCCTTAGAAAAATTCAATTTCAAACATCTAGTAAATTTGTAAACTCCAAATCTTAGCATATTTCATAAATTGATTTATTCAATTTCTCACAATTAATAATTTAGACCCTTTTCTTTTAATTTATACATGACTTAAAATTCTCAAGTTCAAGTATTCACTTTATAAAATATTATAGATTAGCTATTTTCAACCTACATTCTATTTACTTAATCCTCATAAATTTTGAATTTGACTGCTTATTTAAAAACATTAATTTTAAGCCTAAATTTTGTCCAACTAATTTTCAATTTAAGTTATTGATTGCTATGTTATAATTCTAAAATTATTTTATAATTACTTTTAATATCCAAGAAATCATCTGAAGGATTTAAACCGAACGTCTTTACTCATAAATATTTTAATTATTTTTGTCCCTACCCTATGTAATTCTTTTTCTTTTCCTTTATGGCTGCCATTTCTTCCTTCTTTTTCCCTGCCCCTTCTTTTTCTTTTACTTTTTGTGCTTCTTCCTCTCTTCTTTTTCTTGCAAATTCCACTCCCAATCTCAAGTTTACAAGAGATTAAAGAGGAAAATGAAGATAAAAAACATGAAAGAAGATGGAGACCATGAACATGGAAGCTTTAAGAGCTTAGGGAAAGTAAAGATAAAGAAAAACCAAGAAGTTTGAGTTATCAAAAAGAGATAAGTTGTTATTTCATTTGTTTTATTTGTTGTTTATGTTTATATGTGTTGATTTGATGTTTGATACATGATGCGTTGCTGATGAAGATGATAAATAGTAGATATAAGGTTTGATCAAATGGTTTGGAGGTTTTTGATGTTGTTGAATGAGTACAGAAGTGTTAGAAGTACAAAAATTAGCTTGTGTAGAACCAAACAGGGCGTATGGGATCTTGTTTCACCCTCTAGTTGTTTTTCCTCCAGTGTACATTTCCATTAGCATGGCCGTGCAGCAGATTATGTACCCTATTTCTGCCCTATTTAAAATAAATAGATTAACGGAATAATGTGTAATAGGTATGATGTATTAGTATTCACTATTGAACACCAGTAAGGTAGGCCAGCGATGTACATTAGGAAACGACCGGTCTAAGTCCTGTCTTTTAATTTTCCTGCATTTTTCTTCTAATAATCATCATCCATTGTATCAGTATTCCAATTTTCCATTCGATCAGATCTGAGAATTACTTAGTCGTTCCAAAACATTTCCAAAAACCTTAGAGGGAGAGATTTTCTGGAGATGAGTAGCTAAGTTCTTAATTTCTAGCCAAAGGATTGTTGCATGTTCGGTTTTTCAAGGATTATGAGATCGAATCGATTTGTCTTGCTCTGATTTTTATTTTGGATATTTATATATCTTTTACTTGTTTTGTTATTGTTGTCTTGTTTGATTGATACAAATTAGGGCCCCTTTGTTCAATTAGCAAGGTAATATAATGTCATTTAGAACATTGAATCCATAATTGTTTGATTGTTCTAATTTGTGTGACACAATAACATGATCGATTATAAGATAGATAATTGATTTGTGTTATGAAGATATATAATCTGGTCTAAATAGATCATCTTATGATTTGTTCGATAGAAACGGTAGTCTCTCTTATTCTTTATGCTATTGATAGATTAAACTGTAAGAGCTTGTTTAGGGCTGTTTAATCAATAAAAGAAATAATCAAAGACTTGTTTTGGTTATTGAAAAAGTAACGAGAGATAGGTTATTAGAGTTTGTTAATGACCATAACTAATTTGTCCAAAACAAAAAATAGAGATCCTTGCATCAATGATTAATTTTGTGAACTAAGCTGTAATGATATATTTGGTTAGGAATTCTTTGATATTGAATTAATCTTTGAAATTTTGTTTGCTTATAATTAGTTTTCTTATTTTCTTTGATTTCACAAAGACCCTATTTCTTCTTTTCTTTATCTAATCTCTAATAGGAATTAATTTTACCATTCCCCGTGGATACGACCCTGCTCATTACTATATATAAATCTTTTAGAGTATGAATATATATTTGTTGGATTCAACACCCACCAGTAACCTTGCCACTTTTGCTTTGTTTGAATTTGCATCTCTTTTTTTATTTTGAAAGTGGTTATTAACTGAAAATAATAGTTTGACTTACTTGGATTAGTTTTGAAAATTTTTTGTAGTATGCGAAGTATAAGTACAAATATGATAGCTTTGAGCTGTAGGTACTAATGAGTCACTTTGACTTGATTAAATTAAAGGATGCAATGCTTGATTTGATATTTTTTGAGAAGTATAATTGATGAAAGATTCTTTTCCTTTTTTTGTTTGCTTGAGGACAAGCAAATGATAAGTGCGGGGGAATTTGATAAGTATCAATAGACCTTATATTTTTTTTGCTTATTTGGATATATTTGTTATGTAATTTTATGATTTGATCAAGAAAAGGATATTATTTTGTTAAATATTTATTTTAGGCTTTCAAGAGCTCATCATGATGACTTAAGAGAAATGGAAGCAATTAAAGCAAGTTTGGATCGGTTTGTGCAAGAAAAGAAAGCCTTTTATTTTCAGCCTCCTTCACCCAGCCCAGGGTAAATAGGGAGGGATGGAATTGGAAGGCTATAAATAGCCAGCTTGTTTTCATTTAGAGAATGTATAGAGGAAGTGAGTTGCAACCAAAAACGTACAGAGCTTTTTAGGGTTTTTGGAGCATATTCCTCTAAACCCTAAGATAATTACGAACATTCCTTTCTAGACAGAATTTAGAGAGAGAACTTCTCAAGAATTTGTAGGGTTTCATAGCCTTGTGCTTCATCATTTCAGTTCACCAAGGATATTTATTTTTATTGTTTTATCTCATTATGGGTCTTCGCTATTTCTTTGATTTATTGCTTGCATCGTCATATTTATAGAGGAGTGGTTGATTTTGCTTGGGGTTTGGATCCTTGGGTTAATTTCATGTAATTATACTATGCTTATTTTGAATACGTGTTGATTTATTGAATTTAATAGCTTGAGCTTAATAGATCTTGAATATGTATAATGTACGATATGGGTTCATGTCTAATTTCATTAAAATAGGCTGAGAGTCATTGTAATGAATAGATCTAGGTTGTTGATGGGTTGATCCTAACAACCTTGAGAGAGGACGAGTAAAAACTTTTTATCGCTTATTTGAAAATCATTGGATTGGTTTCTAAAACAAAGAATTCTTATTCTTTATGCGGATCTAGACTGATGATAGGTTGAGAAGAGATTTTAGCAGTCTAATATAAATCTAAAGTTTCTGACCTTGAGAGGCTTAAATTTATATCAGTGAATCTGATGGTTCAATAATTCAATACAACCTTTTTTTCTAAGAAATTCTTGATTTACATTAATAGACCTAAGTGAAGCATGACCCAAGCAACCCTTTGATATATCTTTAGTCTTGTATGCTTGCTATGAAATCTGCTGTTGATTTTTGATGTTGTTAGATTAGGATTAGATTAGTTCTTGTTGATAGATTTTTCCCTGTTTTGTTTAGGCTAGATAATAGGAAAAGAGGGAGTAGAAGTACTCACTAGCTTTCTCTTGGAATACTACTTAGATCTTTTTTTACTATGCTACATCTGATGTGCTTGCCTTGTGGAGACTGTAGTTAGACAATGATTTAGAAAAGAATTTACAAATTTAAAACTAGATTTTCCTCCACCATATGTGTGTGTATGTATATTGAAAAAATAAAAAAAGAAAGTAAGCGTGTGATGTTAAAAAAAGAAAGTTGGTGTGAAGAAAACTTTAATTATAACTACACTGCGTGAACAATGGGATGTTAGATTCTTCATTAGGGAGTAGACATTGAAGTAAGAAAGAAAAGCACTTTTTTAAAAGTGCTTTGACAGATGGGTTTGTGACTTTCTATGAACTTACAGGAGAATAAATTTATTTCACCAAAATAACTCCATATCCATAATTGGAAAGCCTATTGAATCCCAATTGTAACGAAACTTTTTCCATTGAACTTATGGTATGAATACTATGAGGACATTATTTTTGTTCTTATCAGTCCTAATTAGTTGTCAAGTTTGTTTTTTGCGTTTTTACGAGTTAATTAGTTTTGAAATTTTTATTAATATTCACCATTTTTGGTGAAGGTTTAAATATCATTAGTACAACTAAATTTTACTTATAGATAAGAGCAAAAATTTTCTATTGTTATAGGACATTATTTTTCCTAACAAAAATATAGTAAGAAAAGAAAGATATGGAGGGAAATATTTCCAGTTCTTTCATTAATTGTGATACAAAAGGAAAATGAAGAGAAATAGTTAGGATTTGACAAAATATGTTACAAGGACGATTTAGTGATTGTATCTCATTTTCAATCATTTCCATCTTTTCTTCCTCACATTAGTTCAAATCCTAGAGATGAAATGATTTTGGGCTTGGACTTATATCTAGGTTTGCAAAATAGATAACGATTAATAGTGCATCGAGAGGTTGTCTGAACAGATCTTTGATGCTAAAGTTAGTTCAAGTGCCAAAGAAATAAAAGTCAAGATAATTATGAGGGTATCAAAGTGAATGTTATCTCTTTGGTGGTAGCAATGGAGATATATATAGTAGATAGATCATGAATGGTTATGCACATCATGGAATGATGGGAGGGAGATGCCAGGTGTTGTTATGAGGATGTAGAGTGAAGCCTAATCCAAGCATAACCATGAAAATGGTAATGCCTGGCTATACTATTTAGCAGGTAGGCTTCCTGAGTTAAGGGAGCTGGAATCCGATGAGTCCAAGAAATGAGCTAGAGTGGCAAGCTTGACCTAAAGGCTAGCCTCAATAAACAATTGGTTGGACTGGTTTGAGAGGCCCATGATCCATATTTGACCATTAATACTATCTAAAATCGGAAAAAAATTTTATAAAGCATAAAGTAGAATATATTTGTTGATTTTGTCTATATTTACTCTTTGTATAATTTACCAAACATAAATTTACTTTCATTCTATGATTCTATTATTTCCATTATTCACATCCCGATCCACACACTATTAATTATATTGCAAAATTTCAAAAGTATTATATTGTACAAGCGATAGCTAAAATGACAAAGGTTACTGGATATATTAAAAAAATACCATTGGCACTATACATTGGTAATTGCTATACTTGATTTAAAGCACCTCTGATTTATAGTATTTATTGCTCAATGTTTCTTGTAGTAATTCCATAACTGAGCACCTAGTAAACAGTCTTTCCATATGCTACGTCTACATCTACATAACTTGCAGATATAAATTATATAAGCCATGAGAAGAGTTTGACATTTGGCAATTATTGCTTCGCTCATAGACCCGCTATTCTATTGTATTTTGCTCAATTTCTTTATTGTGATTCACATAATTGATCACCAGTAGCAGATTCATCACTGAACATAGCACCTGGTCTGTCCTTAACCAAATCTGCATATGCTGGCTGTAAAAATAATTGCCATGACCATGAAGCCCATAATTATGGGAATAATAGTTGGAAAATATGGGTTTGTTGATAGTATTTTAAAATTGTCCGAAGGGCTCTTCGATGCTGATATGGCCATAGCTCCGCCATCACCCGGTTTGCGCACCGCACGAGAACCTTGCGCTGGTCAGCCATCCCATCACCGTCACCTTTTGCATGCTCATATCTACGTCTACTTGATGTATTCCTGTATGATACTTAAATACTCAGCGAAGTTTTTTTTATCCATAATATCAGTAGATATACGTGTTATATAGTAATTTGATGAATTCGATGACAAAACATAAAAAAATAAAATAAAGGGAATAATTTATACATACATATATATATATATATATTTGATAGACTAGATCCTATGATTTTCATATTAAATCCATAAAATATAAAACTTTGACCTTTTAATTCCCAACAGCTTTCGCGATCTTGTTCTCACATCCTTGACAGCACATATGCACATGCATCTCCACAACCTGGACAATCAAAGGGAAGAGCCCCATTTTTAGATTAATTAAATTTAAATGCTGCAATTGAAATAAAATATCCAAAAACCAAAAAATTACGGAAAAAAGAGACTCTTATTTATCCGACACCTTTTCAGTTCATTTCTCAATAGTTTCATCACATATGCTCCAGCTGTAAAATATTTGCACTACCAAACTAATAAGATTAAATATATGCTTATATAGGTACAATTAATGAAAAATTTTACTGTCCCTGAAATACTACCTTAACCTTATCTAAACCAAATAGACAGTTGACTATCAAATCAAGCATTATTCAAGTGAGAAAGAGAGAAAAAAGGGAGAGAGAGAGTTAGATTACCGTCATCTTAGCTAGGCTTTGCTCTTTTTGGAGCTGAATATCAAAAAGTGATCTTTGAAATGGTTTTAATTTGAGCCTTTGTATGTACTATATTTATACCAAAGGTGATGAGCACCTCTTAGTCTTGGAGGTAACGTAAGACTTCACATAACACGACGCGTGGAGAACAATTAAAAAAAAACAAAAAATGCTAAAAACGAAACGGCAGTTAAGCAATAATTATCAAACTAAAAGAAATAAAAAATAAAAAATAAAAAAGGGAAAGCTTATGATTAGTAAATGCCAAAGAATAATTTTTAATTTCAAAGTCTTTGAAGTCTTTGTTTATAATTTCCACTGCAACTTGCTTCTATAAACAACTAAAAAACAATTGCATGGAAATTGCATGTAAGTTCAATGGCTTTTTCTCTACTAAAGTCCACTTAGACAAGTAAAACAGATAATATATATATATATATATATATATATATAATGGTGGACATCAACAAATCTTTATCGAAATTAAAATAAGCATGACTAAGTTATCATATATGATGCTTATAGGTAAGCAAAACAAAACAAAAAATTAATGCTTGAATCATCATAATAGGAAACTATTACAAATGATTCTACGCGTCAAATTCTTATTTGTTTTATTATGACGTTATAAAAAATATAACGTGTCAATCCTATAGTGAAGTCTTTCTTTAATATATATCATTGTAAATACTCCCAATTGCTAGCTTATTGTAATTTACATCATAAGTTGAATAAGATGGAGATTAGAAAGTGCGACACCATGCTTCTTGAGTTAACTCCAAACTCCAAGTGTTCTTATCATTTCGATACTCCTTGCATTTATCCTATTATATCTTGTAAAAGTTGAATTCCATCTTTTGGAGGATAAATGAGTATTGCCAAAAAATTAGAAATATAAGAAAAAGAGAAAATTAAATCCACCCAATCTCTTTTGAGGAATTTCTTTAGTCTTATCTTAGTTTAATTATCTAACCATAAAAAATAAAAGTATGAATTCAATATGTTTTTCTACTTTTTTTTTTTCACTTCTAATTAATTAATTTATTATTATTTTTTTGGGGGATTCGATTATAAATAAAACGAAAATTTCTATCAATTGGTTACATTAATCTCCGGGCATTGGTCAATAAAAATGATTATTTGACCTGGGCCTTGCACGACGCCAATAGGATGACTAGATTCTTGACAAACTTTCTATGTAAAAACGATATTCTAGTCCATGTCCATAAAAAAGATAGTGACTATTAGATAACTAATGCTGCGTTATTTTCCATCGATATTAAGAATGTAATGAAGAAGAAAGGGTGCTGGGTAATTTCCTCGACACTGATATATGATTTTTCTGGAGCTTTCGTTTTCCTTTCTAATACCATTTATCATGGAAAATTAATTTATGGTTTTTAAATGGGCCATTGTGTATCGGGCTCAGTAAGTGGGTGATGTGGGCCTCCGTGTGGACAGGCTTCAAGGCTAAATAAATACCACTACAAGGCCCAGCGAGTTATCTATATTCATAATATTGTTTACTTATATGTTTAGAAATTAGAAAATGCTATTTAGAATAAAAGAAAATAATATATATATACACACACACATGGAAAATATGACAAAGAGAAAGAAAAAAAAACAAAAGAAGAAGAGAAGCAAAAAAAAAAAAAAAAATGAAAGAAGCATATTGTTGGCACATATAATATTTAATTTTATTGGTTTTGTTTGTTAGGACAATGGGAAGGTCATTATATAGGGTTAATATCACATTTAGTATCCAAACTTTCTCAAAATGTATAATCAACTACCTAACCTCAAGTAATCAATTTTATATATAATCAAACTTTTTATGTTTAAATTATACTTTAGTTAACATAGTGAATTCGTTTATCATGTCGAAATTCTACTTGGATTCAATATGATTTGTGAATCAGAAAATTCTACAAATAATGTAAATTAGCTTATAAAAGCTGTAAATACACTTATTGTATTAATAAAACATTAAGCAATGTTGTCAGACTTGTACCAGGGATTGATTTGAACATGCTAAGAGATCAGAGGTTGAGGAACCGTTTCACAATTATAAAAATAAATAAATAAAATATACATTAATATTAGCATATGTATAGGTAAGATTTGTTTTATATTATCTTAAAATATTAATTTATTAGTCAATTTGCCTTGTAGTCTAATGACATTTAGTCTTAATTCTCATCTTTGAGGTACCAAGTTTAATTTCCCGCATTGTAATGGCCCTAATGGCCATGTTCTTGCTACCACTAAAAAAATATATTAATTTATTAGTCGAAAATATAAAGAAATGGTATAATAAATAAAGTATTTATATGTTATATGAAAAAAATTAAAAAGAAAAAACTAATTTACCATTTTGCCCAACACCATATAGAAGAAGTGCAAAGAAAAGGATCAACTTGATAAATGCAATCACTGTTTTTGGCTTATATTTGTCAGCATTTATTATCCTCTTCTTTCTTGTTACTATTAATTTATCATTTTCCTCCTGAAGTGTACCTTTAGTTACTTTTCCATTTTTATGATCATTTGGTGAGTAAAATTTTCCAATCCATAGCTAAAATGCTCTTAAGTTTTTTAACATTTTAACAAATTTGATTTGCTTCTTCTCTCTCTCTCTCTCCCCCCCACTTCTTTTTTTTTGTATCTTTCCATTTCTAGTACAAGTGGAGTCGAGTCACTTCACATAGCAAGACAAGTGCAAGCTTCCACGTATTACCTCCATCTCTATATTAGTTCCATCTATAGTTTTGTTGTTATCAAGCATTATTTAGGCACTCAAGTGGAGGTTTTTGACGCTCTTTCGTGTATCGGTCTCATCTCTCTCTCTCTCCCCCCTTCCCTCTTCTACTCTATTGTTTTGCTTCTTCTTGTTTATTTATTATTTTTTAATAAAGATGTCTTTTGACCCTACTAACTTGCCTAGGTCAACCAAGTCATAGTTGAATTGGCCGGCTCATTTAGGTTTTCCCGGTTTGACCAAAAAGCAGTCTAATAGCAGGAACTAGACTGCTTTTAAAAGGCCGGTTTCGGTTGAACCAAACTAGCCAATTTGGTCTAGTTTCAACACATTTATTTTAAATAAATGATGAGAATTAAGAAATTCAACATTAATTTTAGTAATACAAGCAAAATGAAGACACATGACCCATTATTTTACACCTTCAAATCTCTCCCATGTCCACTATAATTTGAATCTTGCTTTTAAGTTTTACCCATCACCATTCACATGCTTTTATTAATATTTAATGCAATACTAATAATTACAATGATTATTTACATTTACTAATGATTCATAATTCACGATTACTAAGATGTATTGTAAATTATGTTCAAATTATCATGAGCAACTAGTTTTGTTTAGTAACCGACATTTCATATTTATTATATGTTTACACAAAAAATCATAATACTAAAAATTTAAGAATAAAAAAGGGTAAATAAACACTCTATATATTTTTTATATTTCATTTCAAATGTTTATAATATATTATAATATATAACCTAGAAGAAAATAAACCCTCTAAAAAAAAAGAGAAAAAAGGAAATAAAAGGAAAAAAATAATATTAGGTTAGCTTGAGATAAAGATAAAGAACAATCCAAAGTTCCTAAATTTAAACATTTAGAATTACTTGTTTAATTAAAGTTCACATAGAATAAAAATGTCAAAAATTTCTGATTCTAATACTAATTCTACCTCCAATTTTATTGATTTTATGTAGTAGCCAATGAAAAAACTAGAAAAAAGATAATTAAGCAGACAGATTTAAACACAAATTAAAGTTTTGGGGGAATTAATTTGTTTATTTAATTGTTTCATTAGACATTGTGTTTTTAATCCATTTGCCTAATTGTTTCATTTCTAGTTTTTTTATTATTACATATCATGTGTCACTTCTCTATTCACTTGAAGTACCAGTTCAACTAACATAATTAGAAATGCAGCATTAATGAACACAAAAGTCTAGATTAGGTATTAAATTGACTACATCAGAATCCATGTAGTTAATCATATATTTATAAAAAGTTAGATGCCAAATATAACATTAACTACTATTGTGTATTTATATATCATGGATAACACATATTACATTTCATGAATGAAGAATATTTTCCAAAAGCAATTTGTTGCATTAGCAACTCTTACACCCATTCTGCATACATTGAGCAAGTTTCAACCTTTAAATCAAAGCAACTACTTGTTCTCCTTTTACTTTGTATTCTTATTTCACAACTTATTATACAAAAAGGTCAACTTTAAGACTTATTTTTCATACAAATGTCATAAATTTATAAATATAACAATCAAAATAAAAATCATATTATAAATTGGATTATCCACACTTCAAGTTGCATAAAAGCCCTTCCAAATCCCACCATAGTTGCTTATGCTTTAATTGAAGTCGGATTGCTCATTGGCACATGAAATGACTATCGATACATGGTTAGGCAATTAAGATTTTATTCGAAGTTTATGATTCATAAAATTTAATGGATGCAAAATTTTTGTATTTGGCATGCAGGAATACATGCAATAAAGGTACATTGAAGCCTTAAGAAAGCATTGAATCAAAGACTAGAACCCACCAAGGATGAAAAGTATTAAATCGGTAAACTTGGTTACAATCTTAGTTTGATGAATATTTTTATAAGAGGTATTGACAAAGAAAACCTCTACTAAATCACTAATGAAATTACAATTGTTGTGCATGGCCAACTCTTTAGAAATATTTTAATGTTGAAGAGATTGTAATTATTCTAGATGAGTATTTTGGAATCCATCATTTTAATCAATGTTTGAAAGAGTATAGAAGTGAAGATTGAGACTGAAAATAGACAAAGACCCATATGTACTCTATGTCGTCTTCATGATGTAGGTTTCAAAGAGGCTAAAATTATGGAAAAGATAGTCTGTCACTAGATGAATCCAAAAGCAATCTACTAATTAAGAACCAATTTTAAGATGGGATCTACCTGCAATGGGTTATTGTGATGGTCTTGTTGCTAGAAATCAACATATGCCAAGTAGTTGTAGTATGGTTATAATAGGATATTTAGAAATCAATAATAATATAATTTCACTATAAGAAAAAGAACCAAGTGAATAAAGAGTGCCTAAAGAATGTGATGAAGCTAGTTTAAGTTGGTAAGTGTAAAATCATTATTGATTTGGTAGTTAGTATGATTGAGTAAAATTAAAAAGGATTTAGTGAATTACATGTTACATGTTATATAT
This sequence comes from Combretum micranthum, assembly GCA_024138025.1. Lineage (NCBI taxonomy): Eukaryota > Viridiplantae > Streptophyta > Magnoliopsida > Myrtales > Combretaceae > Combretum > Combretum micranthum. Next base: position 208,014 of record JAMXBD010002192.1, on the reverse strand, counting down.
ACATGGTATGTTAATTTGACAACATTTTCTTCTTTTTAGGAAGATAAAATATTTCAAGCTCTAAACTTTTTATTTGAGATATGTATAAGGTTAATGTTGAATTTGATGATTGAACTTTGTGTAACCAAACACCTGAACTCTGTTAGCTGACGTGACATTTCTAACCTATAAAAATATGCCACACATCAGGTGACATGACATTTTATTATTTTTTACTTATTTTATCACAATAATTATTATTTTTTAATTATTGTTACTATAATAATGAGTGTTATATTTTTAAGAATATAAATAAAAGAACTCAGGCTTTCATTTAAAACTCCACCCAACAAAACCCAATACTTATCTTATAGGCTTTATCTCTTTAACCATTATATCATCCAATTATGTATTATAATACAAGGCAAGTTTTTAGGGATTTACCAATGTGGGACTAGAGATTTCATCTTGATATTTACACCATTCCATAACTTCCAAGGAAAATGACATCTATCCCATCAACACAATGTTTATAAAGAAGAATGTGTATGATAGAGGTTTCTTTCAAAATGTTAGGGAAATAATATCACCCTTCTCTACAAAAGCATCATTTAGTCTTGCTAAATCACAAGCTTGTTAGGAGCTTAAATGCATTGTCTATCACTGCAATTTATTCACATACTTTTCTTTCAATTGCTTTGGCTTTGCATCCTCTATCCATCAACATGATATACTAGGGACAAAATATTTTAAAGAAGTTTCCAATTTTAATGACATTAACAAAAATTAAACTTGTAATATGTATCTAATTTTAAAGGGTTTAGAAGCATTGAAAGAGCGTTTCAAGAACTCGAAGTTCTCGTGTAAAATGGACCATTACTTGCTAGTGGTGTTTACTCCACCTCAAGATGGGATACAATTGGTCGAACTACAAAACTTATTGTTGGTGTTGGCCAAATCAGATTAGAATGAAGAAGATGATAATAATGAAAGATGATGAATGGATGGAGACGATCTACAGGATATTGATAAATTGATAATGTCTGAAAAGGCTCTTAATCATTTGATCATCTTTAGAAATGAAAGAAAAGAAACTAGGCCCAGATGTTTACACATATCATGCTGTAGTAAGTTCCTTAAATGATGCTTGGAGATTCCAGGAAGTAGAAGAGTTTTTTAAGAAGATGCTTGAATTTGGAAAATTAGCAGAGCTATTACATCAAATGAGCATGCATAAGTGACAATTAGTACCCAATGTAAGGAGAAGCCAGATTCTAAGTCTATTGCATATTTGCAAGAGATTGATGAGCTATGATTACAAAATAAATATAAGGATGCAATGAATTATTGAAGAAATCACTAAGAGGGCATAGTACTCAGTAAGTTTTACCTACATCCGTTGATGATGTTCTGTTAAACAACAAAAAAGCATTTCAAAGACTACTTGATAGTATATATGTATTTGGCGTCAAATTTTAATCATCAATTTTGCACGCTAGTCAACTTTGCATGCAAATCATCTTTGGTGGAATATCCAAGGTGTTGAGGTAAACATCTATTTTTAAAATGGACGACTCACTATATTTTCCAATCCATCGCATGATTTGTTGTGTTATTGGTTACATTGTCACTAACTAATAACGGTAGTCCTTCGCACAATGGTTAAGTTGTTTTTTGATGACATGCCTGCTGCATGCTTATGCACAAAAATATCCTCTTTGCAAAAATAAGGACAAAGCTGCATACGTATGTGCCTTCTCTTCCTTTACCTCAACAATTTTTATTTTTAGTAAACATTAAATTCATTTAATATTTTGATAATTATAAATTAATTATTCCCAAAGAATGAGAGTATGCTAGTGCCATGGATATTCATTTTTCTTGGAAGTTATGGAATGGTGTAAATATCAAGATGAAATTTCTAGTCCCACATTGGTAAATCCCTAAAAACTAGCCTTGTATTATAATACATAATTGGATGACATAATGGTTGAAGTGATAAAACCCATAAGACAACTGTTAGGCTTAGTTGGATGGTATTTCAAATAAAAGCCTAGGGTCTGTTATTTATACATAAATAGCACTCACTATTATAGTGACAATAATTAAAAATAATTATAGTGATAAAATAATAAAAATAATAAAAATGAAAATTTGAGGCCACTTTTATAATTAACATGAAATTACTAAATTAATTGACAAAAAGAGAAGAAAAAAAAGCATGCACAATTGGTGCTATATTTTAATAATTAATTTTATTTTGATTTTATCTCAATAATTAATTTCAATTAGGGTTCTAGACAAAAAAATAATTTGCATTGAAAAAAAAGAATACATTTTCGATATACTAAATATTTAATCGTATTTAATAGGGTAAACTAGTAACCCTCTTATATGTGGTCCTTACCTATATCTTATTTAATCGAGTAAGGTATATAAGTACTGAAGGTCATAGAACATGAAAGGGATATAAATTTCTTACAACCTACTCTCATAAGATAGAATACAAGTATGATATCTTCGTATCCTATACCAACTTTGGTTAAAAATTTATAAACTATAAAAGTAAATAAAAATATATAATAATGTTCCATTTTATTTTGCAATTAGTTTTCTAAGATTGTCATTTGTAGACTATTTTGGAATTTTTATTTAAAATACTATAATTGTATTTTAAAAGAACTTCAATTGTATATGCTTAACAAACAATTCTATGGTCCTCATGTTTTCTAATAAGGTTATCCCTGTAGGTTATTTAATAGATCATATTTACACCTAACCTGATTGAACCACTCTTAAGATTTTACTTACTATATTTATTTGCTATAAGATGATTAATCGGACAGTGTTGTGATGCAAATATAAAAGTTCCCATGCTTATACTTTTAAGTATACAAAAATATTGTTTATTTTCCAAGTCTATTTAATACATAATTACCTTCAAAATTTTTAATTTTGGAATTTACTACATGTGCTATAATTTTATTCATAAGTAATGTATAAAATGTTTATTAAACTTTTACTTTCACACATAAATAAATACCACATGCTAACAGATATTGTGACATTAAAATTGATTTTTAATTTCTTTTCATATGTTATGTATGTGAATATATGAAATATCACATGAAATTATGTATATTATATAAAAAACTTAAGAGAAAAACAAAAAGTTACCAGTTCATGGAAAAATTATATTCAACATTTAGACTAATGCTTATTAGTTATACTTTTACTATGGCTTATATTCAACATTTAGACTAATGCCAACAATTTATTGGTTTCAATTTCTTGCTGGTTTTGTTTGTTTACATGAATGGTTAATGTATAGTATTATATCTTAAGTAGTAAATGAAATGTAGGTGATAACAGTGGCCAATTATATTGGGTACTTATAAACCAAGTCATATTTGATAGCTAATAACAAAATATAGGTGATAATGTATTTAGCCACTAAAGTTTGGTAATAAAAGAAATTAAAATTTATTAGGACTCATAAATGGTAATTAATAACATCACTCTTCGCTACCAAAAGCTACCATATTATAATGCATTTAGCTATCGAATTTGGTAGCAAAAGGCTTGAATTTTTTACTACTTATGTGGTAGCCAATAAGATGACTTGAGTATAAAAACCTCATTACTTGCTATCATTTAATGACTCTTTCAACTACCAATATTTTGGTAGCTAAATGGGATTATTTTCGCTACCAAACGAGATTGGTAGCCTATACCCCTTTAGAAACCTCTTAGGTAATACTAGACGAAAAATTGGTAGCTAATACTTTTAGGTTTTGGCTACCAAATTTGCCTTCTAACTACCAAATATATTGGTAGCCAATTGCCATTTTGTCATAGTGATCTCTTGTATGTTTTTAATTAGGTACAAGATGTGTAAGCCCCTAGATTTTTCGATAATATAAGAAAACCCTAGAACCATAGGTCAAACCGGAACACTAAAGTTAACCTAGTTCTATATTTAGTCTAGTGAATCTAGATCCAGCAATCCCATGTTCGTAAATCCTAGAAAACGAAATTAAGATAATTATGGAATATGGTTCGTAATAATATAGGAAAGCTTAAAAGTTTCAGATTCTTGATTTTCTAGTGTTTTTCGGATCCAAATGGGATCAGTTTTCAAAAACCTTGCCCTAGTGCACCAGATAGTGAAAATATTCCGACAACACCAATAGATTCGTAAAAATATAAGGTTTTCAAAATATCAGTTTTAAAATTTTTCGGTAACTAAAAATATCATATATAGGCCGTTTACGCGTATTTTCTTTACTACCGATATTTTAATTATCTAGTCTACTATTCATAGTATTTTTCTACTATTCATCTATCCTACTTTTTTCTACTACCTATTCTTACAACCTATATACCTATTTTTTACAATTTTCTTTTCCCATAAAAATTTACACCACATATTACCAAACTTCTCTGACACTTTTCTTCTAAAATTAATTTTTAATTACTCTTTCTTTCATGCCATCATTTTTTTTTCATTTATTTAATTAACTATAATTTCTCTTCAACTTTTCCTATAAATACCCCCTCTTCCTCCCACTTCTTTCACACCTTCCATATACTAAAATTACTCTCTTAAAATTCTACAAGAATTCTCTCTCAAGGTTCTCTCAATTTAGTTTTCATAGGTAATATTTCTTCAAGTTTCCATTATGTTCATTTACTTAGTATGAGCTTAGTGTATGTTTTCTAAACCGTGAAGGTTAAAGAAAGCAACAATGAATTCATACTTTGTTTTTGTTCATAAATCTAATTTCTTTTATGTTGCCTTCATATATATTTGACTAAATATATCTATGTAGCTATATGTATCTTTAGGACATATAAGCTCCTTTGTTTTGCAATTTATTTACCTTCGTTGCAATTTATTTATTACCTTGTAATTTATTTACTTTCATGTTGTTTTAAGACTAATCTTTCTAGTCTTAGACTTGTTCATATCAAGTCAAAACAATTTTTTTTCTTTTCTTTTCCTTTCTTTTTGGGACTAGTCTATTCTTAGTCCCGGGATACCTTAATGAAGCTAAGGTTCTCAATACTTGACTTTACTTTTGCTCTTATTATATTTTTATGTTTTTTTTTTTTATATTTCTCATAGTTATATATTCTCATTCATGCATGAACATGTTGATATTATCTCAACTATAATGAAAATTTTTCTAAGTAATAAATATAGGAACTCTCTTTAAAATATATATATATATATATATATATATTGTCACATAGAAATTATTTAAACTTAAAGTTTTATCTTAACAAATATTTTCTAATTAGATAATTTAGCTCAAGTTTTAGTAATACTACTATATGGGATTTTATCAATAAAATAAATTTATCACAAATTCTCTTTCAAACCAATGAAATAAGAAAGTTTCTTTAAACTTAATTCTTTATTTAAACAAAAAGTTTTCTTAAACTCATATGTAAAGTTTTCATCAACATATTAAGGTTTAGATAAGTTTTACAAAATTATCAAAGAATAACCTTTCTAAAGAATGAGCTTTACTTAGGAAATAAAAATAATAAATAACTTATAAGATCATTGATATTATTCTTGAGATCAAACTTTAGATCACATAACCAAGAAATGTTTAGAAAAGCTACATTTTTCCAAACCACTAGAAATAAAGTTATGGGAATCTTAAAAGATTAAAATTACTTTTTGAAAATTTAATTATTCCAATATTAAGAAATGGAGTAAAAAAGGAGATACTCACTTATAGTAAATTAAGAAATTTTCCTAACAAAACTAAAAAGGAGATTTTCAAGTCTTAACTTTTCTCACTTTAAGACACATTGTTTTGCAAAAACATTGTTGAGACAACACCACAAAATTCATGCATATGGTTTGAGTCTATATATATTCAAAGGATTTTTCAAACATACAAAATATCTATATTTTTGTACAAGAATTCTGAATGAAGAAAAGTTTGAAAACTCTAGTTTTGAAATCTCGAATTTTCCTATCAATTTTTTGTACTCTATGAAACCCAAGTGACTTATTTTGATAAAAATTACCTTAGAAATAGATAGATCTTTTCGAGTAGGTAGAAATCGGTATATAATATGCGAAATTCCGATTAAAATGAGCAAGTTATGGCCATTTTAAGTTGGGATTTCCAAAGATTTTTTTGACGAATTCAATAAGAGTAGAATTAGAGAGATTGAGTAGATCTTGGATGAAATACTCACTTTGGTTTTTGTTTTTTTTGTCAGGTATTGAGATCAGATCTTCTCTTCCCTGAGGATTACTTCGACTCATAGAAGATCGCTATTGCTGAGTGAGTTTCTTTTACATTAATGTATTCGCTCATGTGCTTGTAGAATAGAGCACTAGATGTTAGGAAAAGATGAAATTGATATGAATGCGGGTTATCATGGGAATTATGTATGTGAATCGTTGTTGTGATCAATGAACAATAAGTATATTAGAACCCGATTTATGATTGATATAAATGTTTCTATGTATATATTGTTATGTGTGCAAATATTGTTTGATCGCTTTAAATGATTTAATGTCATATTGAAATCCCCATATAATAAATTGCTCATGCATATCACTTAGAATATCATTTCGAAATTTTGTTACTACTCCTCAGTGTGGGACCGGAAAGGTAAGTTGCCTTGCTACATCTTGAGAGTTTAGGACGTTCGGAAATACGGTCTCAAGTTATAGCCGAGTGGGATCGATCGTTTTGGATAAGGAAAGCCCGGGGACTAGTAGTACGGTTCATTGGAACCTCAAGACACATGCAACTTTAAGGAGGTCGTTTGGGGCCCAGTTCAAATCATTCCCTAACCACCGATGGAGGGGTAAATCCATCACACATACGAAACCGGATAGTCGTATGTACTGTTTGATCATATGGTTGTTGCATTTTATATGCTTGATTAATAAACTTGGTTGATTGCCTGTTATGAGTATTTTTGCGTAAGGAATATTTCACTAAGCTAGTTATGCTTATACCCCTATAGACTTTTGATATTCCAGGATTATCATTTTGTACCCAGACCATATTGATCACCCGGGTAGAATCTTTTTTGAGAAGCTTTTTGAGGAATTCTATTTTGAAGTCTTAGAGTAGATTTCTTCTAAAATCTTTTAGCTTTTGTTATTTATCTTAGCAAGACCATGTTGTTATGAAATTATCTGGGGAATGCCCCTTAGAAGTTGTAAGACTTTTTATTTCAATGAAATATATTAAGTGTTATTTTGCATGTTCCGCTGCCAATATCTTAAAATGCATTACTTCACCGGTCTCTCTTTGATGTGAATGTACGCCTTGTACCGATATGGAAGCTTTCGAGTGACTGAGGTAATCATTCTTAAGTTTTAATATTGCGTACGGTGGACTGTCACGTTTAGGATACCCGTTGGGGCGTGACAAGATGGGTGTAATTTTTTGTGGTAGTATCCACATACAAAGCCTTGTACTCTATATGGTTACGCTCTCCAGTATAGGATACGGTGTTACGGTTCATACCCTACCCACCTTATACTTGTTTACTCAGTGTATAACCTTTTATTATTTATTATTATACTAGCTTTTGTTATATTATTAATATATACTTTTACATATCAACCTTGATGGTGCATGGTTACTAGTATATATTTTTATGTGACTTAGAAATAGAAGCAATCCATGCATAACATTGATAAAGGCATATAAAATTCACATTTATCATATGAATCATGCTTAAAATTATTAGTGATTTTATAGAAATTATAAGGAAATGATACTTAAGTGTGATTTTTGTTAGATTTCAGGTCTTGAAAGACTTATAATGCAAATACAAGTAATTGAGAGAAGTTTTGTGCAAAATTGAAGACATGAAATTACACCAGCCATTGAGAAATTAAAAGCTATCGGCCTTCATAAAAAACTCATCACACTAACATACACTAAGATCAATACAACCCCTTTAACAATAAGTGGAACCAACATTCAATAGAACCATGTACACCGGCTAATTCTGATTCAATGCTACCAGCTTTAAGCCAGCCTTGCCCATGCACAGTTTCAAAAACTTCAACAATAAAGGTCGTCGGCCTGTGGCCTATGTAAACTTAAGCTGCCTCCAATGCTGCTCCGAAGTCGGTTATCATCTCATCTCGGAGATTATTGCAAAACATTCAATGCTAGCAAATATGGGATTTACGCCATCAGCCTTTAGATGGTGTACATCTATACTGCCTCTAATGCTGACGGGCATCTTACTTCGGAAATCAATTTTAATTGTCAAGTCAGACCAATTTTAGTTCAAGGTCGCCAGAATTTGTTCTGACAATTGAAATTCCATTGTTTTTCTTATAAGACACCCTGTGTTGTAGTTTTAGAGAGGGCGTTTATCTTTTTCATCTTTCATCTTTTCAATCTCTTAGGCAGTTGGAAAAACCATAGAAAGAGAGAAGATTTCATGTACATGAATGGCTAATCTTCTATTTTAGGCAAACAATTATTACGGTTTTGGTTCTTCAAGAATTGTGAGATCTAAATAATTTGTCATGTTTCTATTCTCTATCTTTGGATATTTATATATCTTCTAAATGTTTTGATATTATTATCTTGCTTGATTGATATAAAATCAATTTAGGGCTCTTTTGTTCAATTAGCAAATAATATATTGTCAATTAGAACATTGAATCTGCAATTGTTTGGTTGTTCTAATCTTTGCGGCACAATAACATATTAATTATAAGAAAGATAATTGATTTGTGTTATGAAGATATATATTCTAGTCTAAATAGATCAAACTTGTGATTTGTTGTCTAGAATTGGTGATCTCTTTTGTTCTCTATGCTATTGATAAATTAAACCCTAAGAGCTTGTTTAGGGTTATTTAATCAATAAGAGAAAAATCAAAACTTGTTTTGATTATCGAAAAATTAAGGAGAGATAGATTGTTAGAACTTGTTAATAACCATAACTAATTTATCCAAGATACAGAAAACAAATTTTTGGATTAATGATTAATTCTATGAACTAAACTATAATGATACCTTTCGTTAGGAACATATCAATATTAAATTACTCCTTGAATTTCATTTCTTACTTTTGATACAAATAGTTTTCTTTGAATTCACAAAATCCCCCTCTTTTCTTCATCTAATCTTCTAATAGAAATAAATTTTACCAATCCTTGTGGATTCGACCCTGCTTACTACTATATGCTATTTATATAATTTTTTCGAGTAGGAATATAATTTTGTTAGATTTGACACTCATCAAACATGTTTGATATGCAGGAATGGACTGAAATGGAATAGACGGTTCTAACTTTAAGGAGCAATTTGATTATGCCTTTTCAAAGACAGAACTGCAATTCCTTTCCACCACTTTTAAGGGATAATTCGATTTTTACCTTTTGAAAAACAAAATTGCGATTCATTTCCATTTTACATCAATGGTATCTATTTTAACTACATTTTTATCCTCTATAAAACTTATATCTTATTTATTATTAAGGATATTTTTTATAAATCTTATTATTTACTTAGTCATTTAATTTATTTTATTCTATGTATATATCCAAACATAGATATCCATTTTCATATTCATTTCATTGCATTTTTTTATTCCAATTTATTACATTTGAGACAATGTAATAGTAATTTATTAACAGTTTTTTTCTGGTACGAATATGCTAAATTTAAGCTAACAAAACATCATGACAAGTGTATATGACCAATAGAACAACCAATCTAAGCATATAAATTAATGCAATGGATGATAAATTCGATGTTTAAACACTTCGGTTTCTCCATTAATTTTGTCCTATGTTGGTATCTAACCCTGGTATAAATTAACCAACATCTTTAGTATTTTCATACTCAATAATAATATCAAATATTCACTAATAACCTAAGATACCCAATGGCAGAGGAAGGAGGAATTGTCAAGAACGGCCATGAAGAGGGCATGAAAATGGCAGTTTCACTTTTGAAGAATTTGAACTTCCTCTAGGGCTCCTTCCTTTGGCTCATGTAACTGAAGTAGGGTTTGTGAAGAGCACTGGTTACATGTGATAGTGCAAAAGAAGAAAGTGAGCACTCTTTCAAAATGATTAGCAAATTGTGAGTTATGACACTGAAATTACTGGATATATTGACAAGAAGAGATTAAGAAGCTCAAGGGAGTGAAGGCCAAGGACTCATGCTCTGGCCACCGTTTGAGATCATCGCCGACGACCCGCCGACCGGAAAAATCCACTTCAAGAGCCTTGCGGGCATTACAAAACCTTCCCGTTGAGGCATTTGCTGCCGGACAGTAATTTTATGTTAAATTTTGCTCATAGTGTGACATAACGCCAATCATTATCATAAGTATATCGAGGTCATCTAGGCCTGTCTTTTAAATTTCATATTTTCCTTGTTTTGGTTTATTATTCTATATCACTATATGCCTACAAATTTTCATAGAAAGTTTTTTCTTGGGTAAAATTTTGTTTCTTTTTGTCCTTTACACGTTTACTTCACATCAATATTTAAGATTCAATTTTGTTAGGTATCTAAAAGTCCATGCATAAGAATTATTAGGACCATTCATCTACAATATGTGTATCAAATGAACATCATTTGCATTATATAAAGGAAGTCTTACCATTTGAATAAACCCCAACATACGAAAACGCCTTGAATTTAAATGAAAAGAAAATTGCAAAAGAAGTGGTTACTTGGCGAAGACTGAAGAGATCAACTATTAATGAAATAGAGAACGCAAAAGACCAACCATGTTATTCAACTAATTTCCTTGTACCTATAGTTGAATGTTTGGCCGGGGGTAATTGTACTATCCCTTCCTCATTTCATATGATGTTGTTGCTATAGCATTTAGTTGTAGTTTAAACACAAGGAATTGCTATTACAAAACATAATCAATAATTAATTTATATCCCAGCTCACATTAATTGCTATTCAATAATTTTTTGAAGAAGGACCCATCCTCTATTAATAATAAATATTTTGTTATTACAACCTGTGTAATGGGCATTTTGCTTTCATTCTAATAATCATTTTATATATTTTCGTATGAAATAAACAATTTAATAGACATAAATTATCATATCTTTATTACATGCTTAAAGAATTACAATTGATATGGTGAAGCAAATGGAGTGTAAAGGTAGATTTCCTTTCTCCTTGTTACTTGTATACATTCACAATACTTCTTGTAATTCATTTCTTGTCATTTATTTTCCCCCTAAATTTCTTTTAGAAATAAAGTAACTAGATAATGTCCTATACATAGTCCCATGTTTAAGATAATACCAAGGAATTTCTAATTAAGGTCTCGTTGATGGGTCTTAAACAAGGAATTTCTATGATTTTGTTGATGGGTCGCCTAGTCAATTATCTAATTATTAAAATTAATATAGTTAGTTATATATTAAGTATTTTAATAGTATAGTTAGGTATGATTCTGAATTATTAAATAAATAATGAGACCAATTCTGTAAAAAAACATTATAGAGCCATAAACTCTTCTTAATACTAAATATAATTGCAAGTGCATCTATAATCAAGGTCAAATTAATGCATGATTTCTTTTATCACAGACAATATCCAATAGCTAATATTTACCTTAAAATATATATACATACATAAAAGCATCAAAATAAAAAAGTGGGTTGTGTCAAAGAAGCCAATAAGATAGAATGCAATAAAATCCAATCAAGAAAATTTGCTTCCCAAAAGCTGTTATGTTCAACCATTGGGAACAACGCGTGCAATAAAAAGAGCCAATCTCATCTCAGCCGAAATTAAGCTGTTCGTACTCAAGTTGATTTCCGACCCACTTCTCATAGATAACAACAAATTGCAAAGGTGCCCATCTTTTTCATGGTGAAAACAACAATACCTATATTAAACAGCAATACCTACCTTAATGTGGTACAGTAAGATTCCATATCTCACGACACAAATAGACCCTTTTTCACTCTATATAAACTCCGGACAACCTCAAACTTACTCATACCTCCTACTCACTCCATTTCCATCCACCGTGTCATTAAAGCTTAGGATAAACTTCATTTCGTATATGCAAGTTGGATCCTTCCTGTTTTTCTTCATATATTGAGTCCCTATCAATTACTAAAATGCACAAAGACCAAATAGAGTTCATTGATAATTAATTTACATCTATATTATCGTGTTTATTTATTATCATAATCTTATATTTTATATGGTGTCGCGTGTAGATTTTCCATTATTGTGTAGTGTTGAAATTTGAAAAGCAATGAAGCAAAACCATTTCATATGTATTTTCTTGCTTTGCAAATTGGGCTTTTGGGCTACGCAAGTTGGGTGCAGAGGCCTTCCTAGCGAGTCCAATTTCATGATGCAACGACATAGGGAATGGATGGTCCAACATGGACGCACTTATATAGACCTGAAGGAAAAGGAAAAACGTTTCCAAATATTCAAGAAAAATGTGGAATACATAGAGGATTTCAATAAAAACGAAAATAATACAAAATTTAAGTTGAGAATTAATAGGTTTGCTGATTTGGATGATGATGAGTTTAGAGCTTTGAGTAAAGGGTTTAGGCACCGGTCGTTTAATGATGTTTTTTTTAACCGTAAAAGGAGTCGAAGGAATTTCCGGTTCAGATATGGGGATGTAAAAGACGTGCCAGAGTCCATGGATTGGAGAGAAAGAGGAGCGGTTACCCCAGTCAAAAATCAAGGACTCTGTTGTAAGTAAATTTTGAACAATGTCATCTTATAAGTTTTAAAATCTAATTTTAATTCCTTATTTTTCATTTTTTCCTGATATTTAATTTTACATTTGAAAAATTTATTCTTATAGTTAAATTTTTAAATTATGTTTAAAGAAAAAAAATTAGGTTGAGGCCTGTGCCTATGTTTAGACCCGGGTTCAATAGCATTTATTTTCTCCCAGCTAATAGAATGGTGTGCTTGTAAGTTTCAAGATCTTCCACCTTTAAGGTCATAGCACCAGTACTAGAATACTTGGACTGCTCTTTATGAAATTTTTAGGGACTTCATTATAGGTATGGTGCAATTTTGTTTTTCCTTTTTCTCAAGGCCACATAATCGAGTTGTATAAATATCACTCTACTGATAGAATTAATTTTGATTAAACCAATCCCCCATTTGCGTACAAAATTGTAATAGGTAGTAATAGACATTAGGAAAAAAAAAAAAAGAAAAAAAGAAGTTATGAAACTCGTTTTAATCTTTTTTTAATTCTAAGTTCGTATATATTCGGTTCAATAGTTTACTTTTGTCAAACGCCGAACTTAGTGACCCGACTGATTTTCACTCATGAAATGTTAGAAAATCATGAAACATAATGATTATTATAAAGCCATGACTAGCTGTATCCAATGATCATTTCTTTCTTCCTTTTTCCCTCATCATTCACCTAAAATATAAAAGCATATAGTTTATATAAAAATTTAAAAATTTTTTATTACTTATAACTATTTAAAAGCAACACATTTGGGTTAATCGTTATTGATAACTTACTATTCTTAAAACCATTTATTACGATGTCTTTTTGACTAATGTAAACCTTAACTAAATGATATATCTTAGCTCAAATAATAAAACTTAGGATCATGACCATAGCATTATTTGGTATAAACGGACACAACCTCTTACGTACTTAGTTTTAGAACTTCATTAACTCTTTTATTAATTTTATCAATATAAGTGTGCACTTTAAACCAATGCAAATGCATCATAGTGGTTTTTATCTAGTATCTTTGATTTCAAAATATCATATTCTAACAAGATCATTGCAACTTTAAATACAGCAAGCTGTTGGGCATTCTCAGCTGTTGCAGCTATAGAAGGACTAACAAAGATCACCACTGGCAACCTAATTTCCCTATCAGAGCAAGAACTAATAGATTGTGACACTAGTGGAAACAATCATGGCTGTCATTTTGGTCACATGGACAAAGCTTTTGAATATGTTAAACAAAACCATGGTCTTACAACCGAGTTAAATATCCTTACAATGAACACAAAATCAATGCAACACCCAAAAGACATCATCTCATGTTGCAAACATCGGCGGCTATGAATATGTCCCACCCAATGATGAAAACTCTCTTCTAAAGGCCGTGGCACACCAGCCTGTCTCGGTAGCAATCGACACCAAAGGGGATGGCTTCAGATTTTACTCCAGTGGTGTGTTTAGTGGGAAATGTGGAACGGATTTGGACCATGGGGTAATATTAGTCGGTTACGGGTCGACCGAGGATGGGATTAAGTATTGGTTAGCGAAGAATTCTTGGGGGACTAAATGGGGAGAAGAAGGGTATGTAAGGATAGAAAGAAATGTTGATGCTGAGGAAGGGATGTGTGGTATTGCTAAGTTAGGTTCTTACCCTGTTGCATGATGTGCAATGTTGTTAACTTGCAAGCGCTCAATTTCAGCTCGAAATGGAGGTTTCGTTTTTGAGTAGTTTGTATGATCGTATTGTAATAGGAATATATTGTTATAAAATATATGCCCTGTCCTCTTTTTCAACAAATTTTCTGTTTGTGTAATTTTTTTAGTGATTTCACCAAATTCCTGTCAGTCGATTCTATAGAGTTATTCTGTTTCCTTTTTATTTCTGTTTTTTCTTTTCATTTTTTTAAACTTACCTTTGAAGTATTTGATAAGGATATAGAGATACGCACAAAAAGGCAGGGCTCGATGGCTCAAATTCCTAAAGGCATATTTGCGTTTGAGAAATGATGGGAATAAAATTATTATTCTTTATTCCATTTCCTTTCTTAAATTTGGAAGTGTTTTTCAAAAGAAGCAATTTCGTCAAGTTAGCGTTCAAGCTTTAAAAAGGAAACTAATTGCACATTTAAGGGAATGGAATCATGATTTTATTCTACCATCGTTAATATATGTTTACTAAAATAAAAATTTAACTTGTGAAATATATACTTTGGCGAAAAAAAGAAGAAGAAAAAACTTACACTACATATATACATATGTATATTTATGATAACAATAGAGAAAATAGTTGTAGCTAATTCCCTTATAGTATTTTGTTATTGTAGGGCATGCTCGGTCGCGGATGCCATAAGTTAATATTACAGGTTTTGGGCATCGAGCAAGAAGATGGAGTGATTAAGAGTAGGATCCTCCATATTTTGAAGACCCTAGCTATATCTATGATTAATTAATAAGACCTATTGATAAGTTGATTATCTAGTTACACGGTTTTGGATATCATGGGGTATGCATATATTTGGACCACTCTCGTGGAGATTTTTCAGTGTAGGGCCCATAGCCTCTACTTTATCTATAACTAGGAACTATATTTCTTCTCTATGTTTTTATTATGAAAAATCCCTATTACCACTGCATTTATAGTAAATACTCTGTGATTGCTATATTCCAATGGTGCCCTGTATGATGTAAATGTAATATGCTATAATTTCCATGTCGAACAACAGAGGACATTGGAATAAATCACTATTTTTCATTCCATTTCTTGTCACAACCATTAAAGTAAATATAAATATTATCTATAATATTGCATCAACGAACTATGGTTATTTTAATAAATACGTCTATATACACATTCCCTTCCATTCCAAATTTAATATCACTAGACATAATGTAAGAATGGTATCATTGATTCCAATGGCATTTGGTTTCTTTGTGCATTAGCTAACACTAGACATAACAAAATAAAACAAGACAATCTTTCCACATTAAACACAACCAGACCTGCTCTTTTTGCATAATCAAATAAAAGTTATAGCAAAACTCACAAATATTGCCTGTTTTAGAAACATTTTTATATTTGTGTAACCTAATTTCAAAGCTACATAATCACCTAATTATTATTTAGGCTACTTCAAGAAAAAGTTCTGATTTGCTGAATCTGTATGTAAGTTTCATTTATGGTACTTAGAGACATTTTTATTTGTAACAAAATCATACCTAAAGAAAATTTCGTTATAAGAAAGTATTTGAACTTTTTAAAAGTTTCAGTTAAAGTATCTCATGAAATAAACCATTCGTTTTTCCGTCAAAACATTGATGTGTAAAGAGAATCAAATAAAATAATGTTTCTGTATCCTACTTGGATTTTTTTTTTTACTTTCCTTTCTCTCCTCTGCACTCGTCTTCTTCTTCTTCTTCTAACCCTAACCCTACCCCCAAAATTAAAAAAAGAAAATTTTAGATAAATTTTTATAAACCCACACACCCAATGTTGTTTCATCTCATCTTTATCACTACCTCTTTTCTTATCATCATCCTAAACCCAAACCCTAAATCTTGAAATTCTCATATTTTCATTTAAATCTCATGGTCTTCCATTAGTCGATCTTCATAGTAAGTGAAAACCTTTTTTTTTTTTTCCTTTTGTTATTTAATTTGATTTTTTTTGTTTTCCTTTTCCTTCGAATTGGTGATGGAATTGTCACCCTTACTTTTTCTCTCTAACCTCTCTCTCTCTATCTCTTTACTTAGAACACCGACCTCTGGCAGACCAAACCTATGCCCACAAACTTAGCTAAACACACTAAAGTCGCTTCCATTACCACTCACCTTCCTCACCTACGAATGCAAGCTCCACCGAGCCAAACCAACACATTTTACCATGATAACTTCCCTCGCTATTCAACTCTCCCTCTATCTCTCTCTACTATAATGTCCCTATTCTCTCTCTATGACCCTTGCTTACTCTCTCTCTCACACTAACCCCATAACATAACCGCCATCAGCTAAAAGAACCATTTACCCACACCAACACTACCGCTTCCACTATCATACCAACATCCTATAACCGCCACGAACCAAACCTTAAACCCCGAGATTTTTCATAACAAATAGAAATAGATAAAAATATACAAATAGAAAATAGATTGTTACTATTGAACTCAACAAAGACTTTAGAATAGAACTATGAGTAGTAATGAGCCTATATATAGCTTTAAACCTTAAAACAAAGATTCCTAGATAATATTAAATACTACTAATAAGATTTCATAGTAGGTATCAAAAACTCAAAATATAAAAATAATTTAGTTAAGATTTAAAATACTATAAAAAGTAAATAATCAACTAAACTTATAGTTAGAAAATGATAATTTTTTGAACCGTTAATATTATAAATACATAATAAAAATATAAACAGATGTATAACACTTAATATAGACTCCAAATAAATATTTGGATCACACTATTATTATAGTTAGTAAATTCTTAAGATATTAGAGCCTAAAACAAAATAGACCTGTTAAGTTAAGAAAACCCTAATCGAGTAAGATAAAACTCTATAAATAATTTAACACGTAAACTTTAAGCTCAAAATTGAACTCAATAACAATCTAAAAAATTAGTAGAACTCTATATAATTTTTTGGAGATAAAATTCTTGAATAATTATTATATTTGTACCCGTTAAACTTAATAAACTATCATAAAACTAAGATAATTAACTAACTAAATATTATTATATAATAAATATTACAACTTTCTATGCAAATTGCACCATATTTGCGGTTGGACTTGCCTAGATTTATGCATAGCCGATGTCTTCCTTCAGTTGTCTACAAATTGTCCAAATTAGTCAACAAAACACACCCACAAGCCAATCAAACTCAGCCAAATTTACAACTTAATTAATGCAGCAAACTCACTTCCAAATACAATGGTTTTCAGTGGAGAAGTTGGATTCCATGAGCTGCATCTCTTCACCATATATATATGCATCTACTAAGCTCATTAATGAACTAAAGAACAAGACATTAAAGCACATAAAAGATCCCTCATAATATACTTCAAATTCGTGCTCCCTTTCTTCCCTAAAACTCACACAAACCACACTCAAACAATAGCAAAAACAAACATCAAAGCAAGCATGGAAATAAGAGTTTAAGGTAAGGATGAATTCGTTCTTAGCTAGTTTAAGTGTTAAACATTGTTCTAAACAATGTTTCTTGCTGTCTGAGGTCCGAAACAAGCCTTGGAGTGCAGTTTAGAACATCCAAATTCGGATAAAAAGGGTAAGTTTCATGAAAACCCTAGTTACACTATGTGATGATAGGTTATATGATGATATATGCACATATATATTATATATATGTATAACATGTATAAACACTAAGGAACACCCTAGGAATGCTTAGAAGTAGATTTGATATATATATATATATGTATGTATGTATTAAGAAAAATAAAGTCCGAATGAAAGAAAAATCGGAGAAGATGACGAACAGTGTTAACACTACCCCTACGCCGGCAGTGTATACGCTCAATGCTGGCGGTGTACATGGGTAGGCTGGCAGTGTTAAGACGGCTTACACTGAAATAGAAGCTACATAAAATTCATTTTTACGTAAAATGAACGAACACCGGTCAACTTGAATTCTATGCCGATAGTGTAGAAACCGGCGTAGGAGGTAAAGCTAGCGGCCTACAAGCCAGCGTACCCTGATACAAAATAATATGTAAAACCTAAGAATGCCACCGGCGTATACACTTAACTCCTTTGCATGAAAACCGTTTTACACGAACATAATATATATAAATAAATAATAATAAACCTATATTATATATATCTATCAAAATAGATTTTACTAAGTTAATAAATAAATATAAATATTTAGAATAATAATATTTTAATATTTGAGAACTTTTAACCCTAAAAGCTATAGGGAAATATTAAGCATTGTTAGCAACTATAATTATTAAATATTTATTTATATAGATAAATAGATAAGAATGGAAATTGAACTAAGCTAAATTAATGAATAATGTGACTTCTAAAAGTGATAAAATAATTATATGAAGTATATAAAAAGAAACACGACGACACTAAATAATAGTAAACGGATATGGGTTACTATAATGGGTCAGATAGAGAATAAAAAATAATAATGTTAACTATAAAAACATAAGCATTATTAAATATCAATTTTTGGAATACCAAATAAATTTATATAAATATCAAACAAGATCAAGACAAGCAAAATGAAAATAAAAATTAGATAATAATTGTTATCATAAAACCATTAAAGGACTAAAATAAGTAATAGAAATAAAGCCAAATATCAATATAGGACACTTAGACACTCATAAGAGTTTAATTATATAATTTATGTTTTATTGATGAATATTTTATTCATCTCAATAGATGACTTTGATACTATAGAGGACTTTCCTATTGATTACACGATTAGCTGTTATGAGTAGGTGAGTAACTCAGTCATATTATACTGTTTGTGCTTGTAATTAGTTGAATAAGTAATGCAAAGATAATAATATGATTGGGTTGATTGAAATGTGTTGTGATCTGATCGTATGATTGTTAATCTACCATTATGAAAGTGATAATACAATGGTATGATGATGTGAAATAGTATGATAATTATTGTGTGCAATGTATGATCGTCATGAAACTGAATAAGAATTATTGGCTTATTAAATAACCTAGTCATGCATTACACGTACTGCATTATTACATATGCAAATGGGTAGCAGCCTGCTACGTATTAATATTTTGATTCTCTATTAATGCTTGGTTCTTCTAAAAGTATTAGTTCTTCTAAGGTTTGTTTTGTTTCGTCGGTCCTACGGGAGCTAAGTGGCAACGAGGAACGCCGCCTGTAGTATTGCTTTGGAATGATTAATACATAGGGAGTTTTTAAGGATTGATACATGAAATAGTCAGTTAGAACATCATTAAACTAAAAGTGATAACCTTAAGATGAAAAATCATTGATTTTCCTATAAACTTAGTCTCTCCTGGGTAAGTGGGTCTTAAAGTAAATATTCTTCAATCCTAAAAAGAAGGTGTAAATCTTTTTCCTGTTTGGATTCTAGATCATCCAAGCTTGTATTTTGAGCATATGTTTAAGTGATTGCATTACATATGATTTGCGAATAAACTCATTTGGTGTGTAATATGTCTAATTATTCATTGAGCCCGTATTTTCGCTCACACTCCAACAATCTTTTCAGGTTTACGTTTCGACCTTAATTAGTTACTTCTAGGAATATGGCTCCGGTAAGGGTTTAAAAGTTAGAAGCCTATAGTTCTATTTGAGATAAGTAGTCTATATTTTTCCTAGAATAGATTAGTCATTATTATCTTATCAGTTATGTATGTGGAGAATTACGAAAAGACTACGTGGTTTGTAATAATCTATGATACTCTATGATTGAGATGACAGTTATTTACTAATTTATATCTTGCATGTATTTATCCTTACTTATCCAAGCAACTAAAAGATCCTGCTATTTAGAATATATGTCACTCTTCGAAAGTAATCTAGTGATAGTATTCAAGTGTGACTTATCTACTGCTACTAGGGTACCATCAGGATGTGACACTTTTGATACAGGAGCTGTCGTCGGAATCACATCAATCCCAAACTCAATTTCCGGATTCGGTGGTAAACCCGGTAATTTTTTAGGAAACACATTTACAAAATCCTTTATTACAGCTACCATGTTGACATTCAATTCTTTGACATTAACAAATGTCATTACTCATTTCTCCCACAATTCCATTGAATACATGCTTTTAGGGCTTTGCCTTTCAAGAATATAAGTAAATTTTCTATTTTCCAAACCAAAACTCAACTCTGCTTTATTGTAATATATAGTAACTTTATGTAGATTAACCAATTTATGCCTCAAATCACATTGAAATAAAATAGATAAAAACTAGCATATCAATTGGAATATTCACATTGGAAATTAACATATCAACATCTCTACAAATAGAAGTCTTCTTAGATTCCACACCAAAAGGAGTATTGCTACACATCACATTATCAGACAACACTTCAGGGATTAGGTTACAATCATTCATTAATTTCTCTGATATGCGAGTATGTGTAATACCTGTATCTATTAAAGCATAGGCATGTTGTTTTGAAATTAACAAGGTACCTACCAAAGAATTAACTAAAGGAGCTTCTTCACATTGTTGTAGTGCAAATATTTTAGTTGTTGTCTTCCCTTTTCCCAAATTAGATCCATCATTTTTGGGTTTATCCTTATAGTCTTCTATGTGATGTCCTTGTTGTTTACAATAGGCATAGAATATCAGTTGTAACACCGGATTTTTACACTTTAAAGCTCTATGCCCTTCTTGACCACAAGTAAAGCAAGACTTAGGATTCCATTTATACTGTATTAATTCATGGGGTCCAAAATATCTGAGGCACTTTCTCTTGAAAGTAGCAAGGAAAGTCGAAGTCTTAACCAATAATTCTAGACTTGTCTTTTTGCCTAAAAATGGCATTTTCCCTTTACTTTGGAAATCAATTCCTCTACCTGCACTATCATACCTTCCATATGAAGAAGAAGCAGATCTTTTTCCTAGGAATGCAACTTGCCTATCTTTCTATATTTTATTCTCATCTAAGATTTGCTCATTAAGTTTTGGTTTGGTTGCTGCATTAGCTAATGTTGAAAGTTGAAACATCTTGACTTTACCATTGATTTCCATATTCAAACCATTTCGGAACTTCTAAACCTTCATACACTCATCGTGATAACCTTCGCCATCAAATCTTAATAACCTACAAAACTCAACATGATACTCGTCAGTGGTCTTGCTACCCTGCTATAGACTTAAACAATCAGAGATCATCTGTTCTCTAACTGCAGCAAGGAAGTATTGCACAAAGAAGATATCTTTAAATTTGACCCAAGAATCGGTCTTAGTAAATTTTCGTGTGCTAATCTCCACCAATTATAAGCTTCTCGCTTCAACATGTAAATTGCTAAATCAACTTTTCTATCTTCATGATTGTCACATGTAGTAGAGGCTTTTTTTAACTCTTTTATCCAGCTCTCTAAAATAGTTGGGTCCAAAACAGTTCCATCAAAGTCAGGTACTAATTTGATTAAATTGTATATTTTACTGATCATTATGCTACCTACTTCACATTCTCTCCCTGTTAACAGCTGTTGGAGCGTATTGTTACATAACTTATTGCTATTGTTGATACATCATATGTTGATATAGTTTATCATAGTAGACATGCCCTAAAAATAGTGAACATTGTAGTTGTACATTTGGTAGGTACTTGTGCATTTAAGGAAAAAGGTGGCATTTTATGGCGATTGTGGGATCTGAGATGTAGATGTTGAAGCAAAAGAAGGAGTAGCAATAGATGTTGGAGCAGATGATGGAGTAGATGCTGGGGTAGGCAACTGAGGAGATGAGGGGGCATAATCTCTCATTTTGTTGTTATCTTATATTCTTCAAAATCTATCCATATTTAATACAAACTCACAATAAATTTGTAATATATAAATAAATAAGTTATAAAGAAGAGAAATGTGTCAATTGATATACAATAAGGAAGTTTTAAGGTCAAAAACTAAATATATTTGTATTGTGATTACATGGTAGAGACATGATTGAAATGGAATTTAGTAGACTGAAAGACGCTGGCATAGGATTAAGTAAATTGGTGTACGTGTTTGTGGCTTAGGCAGCGTAGAGTCAGGTTGGATTGAAGAAAATTGATCAGATTTATGTACACGCCAGTGTTTATATGTACGCCACCAGCGTTGGAACTTACACTGTCGGCGTACTCTTGAAGAAAAATGACCCAAGATGAATGGTAAATGGATACGCCACCAGTGTTAATATTTACACCGCCGCCTTCAAGGTACGCCACCGGTGTAGCTTGAAGACCACTGGCATAGGATTAAGTACCACTGGTGTATGCGTCTGTGGCTTAGGCAGCGTAGAGCCAGGTTGGATTGAAGAAAATTGAACAGATTTATGTACACCGCCAGTGTTTATATGTACGCCACCAGCTTTGGAACTTACATTGTCGGCGTACTCTTGAAGAAAAATGACCCAAGACGAATGGTAAATGGATACGCCACCAGTGTTAATATTTACACCTCCGGCCTTCAAGCTACGCCACCGGTGTACATTATAAAACTGCTAGCGTACGTTTACAAAGGAGATAAAAAGTTGCACGAATTTCTTTATATCTATCCCATGTCTTCCATATCAAACATACTTCTAAACCTAAGAATTTCCCTCTATGAGTGTTCATATCATCCGCGGAGATTTGGAAGATCAAATTAAGGTAGTCAAAACTATATCTTTTCTTTAGGGTCTTTAAGATCTATCGTTTTCCTTAGAGTTTTTCTGTTGCTTTGAAGGAGAATTTGGAGAAAACTCTAGTTTTCTTGGAGATTTGGTTATTCGGTGAGTAAGAAGGATTAAGGGTCAATATTAGGTAAGTTTAGATGTTTTTGATCTCTGTGGTTATATGGAAATATTTTTCGATTAAATTTATGATCTGAATTGTGATGAATGGATTCAAGGGTTTGGAAAGAGCTATTGTGGAGATTTATTGTTCTAGAGGAGTTTTGTATTTTGATCAAAGAGAAGGTGTGGATTTTTATTTTTATTGAGATTGGGGTTTTAAATGAAATTTGGATAATGTAACGAAATTTGTATTATGAAATCTGTATGTTTATATGATCAGGGTTTTGGTGATCTGGAGTCTTGTTCTCTAGGAATTGATTCAGGTATAACCTTACCTTGTTTGATGTATGTGCTTGTAGGATTATATCTGCTTGTTGTATGTGTTGTAGGTTTAGAATTTTAAATTAACCTAATTCTATATGGCTTATTAAATTGTTTTGCTGCTTGTGATTGGTTGTGCTTAGTAAAGACCACGCAGAGTATGATACTAATACTGGCAACCTAATGATCTTTATGTGGCGTTTTCCCGAGTGGAGTTGCACTTAGATATGATTTTAATAGATTAGGTTTTGGCAGTATGGCTGTGGTGTTTTGGAGATTCCCAACACCAATATATGTATATATTAACTAAGTTCTATACCTTTTTTTTTTTTTTTTTTATGGAGTCATGAGTTACTCAGATTTGGGACTAGATGCATATGGTTCCGAATTGTGTTGTTTAGGCTAATCACGGATAATAAATTATGTTTGTTGCATTAGAAGTAGCTGCATGAGAATATATATATTGTGTGTGCATATGCATTTGTATGTGGTTTGATGTATTGGGCTTTTTTGCTCATCCCATTCATTTTTTAGGAACATGAGAAGATCAGGTGATTCATGATCTTTTTAGTTATGACATCTTTATTGATAAGGATGGTGATAGTGAACTTAATTTCTTGTTGAAGACCAGTAGATTTTGGATTTCAAGAGATAGGAAGAAGATTTAATATTATATGATGTTTTAATTGAGACTGTTATTAGTTTGAAAGATTTTACATGTTTTATGAATTTAAGATTTCTTTATGGGATTTATCCTTTAAGTTATAAGTTTGATTATGTTGGCTATGGTTTATGCCAACAAGGTTATTTTGATATTTTATTATTGAAAGTATTTCAAACAGGTACCCCTTTATGTGAGTATTGGAGATTTATATTACTGTATAATTTATGGATTAGAATTTCATAGTATTGGCATATTCCTATAAAGAGAAGGACACATGGGGGTTGTAATGCCTTCAGATTAAGGCATTATAACATTCATGATATGTATATCAAACGATGCATTATTGCTATTAAATTTATTTCAATTTTGGCAAAAGCAATCAAACAAATAATACATATCATTCAAACAAAACCTAAGCGTTTCCTATTCTAATCTCACTACATCTAAGGTTAGGTCAACTCCTAATCTATTACATTTAAACAAATAGTCACATAAACGTATGTTTTAATACCATTTTAGAACTATCACTCCCCGAACCTAAGTCTATGCATACACAGCTTGGCCATATGCAATATTGAAGCATTATACGGAAGGTTTCTATTAAAAAATGATGTTTATGTCGATTATTTACTTAAATGTACCTTAAACATATTAATAAAAGCTACTCAGTAAGGGTAGAAATACATATGTATTATTACATCATTAGTACCACTCAAATTGGTACTCTATAAGATTACATAGGTTTTGATGTTTCAAAATATAAAAATACACCAAATACATAATTTTACAACCCAAAGGCTTAGATTTGAGCCTTCAACAAAAATTACATGAAATTGGAAAAGTCTTGATTAAATCTTCAAAGAAAGAAAATTTACATCATTTTGGAAAAACATTTTCCTAGTCTATTTCGAAAACATCCAACACAAGGACATAGCCCTTAGTCGTCCCACTCGTCAATGAATTTTTCCCAATCCGTTCCATACCCAAATCATCATAGAACTCATCATCATTATTAGAACCCGTAAAAGAAAACGTAAGCCGAATGCTAAGTATATAGTAACACAAACAAATATAAAGTGGAATACATTCTTAGTTTAATGCAATTGAATAAAGTTTTATTCTAATAATTAGGTGTATCAAGTCAACATTGGAGTGTTCAAACTCCGATAACAAACCATTGGGAAACTGAGGGTCGTGAGTAACAACAACTACTTAGGAGATTTGTCACGCCCCTAAGGGTACCCTAAACGTGGTAGTCTGCCACATACGGTATTAAAACTTAAGAATGACTTTCCAAAGTCATGCGAAAGTTTTCAACACCATATGTAAGGCGTCTATCACAACAATAGGAGACACCGGTGGGATGTATAGTTCGAGATAGTAAATACCACGTACAAGAATCTAAATAATCATCCAATTTATCATTGAGAGAATATAATCCTTACATCATCTTAGGGGTTTTTCCCCTACAATTCTCCAAACAATTATAATATCAACTCAATCTTTCTCACAACAAAATAATACTAAGACCAAAAGGCATTAAAGGATATTTAAGCTAAGATCTTCAAAAGATTTCCAGAAGCTTTTCCAAAACATCATCCTACTCTAGTATCCGAAGTCTTCGGGCATAAAAGATATAGTCCCGTTACAACAAAGGTCTATCGGAGTATAAGAATAACTAGCTTAGTGAGAATATTCTTAAATCAATGTACTTGTGTAAATAATTTCAAACAAGTTATTAAACAAGCATATGAATGTATCAAGCAAGTGATCAAGCAATACATATGATCTACCGAAAATCATATGTTTGAATGGATTCACCCCTCCATTCAGGGTTAGGTGTTTCAGGCTCTTTAAAACCCATCTTTAAAATCCAACTCATGTAGTTTATTTCAGGTACCTACTCGCCCATCTTAAAATAGTTCTTTCAGGCTCCTAATCACCTATCTTGCAGATTTCTGGCTACTGCAAACCCAGCTACTATATTCTTGTCCCATCGAGTATAGCAGCTCATGTAATGAAACTAACTACGTGATATGCATGAGTCATTTAATATAATTCATAGTATATGATTAGAGTAATTTAAAGGTGATCACAAAATTTGCACACACTCCAACAGAATAATAGTAAAACATAAGTTAATTAACAACGATTCATGCCTCGGTATGCTTAACATTCTTTCAACCAATATTATCACACATAATTCAATTTCATCTTTTCCTACTTCTAATGCCTCTAGCTATAAGCACAATCAAGTGCATAAAAGGTAGGAAATAAACTCACTGGGCCATGAGGATCTATCTTTCTTACAGATGAGTCGATCGGTAAATCCACTAATCGAAATAATCCTCCGGGTATGAATACTCCTCCTTGGAATCACCTATTCAAGAAGAATACTTATAATGAGTATTTCTTATTGATTCCATGGTACTTATCAAAAACTATGTCATAAGATCGTTAAAATTCGTATAAAAGGTAATTCCAACTTAAAATGACCATAACTTGGTCATTTTAACTCAGAATTACTCAAATAATATACCGATTTCTACCTACTCGAAAAGATCTATCCATTTCTAAGGTTGTTTTTATTATAAAAAGCCATTTGGGTTGGAAAATACTACGGTACATAACAGTTACTAATTTATAGTTTACAAAATATGATTTTTCCAAACTTCACTTTATTCAAAAATCCTTAAGCAAAAAATATGGATATATATAGTTGAAAAATCCTTTTGAACATATATAGACATTCATATGGTATGCATGCTTTTGGTAGTGTTATCTCGATATTGATATTTCATAAACAATTTGTCTTTAAGGGTTTTATAAGATAAAGCTTTTGAAAATTTCTCCTTTTTTATTTGTTAAAAGGAAAATTAAAATATATTTGAGTTGTTATGGGTGAGTGTTTTTCCTATTATAATTCATTTTCCTATCTTTTCAAAAGAAAATTAATTTAAAAAATTTGATTCTTCAAGTTATCTACTAACTTTATTCCTAACGATTCAAAAATAAGCTTTTCAAAATATCCTTTAAGTTTTTGACGTGGTCAAATATTTGAAGTTGTGTTAAATGTACGTTTTCCTCTTATTTTTATATCCTTTCTCTTCTTTAGGAAATAAGTTTACCTTTAAGCTTTACTTACTTGACAAATTTTATTTTTCTAAGTTGGTTTCCACAATAGTGAGTTGATTTTATCTTGGTTTGAAAAACTTGTTTTATTCTTAATAGTTGTTAAATGGTAGAATAATTCCCCTAGACAAGTTTATAAGAAAAGCTTTCTTAATAAAGAATTGTTAACATTAGAACTTAACAAAAATTTCATTTTAATTTTGAAAAGAGAAAAACAACATGTAAAAATTAAGTTTTGAAAGGGGCTTTCTTAGTAGGTGATTTTCAAAGTCTATAATGAACCTATTTAAGTCTTATAAAAGATATGGTTGAGTTAAAATCCTTCATTGCTAAAAATTCTTCCTTTATGGGGTATTTAGTTTTTGATTTAGAAAAGAAAAGAATTCTTTTTATTATTTTGAAGAAATCTACTTTACTACTTCTTCTAGAATTTTTGATTAGCTTATCTTATGAAAAGAGTTTAAAAACAAAACTTAGATCTTTTGTTAAAAAAAATTCCTTTTGTTAAGAAATGTAGTTTACTTTTCTTTATTTAAGAAAGAACCAATTTTTTTTTTTTTTTATTTAAGACAACAACATTCTAATCATGCATGAATATGATTATGTAGCCATGTAAAAGTAAAGATAATACATAAAGAAATACTTGTAAGTAAATAAACATAATAAAATAGTCAAGCATTAGGAACCTTAGCTTCATCAAGGTATCCCGATCATGTATTGGGAGTCTTAGCTTTATCAAGGCAACCCGAGACTAAGAATAAATTAGTCCCAAAAGAAAAAAAAAAGGAAATTGTTTTGATTGATATGGATAAGTCTAAGACTAGAAAGACTAGTCTTAATAAATTGCATAAAACAAGTAAATAAATAAATTGCAAGACATGAAAATAAATAAATAACAAATGAGCTTATATGCTCTAAATAAATATATATACATAGTATACATAATACTATATAGGTTAGATTAGAGCAAAAATAATAATAATAGCAACAACAGCATAATAACATAATGTAAAATAGGAAGATGAAAAAAAACAAAATATGAATATATTATTGCTTCTTTAACTCATATGAGTTTAAGAAACATATACTAAGCTCTTGCTAAGTTGTATGAACATAATAAAGATTATAGGTAGAATTTTTACCTCTGGTTTAATGGAAGGTAAGAGATGAATGGGTTTTGTGTTTGTTATTTTCTTCTTGAAGTGTAGTGAATGGTAGAGAGTATTTTGAGAGATTTGTTGGAGAGAGGTTTTAAGAGGAAATTTTGGTTGAGTTTTGTTATGTAAAATGGATGCGTGGAAGAATGAAGGAGGAATGAGGTATTTATAGAATTTTTGGAGTGAATTTTTGATGTAATAAAATAAATTGAAAATAAAATAATATAGAGGAAAAGAGAGGGAGGCCGGCGGTTTGTAGAGGGAGAGGAGAGAGGAAAATATATTTGTTTTGTAATTTTTGTAAAGAAAAGAAATAAAGTATAAAGTTTGATGTGAATAAAGTTGTATTGAAAATGTAAAAAGTAAGAAAATAGGTATGTAGGTAGTAAGAAATAGGTATAAGAAAAAGTAGAGATAATGAAATAGTAATGAATGTAGGAATAGTACTATGAATAGTGGACTAGACATATAAAATACTGGTAGTAATAAAAATACGCGTAAACAAGCTATATAGTTGTTTTTAGTTACTGAAAAATTCTAAAACTGATATTTTTGAAATCTTTGTTTAATTATGAGTCTTTTGGTGTTATTGGAATATTTTTATTATTCCGAGCTTCGGGACATGCTTTTCGAGAACTGATCATGTTTGAGTCCGAAGGACACTCGAAATTTGCGAATCTGATATTTTTATGTTACCCTAAATTATTACGAACTATTTTAAGCCATTAACTTAATTTCGTTTTCTAGGGTTTGAGAACGTGGAATTGCCGGAGTTGAAATTGCTTGATTGTCTTGGTCTTTGTTGACTTTTAAAGTTTCGGTTTGATTAGGGTTAGGGTTTAATCCAACTTTACCCTAGAAATTGAGAGGTTTATATCAGGGATCGGATAGCTGGATCTTTTCATGTTCGGATTTTCAAATCGAACAATTGTTGAACTTTTTATTTTTGTTTTTGAAAATTCTTATGAAATCCTATGATAGAAATTGATTAAGGTTTGGTTTCAATTTGGGTCAGACTTTAGAGTTTCGATTCGATATTCCAAAACCATTCTCGAAAAATTTAGGGGCTTACAAGATTAATATAGGTAGCCTAAATATCAATATCTCCTATAAAAGCATCTACAAATATAATAGTTTCATCTTCTCATATTTGCTTAACTTAATCCATAATATAAATTAATTAATCGGTCCCATAAATGTGAACTAAATCATATTACTTCCTTTCGAGAATAACTAAATGTTATACTCATACTATTACCCCTATTGACTACCCGCTGAGCCAATTATAAATTGTCATTATATCATGAGAAGGAGATGGCTTAAGAGCGTAACTACCAAGTTAGCATCGCCAAACGGGGTTGCTGGTCCTCAGACCAAATTAAACGGAACATACATAAACAATTCAAACATTTTTAGGCCATCTTTGGCTATAGTTGGTTTAGATAATGTCTATCCTAGCATTCAACAATCAAGTTACCATGTACCTTTGAAAGAACTAATATATCTAGCAAGGGATTTGTAGGCAAACATAGGAAATCTATTAAAAGAAAATCATCTCATATAAGATTTAACATTAACTTAATTAATGTTTAGTCTTTCATTAATTATCAAACTTATATAATGTCTCGTATAAAACATAACTTATTATTCATACATACATATATATAACATATTTGTATATATCATTTCTACTTATTTATTTAGCTAATTATATATATTTTTCCATAGAAGGACAGGGAATCTGTTACGGTCGTATTATAGGTCGTGACCTCCATTATGAGCACCATCACGACCGTGATTAGGGGAAAAATGTGATCCAAGAGGATCATACCCCTCGTAAAGATCGTGATTAGGCTATGGTGTGCAATGTTTCATGTCTAAAAGAGATCACGGGTGTGATGATGCATGTGATGAATACGGAAACCTTCTTGCATATTATAGTTCAAAAATTTACTTTTCATTACTTGTTTTCATGATCTTGTATCAAGCATAACATGTCAAATCCAACTTAGAAACTTAACATTAAGTCTTAAAAGGTCTATATAAACTCACTACACATACATGTACAAGCAAACCAACTAATCTTTCATTTACAACATCATTAGCTTCATTTACACTATTAATTTAACATGTAAACCACACTATCTACTTATTTATCAAAACATCCAAAATAGCTTCATTATTCTACTCTCACAAGTTCCCAAATACATCCAAGTGTGAATTTAACTTCTTTCCTCAATCCTATCTTCAATTTACTAAAAACTCATTCATATAAAAGTTTCCTTTTAGGAAGAAATACATGATCAAATGAAAAGAAGAAATAAGTAAAAATTTACCCTAAATATCCTTAACTTATAGATGAAAGCTATATGGAAATTTTTGGTGAGTTCTAAAAAACATTGGATCAAATTTGTTGAAAACTGTTTTTTTTCTTCTCCAAATTTGAGTCGATTTTAGGGTGTATTCTCAGGTTTATTTTTGCAAATTTTTAACATGATAATTATCCCAAAACCGCCTTTAACTTGTAAGGCAGCTTAAGAAATCACCTAATGTGTGTATGCATATTAAGAAGAAAAAGAAGGCTTAGTTTATGGGCTTGGGCTTGGTTCCATAATAAAACAAAAATTTAGGCTCACTTTAGGAACTTTAAATACAACAACATCAATCCAAATACATAGCTAAGTTATTTACAATCAAATTCATATATTAATTAATTAGTACATATATATACAATTTTATCAACTAAGTATTTACCACTAGTTTCGCACATCAATTAATCAATAACATATACACACATGGTTGTCACACTCGCTGAGTCTACTTGTACGTTTCTACGAATTTACGAGTTGATAATGAGATTTCGATTCAACTCGCATACAAAATCATTTTTTTGAGTAAACTCGAAAGTAGAATCGTAGAATCGTAAGTAGAGTCGGCGGTAGAATTGGTAGTAGAATCGTAGTAAAATTGTAAAGTTATAATTTTACACTTTTTTTTGCTATTTGAACTTTAAAAACACAATCAATTAATATATTTAAATTTAGGGTTTTTAGGATTGGTTCTTGATATTTATCTTAATCTAAATTAATTCTAGTTTTTTTTTTATATTTTTTCCTTTTATTTCCTTTTTTTTGTACTTTTCATAGAGTTATTTTCTTTTAGGTTATATACTCTGATATATTTTGAACAATTTTAATGAAAATTAAACTAATATATATAGTCCTATATTTTTTTTTCTTTTTTAATAATTTTCTATATATAATTTATTTGCCATAAATGCAATGATTTTTTTTTGCAAATATATAGTGAACGTGAAAATGTTCATTATTGCACAAAACTGGCTACTCACACATGATAATTTAAATGATTTGCAATACATCTTAATAATTGCAGATTATGAATCATCATTAAATAAAAATAATTATTTTAATTATATAATTTCACTAAATATATTAATGATGGTATGTGAATTATGATTGGTAAAACTTAAATTTTGGTTGTATGTAACTAATTTAATACTAAAATCTTTATTTTCATAGTTTATTTAAAGTTTTATTAGTTTAGTAAGTACATCGATGGTTTTTATAAGCAAATTTACATTAGTTGTAGATCTTATGATTCAATGTTCCGATTCTACGTTCCGATTCTATGTTCTGATTCTACAGACCCCTTAGCGATTCTAGGTAAAAACTCGAGTTTGACAACCATGTATACACAAATGCAATTTACTTAAGCTTAATAGTTTATGATATTTTAGAAACTCGCTAACTTGGATTGTTTTAGTGACAATTTTCATTTTTGCAACCCTACTTTAGGGATACTTATCTATGTTATTAATGAAGATTTACTCGATGAGTTCACATGCTTGCTAGTCTTAGCATGAAAACTTGTTCCACAAGTTTTCCAAATGAACAATTGTCTAGTTAAAACAAGGAAAATTATGAGGAAATATACAATATTTGGGGGTAAGTTCATTTGAGGTATCAACATTTTGAGTAATTAAAAAGAGGTATCAACATTGTGTCAAGTAAGTTATTTATACCCATGAGTTTTATGATATTAAGTGTTTGGACTACAGGTCTAAAAACTCCCCATTTTATAAGAGATTTTATGTTGCATGAATTGTGTCTTTCCACTTTTACCAATCATTTCTATGCCTACACTCTAGAGAGGTATATTGAAGATCCTCATCTTCTTACATATATTGAGCACCATATTATATGCAAAAATATTGTCAATGTTTGCATTACTTTGGTTCCATTTCATTTCCATAATAATATAATTTATTGAATATGTTATCATTTTCACTAATTCCATGTACTTGAACACTTCCTAGGATTTTATCAATTATGTCATGGGAATTCATCTCTTCTAGAGATTTTATATCCTCTTCTTGATCATCTGTAACACTTGCTTCTTTTCTTTTTCAAGGGTTTTCATCTTTTGAACCAAGTAGTCTCCCATGCTTCGAGCGTACCATAGACTCATTTACAGTGATAGGTTGTCATTTAGGAACATCAATTCTAATTGGAGTATTAACAAGTGTAATATGAGATTGAGTTACTTTCTTTGGGGTTAATAAATGCGTCTGGCAATTTATTTGCTATACATTAGACATATATAATCCTTTGAACTTCAGTACACATTGATTCATATGGGGATCAAAAATAGATAAACAAGATTCTATCTAAGAGATTTCTTTTTCTAGTTGTTTCTTTTTTGTCCCTAATGTTGGAAAGTTTTATTTATCAAAATGACAATTAGCAAACCTTGTTGTAAATAATTTTCTTTTAATAATTCTAGATATTTAATTATTTATGGGGATTCATATCTAACATATATTCTTAATCTCCTTTGAGGTCTCATCTATGTGTATTGTGGTGGAGAAATTGAGCATAAACATGCACAAGAAAAAAAAAAAATCTTAGGTGGAAAATATTTGACTCCTAACCATAAACCAATTGTATAGAGGATAATTTATGAGAATTCGTTGACCTAATGCGCATAAGTGCTATTGGATGTAAAATAGTATGCCTGCAAGCAAAAGTAGGTAGTTTGGAGTTTAGACTTCAAAGTAATGGTCTTGCTATTAATTGGAGATGCTCAACGAATGATTCAATATGACCAAATCTTAATATACTTGACGATAATTGAAAATGGTGATAATTATGAAAAATACGTATTAATCAAAAGAAACAAAGTGAAGTGACCATATATGCCAACATATAAACTTGATGTGTTCAAATCATTGTCAAGATATGGCAGAATTTCATCATGACAAAAAAAAAAAAAAATGAAAAAAAAGACAAATTGCCCGCACATAAATCAAAAATAATAAGAGTAACACAACAAAAAACATAGAAAGACTAAAGCTTAAAAATCAAATACTCTTCAATAAAATACATTTTAAGAGATGTCAACCTCTAACAAGTAGTTAGGTAAGTTTCGAAGATGAAAATTCTTCTTCTTCTTTTTTTTTTTTTCATGTAGGGGGCACCGGGTTGAAATACCCCATGTTTTCAATAAGTAAATTGAGAAAGTACTATTGATTAATATAAAATATGAGTAAATTTGAATCTTATGTTATATATGATAATTGATTACAAGTAAGACAATTTAACTAATTAAATAAATGTTAAGTTATAAATTACAATTTAGTTTAGATAATTAAAAAAATAAATTAAATTGAATTAGTAAAGAATTAACAACATTGTTGTAATTAATGATACAATTTGACCTAGTGTGAATTAAATAATTGAATTAGGCAGTGAAGTAATTAGCATAATAGAGTATAATTTAATTTAATTAGAAAGTAGATCAAACCAATTATTAATCATTATCCAAAATTGTAAAGACCCGCCTACCTAATTTCAATATTAAGTATGACCGATCCCCAATCACGTATAACACTTAAGTATTATACGTTAGGTTGTTTGAAAAGATAATATTTATAACAATTGTTTGTTTAAACCTGTCTCAAATTTACAAAACTTTACATAAAACTACTCAACGCAAGTAAGTAGATCATCATTTGTATTTGTTTACAAAACATTAGAATCAATCAAATGACAATTCAAGAGGTTACAAACTTGTTAAAAAAAAAACTTAAGAAATAAAGTTAGAATCTTATATTACAAACTAAGGCTTAACCAATAAACCTTTAATCAAAATTTACATTCAATTTCATATAAGTCTTTGAGAAAAACTTGTTTAAAAACATCCTTGCTTTCATTTAGGTCCCTAAATGTCCCATTCATCCATGAAAGCTTCCTTGTCAGTCTCATAACCCATATCATCATAATATTCATCATCAACACACTTGCAAAGCATTAACATGAGCTAAAGGCCCAGTATACAGTAATGGAAACAAATGCAAAGTGACAAGCACACTTAAACTAATGCAATGCAACAACCAATAATTTAATTATCTTTAATCAAGTAAACAAATCAACATTAGAGTGTTTAAACTTTGATTTCAATCCTGGGGAACCTAGGGGTCCTAAGTAACAGCTGCTGTTAGGAGGTTAATATAGGCAACTCGAATACCTATATCCCTATATCTAACTAAAAAAGAGAAGTAGTATCCTCTAGAGTTCACAATGTTCCTCATCTTTACTTAACTTGATCCATAATATCACTTAGTTCAACTGATCTCATAAACGTGAACTAAATCTTATTATTTTCTCTTAAGAATAAGTAAATTTATACCGATATCGTTACCTTATCAGCTACCTACTGAGCCACTTATAAGCATAATTGCATCATGACTGTGGCAGCCTAAGTGCTTAATTACCTAAACCCTAGATTTTTATGTTAATGTTATAATAGAAACCTTAGAACCGAAAGTCATACTGAAACTCTAAAAGTTAACTAAATCAACAACAAGTCATAGTAAATCTAGATCCAACAATCTCGCGCATGAAACCTTAAAACAGTAAAAATGGGATAACCTTAGCTTATAGTGCAAAGTAATGTCACGTAACCTAAAAAGATCAGATTCGTCAAAAATTCAATCGTTTCGACCTCGAATAGGATCAGTTTCTAAAATCGGAGTCCTGGCATGCGAAAAAGGTGAAAATATTTCGATAACATATTTAGAATCGTAATAAGAAGAGGATTAATAAAATATCAGTTTTAGAATTTTTTGGATTCTAAAAATATCAGACATAGCCCATTGACGTGTATTTTTCTTACTACGTATTTTAATTGTCTAGTCTACTATTTATTTACTATTCACTACTATTTATTACTATTCCTATATCTTTACTTTTCCTTACAACACACTTCTTACACTTTACATACCTATATCTTACATTTTTTATTTTCAATATAACTTTTTACATAACTTCTCTTATGTTTTATTACTTTTCTTTATCAAAATTAATTTTTCACTCACTTTCTCTCCCTCCTCTCTTAAAACTGGCGGTACACTCTCTCTCCCCTCTCAATTTCTTTTCTTTTTTAAATTTATTTTATCACATCAAAATTCTTCCACAATTCTCTATAAATACAACATCTTCCTCCACTTCTTTCACACATATCATTTTACATACCAAAACTCTGCCAAATTTTCCTCTCAACTTTTCTCTTCAACAAATTCTCTTCAAACACTCTCTACGATCCACTTCTCTTTAGGAAAAATAAACACATCCGTTTGTTTCTTTCATCTCCAAATACTTCATCAACATTAGTTAAAAATCATAAACCCTCTTTTTCTTCATGTTAACATAAACATGAACTTATTATGTGTTTTGATTTCTAACAACCACATTATGCTATGGAGGAAATCATGAAACAACAATTTGTTCATGTCTTGTTCAACACTATTCATTTATAATTATTGTTGTTATATTGTTATTTTATTTATGCTACTAATCTAACTTCTTATACGTATTATGTATATGTATATATATGACCTTAGAGCCTAAAGCTCACTAATCTAACTTTTATTTATGCTCTTACTTTCTTGCTTATTTATTTATTTTATGCAAATAATCAAGACTAGTCATTCTAGTCTTAGACTTGTCATCATCCAATCAAAAGAATTTTCTTCTTTCTTTTTTAGATTTGTCCATATCCTAAGCTCGGGAGCATTGACATAAATCTAAGACTCTCATGATTTTTTTTATAAATTTATTTTCTTGTTTTTCTTAAGGGGCTTGCCCATGTCTAAGTTTGGGAAGACTTGAATAAAAATCTAAGACTTCTCAATACATGACTTTACATATATGCTTATTTAATTTTTTATGTCTCTTATATTCTATATGAATTATTTTTTTTATCATACAACATAGTTATAAGTTTATATTTATGCATGATTATAATGTTGTTGTCTTCATGAAATTTTCAAAGAAATAAAAAAGGAGTTCTTTTTTTTATAAAAAGAACGACTAAACTCTATATAAAAGAAAATAATAAATCTTAACACTTAGGAAAAATATCTATTAAAACTTAGGATCATGATTCAACAACATCCTTTTTAAAAACTTAAATATATTCATCATAAATTTTTAGTGTTGCTATTATGTAGAGTTTCTTCAAAAGTTAATTATATAGTTCAATTACTCTCTTTTCAAAATACTAAAATAAATTTATTATTAAATCTTAATGTTGATAATTCTTTGTCATGAAAAATTTTCTTAAAAACTTAATTATAATTTGTACCCACTTTGATAAACACTAAGAACAGTACAAATCTTTCAAGTTAAGCTAAAATCAACTCACTATGTAAATCCACTTAAGGAATAAAAATTTTTAGATAACTTAAAGGACCAAATTGTTAGAAATAGATTTATTTTTGAAAATTTAAGAGAATATAGTTATGATAAGGAAACACTCAATTGTAATAACTCAATTTTTTTTTTTTAGTTTTCTTTCCAACAACTTAAAAGAGTTTTTTTTTTTTTGGTTTACAAACTTCAACTTTTCAAACTTCTAAAATAAATTGATTTACACAAATTCATTGTTGGGGCAACACCACTCGGATAACGCATATAATATGATTATATATATATATATATATATATTAAAATGATTTTTCATCTATATGAATATTTATGTGTTTGCCATAAATTTTTTGGTGAAATAAAATCTAGAAAAATTATTTTGAGGCTGGAATTTTCGTTTTAAATATGTACTGGCCCGTTTTCGAACCCAAATGGCTTTAAATGTTAAAAATAACTTAGAAATAGATTGATCTTTATGAGTAGGTGGAAAATGATGTATAATATGTGAAGTTTAAGTTAAAATGAGAAGTTATAGCCATTTTAAGTTGGAATTTTCTTTCATCCGAATTTTTAATGCAAATACTAGAATAGAATTAGAAGTTTAAGTAGAATTCATGAAATACTCATTTTGATATTTTTTTATTTAGGTGATGGAGCTTTAGGGGATCTATATTCGAAGAACTATTACGAGTGAATAATTGTTGGCAAGAATGACCGAGTGAATAATTTTTGGCAGCATATGGTATTTACATCATCGAGGAATGCCCCTAAGATGATGTAAGGACCATATGTTAATAATTTTGAAGTTTAATGTTTATCTAGATTTTTATATGCTATATTTACTTTCTCAAACTACACATCCCACGGTATCTCCTATTGTTGTCATAGATGCCTTACATATGGTGTCGAAACTTTCACATGACTCCAGAAAGTCATTCTTAAGCTTTAACATCGTATGTGCAGACTGCAACATCTAGGAGTACCCTTTGGGGCATGATAATGTTAGCCTCGTTAACAGGGTGTCGCTCCTCGGACCAGATTCAACGACGCACGCACAATTAATTTCAAACATATTTAAGCCATCTTTGATTTAAGTCGATTATGCCTAACATAACAACCATCAAACAAGTTACTGCGTGCTTATACTAGATGTTATACTAGGCAATTGATCAACAGACGAACTCAAATCGATAGGAGAATTTGTAAAATAAATGAATTCAATTTATAAAGCTTTCAATATCAATAACAATCAAAACCAAGTTCTTTATTTAGTACAAGGCTTAAAAAAACTCATATTTAATCATGACTTAACATTTATACATATATTTATATAACACATCTCATTATTTCAAATTTTGAAAGTTAATTTTTTTTTTTAAGATACGTGGCCAGGCACATGGTCGTGTACGTCCCCATGTTCCTCCTATAAGAGAAACATAGTAAAATATAAAAGCCATGTTTTAATTTGAAAAAATCAACTCAGAGGGAAGCACGGCTTAGGACCGTGTTTCCCTTGTGTTTCTTCATGAAACAAAACACAATGACAAACAGAAAGGAACATGGTTTGATACATAAGGTTGTGTCTTAGTCGTCTTTTTAATGTAATTCAATTCCAAAAGAACTCAAATAGAAGCATGACTAGGTGCACAAGTCCGTGTCCTACCCATGCTATCTAAGTTTTCTTCTTTAATAAATAAACAAAGAGAAGCATGGCCCGGTACTCAAGTCCGTATTCTACTTGTGTTTCTCTTTGAGTAGCTTATTCATGCGGATGACACAAATGACACATATGTGAACAACAGGAAGTTTTCTAAAAAGAAGAGGAAGAGACACCGTTGGCCTTGGAAGATGAGCTGTCGACGTTAGAGTCGGCCTTGGACTTTGAGCCACGACCTATATGGCTAGCTTACTATCATGAATTTGTTATTTTATTTCCTATTTTCTTAAAACCATATATTGTGTCTTAGGATAGTCAATATTGCATTTATCACTTATATATTTATTAATTTCCTTTTTAGCATATATTGTATTTTAGGATGGTCAATATTACATTTATATGTATTTTAGGGTAGTCAATATTACATTTATCACTTATGATTTTATATTTATTATTTTCCTTTCTAGGATTGTTTTAGGGTTAATTTGTAATAGTATAAATAGATTCTTGAAACTTGTCTTGAACATCCGATTATCATATTACTCATATTTGAAGCCCTATTCGAGAGTATTTCTCAACAAAGTTGCAATTTTTTGCATCTTGACTTTGAAATCAATTGTTGTCATTGATTTCTGTTATCTTTATGCTTTCCGTCCTACGTTAGTTGGTATCAGAGCAAGGTTAGAATCCTATGAAGATGTCTTCAGGCAAATGTGCTAATAGCAATCATACTCGTGGCGGTATCCATGATACGGGAGTTAGAGGGGCTGAGGTTCCTGGGCCGACAAACGAAGCCATGGATCAAAGAATTTGACTGATGATTAAAGATCATCTTGAGGATTTGGTCCAGTGTTTTGATGCACTGGCAGAGGTTGTCAACAGAGGTAGGGGTTGGTAGGAGACAACCAGGGGTAAAAGAAGCCTTTGGCGGTCTAATCAATAGACCTGCCGCCGCAAATCGGTGGATGCATATTTCCGATGAGGAATCTGAGGAGGATGATGAGTTTTTGTTTAATGCAAGGCAACTGAGAAGGAGAGGCGGTGAAGATGGAGGGGGTTGATACCAGAGAAACTATTATGGCTACGATCAAGGTGATGGTGGAGACTTTCGATTAAAGGTAGACATTCCTTTCTTTAATGGTAATATGAATATAGAGGAATTTTAGACCGGGTGGTAGATATGGATCGATTCTTTGAATACATGGAGGTACCGAAGGATCAAAAGGTTAGATTAGTGGCTTGCAGATTGAAGGGTGGAGCCTCTACTTAGTGGGAGAGGTTGCAGAATAGAAGACGGAAGGAAGGAAGATAACCTATAAAGACCTGGTACTGGATGAAGGAGTTGCTTCAACGAGATTTTCTAAGTCATGACTATGAGAAGATTCTCTTTCAGCAGTACCAACGATGTCGCCAAGGTCAGCGATCTGTCCATGACTATATGACAGAGTTTATGAGATTGGCTGAGAGGAATGATTTGAGAGAAAGTGAAGGGCAGCAGGTGGCTTGGTGTATTGATGGGTTGAAATTACAGATTAGGGATAAGATTGGAGCTAATGTTATGAGGAGTCTGAATGAGGCAAAGAATATGGCGTTGAGGGCTGAGATGATGATCCAGGATAAGAGTAGTCGCTTTGATGGAGGAAACAGGAAATATGGAGTTGAGGGTACAGGCAATAGTAGAACCATGATTGAGAAAAATAAAGGGCATGAGGAAAGGCAGAATGAGAGTAATGAAAAGGGGAATGACAAAGCTGCTGGTAAAAGGCTTATTGAGACTAAAGATGTCACAAAGCAGAACAACACTTATGCAAAGCTTATGTGGAGCAAATGTTTTCGCTGTAATCAACTTGGACACAGGTCAAATGAGTGCCCGAATAGGAAGAGTGTGAATATTGTAGAGCGGGATGAGGAAGAAGACGTATATGAACCTGAAGGGGATGATGATGTTTATGAAGAAGAGGATGAGGAAGTTGAGCAGACCTATGTGATTAGAAAGATGATGTTGGCGCCTAAACAAGAGGATGATACTCAGTGACATCAATTATTTTACACTCGATGTACTATTGGTGGAAGGGTGTTTGACTTGATTGTGGATAGTGGGAGTTATGAGAATATAATTAGTAGAACAGTTGTCAACCAATTACAGCTTTTTGTTGAGAAAAATCTTAACCCATATGTTATTGGATGGATAAAGTCTGTTGAGAGGATAGAGGTGAAAGAGAGGTGTTGAGTGCCATTTTCTATTGGCAAATACCAGGCTGAGGTCTACTGTGACATTGTAGACATAGATGCTTATCATGTGTTGTTTAGGCGACCTTGGTAGTACGATGTGAATGCACAACACGCTGGGAAGGAAAACTTGTATAGACTGGAGAAAGGGGATATGAAGTACACCTTGCTACCCCTTAAGGTGGCAAGTCGTTCTAAAGCTACTAAGGTTGATAAGCGATCCTTCCTTACCATTGCTCAATCAAGAAAGGAGATGAGGAGATTATTAAGGAGTCCAGGATGGTACATGCATTGGTTGTGAAGAATGTAATAAAGGTAGAGGAGGAGAGTAGTAGTGAGGTACCAGAGTGTGTAAAAGAAGTGTTGGATGAGTTAAGGAAGTATTGCCAGAAGGACTACCACCTCTAAGAGATATCCAGCACTAGATTGATTTGGTACTTGGAGCTAGCTTGCCAAATTAGCCATGCTACAGGGTGAGTCCCAATGACACTGAAGTTTTACAAGAGAAGGAGCAGGAGTTTTTGCAGATGTTTTCTTTCAAATTGAAACATAAATTTGGAGTGTAGAACAAAGTTGCTACCTTGAGTAAAAGAGCTGAGGAATTCCCTTTTTACCCAAAAGATGCATCTTTATGTTCAGAAAAGAACTCGAGGTCAAGTTCTTCTTTGGTGGGAGAAAATGATGCAGGTGACACAGATGACACATATGTGAACAACAGAAAGTTATCTAAAAAGAAGAGGAAGAGACGCCGCCGACCTTGGAAGATGCACCACCTGCGTTTGAGTCGGCCTTGGCCTTTGAGCCACAGGCCTATATGGCCAGCTTATTATCATGAATTTTTTATTTTGTTTCTTATTTTCTAAAAACCATATATTGTATTTTAGGATAGTCAATATTGCATTTATTACTTAGGATTATATATTTTGTTAATTTCCTTTTTAGCATATATTGTATTTTAGGATGGTCAATATTGCATTTATATGTATTTTAGAATAGTCAATATTACATTTATCACTTAGGATTTTATATTTATTATTTTCCTTTTTAGGTTTGTTTTAGGATTTATTTGTAATAGTATAAATAGGCTCTTGAAACTTGTCTTGAACATCCAATTATCATATTATTCATATTTGAAACCCTATTCGAGAGTATTTCTCAACAAAGTTGCAATTTTTTGCATCTTGACTTTGAAATCAATCATTGTCATTGGTTTATGTTATCTTTATGCTTTTCGTCCTACGTCACTTATTTCTAAGCTTAGTAAGATACGTGACTAAATACAATACCTATGTTTCCTTTGTGTTTCGCATTCGAAAGTAGGGCATATAATTTGGATACTTAAACATCAAATATTTACAATCAACAACTTATATACACTCAACACAAACACTTAGCAGCATCAAACTTTCATAAACTCCTCATCTCCAACATTAAACAACTCTTACACTTTCATTTCCAATATTGAACAATCACACTTCATCTACTCAAAAAAACCACAACCATATCCACCTCCCATTTATCACAACGTCAAGAACTTATTCAACTCCATAGACTTGCTTAGATCACTAACACGACACACAACTCATTATAAAGACATTAAAACAAAGATTGCACATTCATGAGGAAAACAAATGAATAAATAACCATAAAAGCATACAAAACTCATCTTGTCTAACTCTAACTTAAAGATGTAATCTTGATAAGAAACTTGGGTGGATTGCTTATAGAATTTTGATGAGAATTGGTTATGTTTTGTTGGGCTATTTAGGAATGTCGGTTTTGGTCTGTCTTGTTTTCGTGATTTTTACAAAATTGGGGCTTATGATTATCTAAAATGTTTTATTAACTTTTGGGGAAGATCTTTGTATTAAGATGGGGCCATAGGTGGGCTTGTGTTTTGTTTGGACTTGAGTTTAGGTTATGGATGAGTCTGATTTATTTTCAAATAAAAACACTCATGGGTTTCATGCGAAAATACAAACAACACAATATCAAGTAAATTACACTAATACAACCATACACAAATCACACAATATCATATATATATATATGGCTTATTTAAGCTTAATGAATGGAGGTCATTTCATTCTCTCCTCCTTCAAGAAGTTTCGTCCTCAAAACTTGACTTATTGTATTAATCAAACAACTCAGGATACTTCTATTTCATATCATTTTCAACTTCTCAAATTGCTTCTCGTTTCGTTTGTCGACTCTACTGAACTTTGACAAAAGGAATTGTCTTCCTTCTTAAAACTTTATCCATTATATCCAAAATCTTGATGGGCTTTTCTACTATGATCAAATTTGGTTAGATTTCGATTGATGTGTACTGATGATGGCATTTGAATCTGATATACATTTTCTCAATCGAGACACATGGAAAACACTGTATACTCCTGATAAATTTGGAGGCAATGCTAATATATAAGCCAAGGGTCTAATCCTCTCTACAATCTCATATGGACCAATATATCTTGGATTCATTTTTCCTTTCACTCCGAATCTAATCACACCTTTTGTTGGAGATATTTTGAGAAACATGTGATCACTTATATCAAACTCCAATGGCCTTCCTCTCATATTCGTGTAACTTTTATATCTGTGTAAGCCCCAAGAATTTTCAATAAATATAAGTAAACCCTAAGAACTAAAAGTTAAAGGGGTACCATAAACGTGGCAGTCCGCGCATATAATATTAAAGCTAATGAATGACAACCTTAGTCATGCAGGAGCTTCGATATCACATGCAAGGTGTTCTTCCAAGATAGTAGGAGACTCATAAGGGTATTATAGTTAAGTAGATAATAAAAGCATGCAAAAACTTATATAAATAAACATGTGATATTCATTTAGAAAATAACCTCTTACAACTTCTTGGGGGCATTCCCTGTTTTGAATAGTCTTGCTTAACTAAGACATCATCAAAATATACATAAATATACCATGAGTCTACTATAGAGATTTTTCTTAGAAGTCTACGTTCAAAACTAAATACATATAACTTCTCCCAAAAACTCCTAGTAGCTTTAACTCATACCTGGCAAATGGGGCTCCTTGGTGCCAACCATAGATAATCATACTGTAACAAAAGGCTATATGGGTACAAGCAAAATTAACTTAGTGAGATAATTCCCATCTACAAAACATTTCCATATATCAAACAAGTACTTCAGCAATCATATGACAATGCACCAATCACATGAGCAAACAAATTAAACAAAATTAACCGGAAACCATGTGTAGCATGGATTTTACGCGCTCCATGTTAGGAGTTGGGTGGTTACTGGCCTATACGATCATTAATACTTGTAGACTTACCCTCTTCTACTTGCCCATGTAGACTTTTCGGCTCCTACGTGCCCATATAGACTTTCTGGCTCCTATTAGCACCACTACAACTCCTCGTTTCCCACACGAAGGATAGTAATGA
Source organism: Combretum micranthum (assembly GCA_024138025.1). NCBI lineage: Eukaryota > Viridiplantae > Streptophyta > Magnoliopsida > Myrtales > Combretaceae > Combretum > Combretum micranthum. Next base: position 163,506 of record JAMXBD010002192.1, on the reverse strand, counting down.
AAAATAATGTGACTCACAAATATGATATGCATGAATCATTTTCAATATAGGTTATTCCATTATTGTCAAGATCAAGTTAAAGGTAATCAAATCAATATTCATCATATCATTGCAAGTAAGTCATAAATTATTCATCAATTCTTCTTTCGATTCTTAATTTATATTCAACCAATCATAAATCCAGATCACACAATATTTGTTCATTTATCTTTTTCCCTTATTTTATAGTGCAACTACTTACAAGCATAAATAAGGAAATGTAAATAGTAAGGATTAACTCACTCCATGATGATCGCTCCTAGTCAAAGTAGTCTTTTGGAAAAGCGATATCGGTTCCTTCTTCACCTAGACAAGATGAAATACCGAAATGAGTCTTTCGTAGAACTTTATTTTTGAAAATTCTAAATCTATCTTGAATTCGCGGTAAAATCGGATTGGAGGAAATTCCAACTTAAAATGGCCATAACTTGCTCATTTTAACTCGGAATTTGTATATTATATACCGTTTTTATCTACTTAAAAAATATCTATTTCTGAAACCATTTTCATCAAGCTAAGTGATTGAGTTCCGAAATAGTGGTGATCAGATTCACCACGAATTTTCACAAAACTTGTATTCCTTCTTTTAAGAAAAACTTATATTAAAGAGATAGATATTATAATAGTTTGTAAAACCTTTGAAATATATTTACATATATTTATTGACATATCAAATGTATAAAATTAATGAGTTGTCTCAAACCATGAGTTTTTGGTAAAAGTAAAGTCTTCTAAAGAAAAAGTGAAACTTTTAAAATTCCTTTATCTTGCTAGAGAATATCTCAAGTTATTTTAAATGAGTTTTTCTTTTCCTTAGTCTTTTTAATTTTCCAAAGGATGATTTTTATTTTCTAAGCTTAGGTTTGATACTTTTTTAAAGTAATAACAATTCTATATTTATAGAAATAATTTTCTTATTTTTAAGATCATTCTATGAAAGGAAACTAGTATTGATGAAAAAGTGAAGTTTAGTAAAACTTTTGTTTACTAAGAATTTCTTTCCATGTTATATATGTATTGCAAAAATTCTTATGAACTCCTCTAGATTTCTTAGAAATGTTTGTTAAGATAAATTCCTAAGTTTTTATGAAAAATTACTTCCTATTTTTATTTTTAGAGAAGAATTTTATTTTAAGAAAACTTTTCCCATTTATCTTGTTGAGACAAAATCAATATGTTCATGCATGATTATAAATATGAATCACAAAATTATGAAAACATAAGAAAGACATAATAATTAAAGAAATAAGCTAGTAAAGAAATAAGTCAAGTATAGAACCTTAGCTTCATCAGGTATCCCAGGACTAAGAATAGACTAGTCCCAAAAGAAAAAGAAAATTGTTTTGACTTGATGAGGACAAGTGTAAGACTAGAAAGACTAGTATTAAAACAACTTGAAAGTAAATAAATTGCAAAATAAAGGAGCTTATATGCTCTAAAAGATATATATAGCTACATAAATATATTTAGATAGATATATATGAAAGCAACATAAAAGAAATTAGATTTATGAAAAAAAAAAAGTATGAACTTATTGTTGCTTTCTTTAATTTTCATGATTTATAAAACACACATTAAGCTCATACTAAGTAAATGAACATAAAGGAAACTTGAAGAAATATTACCTATGAAAACTAAACTTGAGAGAATTTTGAGAGAGAATTCTTGTAGAATTTTAAGAGAGTAATTTTAGTATATGGAAGGTGTGAAGGAAGTGAAGGAAGATGGGGGTATTTATAGAAAAATATGGGAGAAAAATTGTGTTAATTAAATAAATGAAAATTAAAACAATTTGAGGAGGAGAGATAGGGGGCCACCGCTACTTTAAGTGTAGAGAGGGAGAGAAATTTATTTTTTTGTATTTTTGTTAATGAAAAGTAAGATATGAAAGATGTGAAGTTGTATTAGAAATGAAAATTGTAAGAAAATAGAGGTATGGTATGTAAGAGTAGGTTGTAAGAAAAAGTAGAGATAGATAAATAGTGTAGAATAGTAGAAAATAATGTAATGTAAAGTAGACATGACAATTTAAGTACCGATAGTAAGAAAATACGAGTATAATTATGATATCTAATATTTTTAGTTACCGAAAAATTATTAAACTGATATTTTTAAAAATCTTATATTTTTACGAGTTTAACGGTATATCTGGCATATTTTTTCTAATCGAGCCCCGGGACACGCTTTTTCGAAAACTGTATCCGATCGTGCTCAGAACAAATCGCGGTTTAACTAATCTGATATTTTTAAGCTTTCTCAGGTTATTATGAGCTATTTTACATACTAATCTCTTACTTACGTTCTTAGGGTTGCTTAAACGGGGATGCCGGATTTAAACCGTTACAACTGACTAGGGTTTTGTTGACTTTGATTCCGTTGACTTTTTAATTAGGGTTTAAGCTTAATTGACTACAAAACTTTGGGGGTTTACATTGAGAAAAACTTGTTCAAAAACATCCTTGCTTCGTTATAGGTCCCTAACCATCCCATTCATCCATGAAAGCTTCCCAGTCAGTCCCATAATCCATATCATCATAACATTCATCATCAACACCTACAAAGTAGTAATATGAGCCAAACGCATAGTGCATAGTAACATAAACAAATGTAAAGTGACAATCACACTTAAACTAATGCAATGCAACAATCAATAACATAAACAAATGCAAAGTGACAAGCACACTTAAACTAATGCAATGCAACAACCAATAATTTGATTATCTATAATTAGGTAAACAAATCAATACTAGAGTGTTCAAACTCCGATTTTAATCCTGAGGAACTTGGGGGTCTTGAGTAACAATAACTGCTCAGGAGGTTGATATAGGTAGCTCAGATACTTATATCCCTTATATCTGACTGAAAAAGAGAAGTAGTGTTCTCTAGGGTTCATAGCCATTTCTTATTTTTACTTAGCTTAATCCATAATATTATCTAGTTAAACGGGTCCTATAAACGTGAACTAAATCATATGATTTCTTTTTAAGAATAAGTAAACATTATACCGATATTTTTCCCTATTAACTACCCGCTGAGCCACTTATAAGCATCATTGCATCATGATTGCGGTGGCTAAGTGCCTAACTACCATGTTAGCCTGTTAATAGGGTTACCGCTCCCTAGATCAAATTCAACGACATACGCACAATCAATTTCAAACATATTTAAGTCATCTTTGATTTAATTCAATTCAAGTATGCCTAAACTAATAATCATCAAACAAGTTATTGCGTACCTGTAAAGATGTTATACTAGCAATTGATCAACGGATGAACTTAAATCAATAGGAGAATCTATAAAATAAATGAATTCAATTCATATAACTTTCAATATCAATAACAATAAAAACCAAGTTTTTATTTAATACAAGGCTTAAAAAAACTCATATTTAATTATGACTTAACATTTATACATATTTATATAACATTTAATTATTATAAATTTTGAAAATTAATTTTTTAAGGTATATGGCAGGTACATGGTCGTTTACTCAAAACAACCACAACCATATCCACCTCCATTTATCACAACTTCAAGAACTTATTCAATTCCATAGACTTCCTTAGATTACTAACACCACACACAACTCATTATAAAGACATTAAAACAGAGATGGCACATTCATGAAGAAAACAAATGAACAAATAAGCATAAAAGCATACAAAACTCACCTTATCTAACTTTTACTTGAAGATATAATATATAAGAAACTTGGGTGGATTGCTTATAAATTTTGATGAGAATTGGTATGTTTTGCTGGGCCACTTAGGAATGTCGATTTTGGTTTTGTTTATGTGATTTTTACAAAATTTGGCTTTGTGATTATCTAAAATGTGCTTTATTAACTTTTAGGCCAGATCTTTGTATTAGGATGGGGCCATGGGCTTGGGCTTGTGTTTTTTTAGACTTGGGTTTAGGTTATGGATGAGTTTGATTTGTTTTCAAATAAAAAAATTATTGAGTTTCATGTAAAAATACAAACAACACAATATCAAGTAAATTACACTAATACAACCATACACAAATCACGTAATATCATATATATATGGTTCATTTAAGCTTAATGAATGGAGGTCATTTAAAAAATATTCATATGTCATTAATTCCCAAAAAAATCAATTCTTAATTACAGATTTCTTAAATTTCAAAATTTTTGAACATGACTATCCTTAATTAACCCATATGATAACTCATTAATTCATGTCACTTCATATTGACTTACCCTAATTAAAGTGCATACCTAATGGATCTAGAGCCATCATAGAATCGTCACGAAATCACATAAAATCTCTCATAATCCCATACACTAGATATTATAGAATCCATAGAAATCTACAACAAATCTTTCTTCTTATTTGTACTTACACCAAATGTTCGACAAGATATACAAAATCTTTTCTCTTACCTATACACACAAAAATCCTCTCACCTATACACTCATCTATGATCATCTCATATCATAACAAAAGATTTCTCTCTTCCTTGTTTTCTTTTCACCAAAAGTCAAACCCCACAAATGATAATTCCATGTGCTAACTTTCATTGCAAAACATATGTGTGTGTGTAAACATCTTTTTTAACTCCAAAGCTTATGAAAAATCATCTCCAACTCAAGCATCAAACAGGTAAAGTATTTCCTAAACTCATAATTATTTTTATTCTTATGTCAATATCAAATCTAAGCTCTAATTAATGCTAATTGTTAGGTGAAATATAAAGTAAAGTGTAGATCCCAATTGGAGTTTAGGGTTAGAAGCTTCTACAAATTGTTTGAAGTAGTAATGTGGAATTTAGGACTTAAATTTTGCAAACTTTTTGCGTCCTAATAAGTTGTTTTTAATTGATCTGTTGTTTAAAGTTGTTGATTGAATTCGATATTGATATATGCTAGAAATTATTTATTTTACTCCGATTTGATGAATTTTTGTAGTTTTATTTAATAAGATGGTACCAATCATCCCATATCTAGAATTAAAATATGATTTGTTTTGATTTTACAAAACATTAAAATTTTTTGAATTTCATAAATATACATATATGCATTATTTCGATTTAAATTGTTGATTCATGTGAAAATTGTGTTGAAACTTGTGTAATATATATACATTTGTATTCTAATGATCATAGACTAAATTTATGCATATTACATTACCTGAATTTTCTCGAAATTGATAAATTCTTATTTGCACAAATTAGTTACAAATTTATTACTATTTATATGTCTATTTTGCTTAAATTAATGAAATTAATAGAATTTAAAGTTTAATGTCCAAGAAGTGTTCCTGTATTTATGATAGTATTTTAATATGAAAAGCTGAATCAAAGTGATGATAGACATATGTATTAAATCAGGCATATATATGTGTGTGTGTATATATATACACTTTTGATTCTTATTATATGATTTGATGATATTTTAATTGTAGATTGAATTCAAATATAATGTGATAATGTATTGAATCTACAACTAAAGTAAATAAGTATTTAATAAAATAATTATGATTTGAATATATTTAATATATTCTCCAATAAAAATATAAATTTTAACTTGAGGAATTAAATAATAATGTTAGAAGTTAAATTATAATTAATATGTATACGTATTGGACTATAAAATACATTTTCTCAATTAATTAGCCTATTAGCTTAAAACCTATGCCAATTATCCAAAATCTCCATTTAGACTTAATCATTGTTATTTAAATTCAAATTTACTTAAATAATAATGCTAAGTCTTAATGGGTTTTAATATAGATTAAGGTCTTATATCATATATATTCCTATCTAAATTATTGGTCAAATACAATTAGATGATTTACTTTGTTGTTTAAATCTTATATGATATAAATTTCTTTGAACAGATCACTTTTCTTGATCGTATCTATCTTCTAACTATTTTAGAAAATCGCTATTTTATCAAGTATGTAGTGACATCCGTATTGTTTGCTTAGGGTAGACATTCTTAAATGGACTAATTTCAAAGACGACCTAATAATTAAGTGTGTTATTTGTGCTTATGTCGTTCAATTTGGACTAGGGAGCAACAACCTTGCTAGGTAATGCCAGCATGGTAGTTAGATGCTTAAGCCTCCTTTATTCCTACTATTGATATGTAGTTGGTGGCTTGAAGGGTAACTAATGGTGTAAATGGTATCGAGATAACATCCATTTATGTTTGGTGAGAACTAGTATATGTAGTTTACAACTATGGGTGTCGATTGGGTTGGCATATAACTATGGACTAAAATAAATAAGGAAACGTAACGACTATGAATATTAGACGAGACTATTACATAGAATGTTCTTATAGGTGGTTAAGGTATTCGGCTTACCTAAATTAATCTCTTGAGTAGTTGCTGCTACTTAATATCCTTAGATTCCCATAGCTTGCTGTCAGAAGTGCGTGTTCTCTTTTGTTGTTTGAATTGCTTTAATTAATAATGATAGATTATTGGTTGTTGCATTACATATAATTTAGGTCTGCGTGTTATATCGCATATGTTTTCGTTTCTATGCATTAGGCATTGGCTTACTCCTTTGCTTTTTAGGTGTTAAAGATGATTAGATATGTGTTAAGAAATATAAATTAGTATATATTAGATATTATAATAATGTTGTGTTTGGTAGTAGCAAGTAGAGGTAGGTAGGATTGACTCTATATATATTCTCAACTTTTATATGATAGATGAGATAACAATAAGTTATCCTCCTTTTTTTTTTCCTTATCAAATAACATGACTTAGAGCCCTAGTAAAATTATGTTTTATAAAATTAGGATTTTCCTTTCCAGTTGTCCTAATGATCAAGTTTAGATCTTTTACCCGGAGAGTGTACTTATTATTTCTTACCGCCCTTTAGTAAGAAATTCTACCCTAGCTTCCTAGTGAGTAGCGTTTGCATCCTACACACACTCTGAAGAGTGTTTGTGTAGGAGAGATTGCTGCTCAACATACTTTTATGACAACCTCTAGCAATCAACAGATAGGTGCATGAGGCCACACTACTAAAGCGTTTAATGCTCCCTCTCATTTTCCACATGTGGAGGCTTGTGCAACCCTTTTCATCCTCCAAAAAAAAGTACAACAAATATTGATCTCACAAAACATGTCAAAACTAGAGCATAGTTAACATATATATTCAATAAAGCTTTGAATGGTGTTAAAATTGATGATATTTGTAACAAGTTGGTATGATTAATATCTATGCTCCAATTTGAGGGGGAGTGTTAAGAAATATAAATTAGTATATATTAGATATTATAATTAATGTTATGTTTGGTAGTGGTAAGTAGAGGTACGTAAGATTGATAGCTTATATATATTCTCATTTTATATATGATAGATGAGATAACAATATAGTTATTCTATTTTTACTTATCAAATAACAAATGGATTGTGATTACTTGGACCATGTTTTAAATATTAGTAAGAGATTGAACGAGTTAGACACTTAGATATATGGGATATTATAATTTTTATTTTCCTAAGAACTTGATATTTATATTATAAGCTTTCAAGTGATTGCTTTGGATGGCTTTAGATGTATAATTTTATTAGATACTATTAGTTGTAAAATTTAAATAATGATTTCTTAAATTGAAAATTGGTTAGAAATCTATTTAGTTAATGATTATCTTTTACGTATAATGTTTAAATATGATATTTGAGGCGCGACATTTGATGACCAACATAACCCTACCGAGTAACTCTTCAAACCACTTGGCTAGAATGATATCCTAGAAACTGAAGATTGACCAAACAGAACTCTGTTTATTCCCATCAAATATACATGCCGGAAAACACCAAAATCCAATATGCGTGGGCTTTATCATCAAATATGTTTTTATTACACTTTAAAGTTTGCAATTCTATGGCTTCCATACAAGTGTTTTGTTTCTATAAATTTTGATGTTAGATAAAATGAGAGTTGACAGCATAACACTAAAAACATAATATTCAATAAATACCGGAAAAAAAAAAAAAAGAAAAAGCAAACACACACACACATCACATACAACATATTATAATGAATCTATTTGATTTAAAAGGAAGTAACTAGTCTTTTACATCTCTATTTCAATAGAAACATGGTTTAAATAATTGAATCCAATAGGTTATAAAAAAAATTATATCTATGTTATGATTTGCGTGGATCATCATCGAACAACGACGCAATGGTATCCATTTCTAAAACGTAACCTAATTTTGGTTTATTTTACTAAGCAATCAATGAAATGTAATAGGAGCTTATAACAACGTTGCCTAAAGCTTCACGATTACCGAATAAAGATTCCTTCTTGCCCAATAAGAGCGGAAGACGATGGATTTGGCTTGCACGGATGATTCTAATAGTAGAACTATAGATTCATACATCATAAAGAAAGTCCAATTTTGCTGATCCAGGAATCTAATTGCTGTTTTCACAAAATAATAATAAACTGATGGAATCTTCTTGGTGTTATCTGCATGTATACTGTTATTTGGCAACGACATGTCAACAACGATGGATCAATTTTTGAAGTTATTGGGGGGCCGTCGGGTCCCGTTCATGACGAATAATTGGAATTTTGTGGTGCTAGAGAGGGTTTGCGTTTTGTGATTCATATAGAAGATTCCAATCAATTCTTTTCTTTTCAATTTTATTTTATTTGTATTTGTATTTGATTAGTGCCAATGCCTGATTTACATTTAATTTATATGATTTGCATATGTATAATAAAATCTTCATCTTTTTTTTTTTTTTTTTTAGCCTAATTCAATCCGACACCAAACAGACGTTAAACAGGGAAAAAAAAAAAAATAAGTGTATTGATTCAATTAGTCCATCTTAGCGTGGTGATTGCAATTATTTATAAGTTCAGCCGCTTTTAGTGTTATTAAGGGACTTTTCTTGTATGAAACTGGCTTACATATATTACGAGTCGTCTCACTTAAAAAAAGTAGTAGATCTCTAGAATCTAAATACAAGGCACATAATCTACATAAACGATGTGGCCACCACGAAAGAAATTTCGCTCGTTCAATCAGCTATAGAGTTTGCGAGGAAGTCTTGTGCTCAAATTTTTTTTGCTAAAATTTTGTGGATATAAAGAATTTTGAAGAAGCTGCAAATTCGCTACTCTTTAGTGCATGCTGTAAATAGAAGCAATTTTGGCTTCCATTGGCTTTTAATTTTAGGGCCGTTTGAGTTGTCTTTGTTTATTTTTCTTTTATTTTTCCCATTCTTATTTTATATTTATTTGATTTGTATTTGTTCTGGATCTAATTTCTATATATTTGAAATATGGTATTTAAAAAACTATCTTATTTATTTCTATTTGAATTTCATAATTATGATATGAGATTTGATAGGAGTGTGTATAGTTCGGTTTGGTTCGATCTAGTCGTCAAACCAAATCGAGCTGCATTTGATACGGTTTAGTTAAAACCGTTAATGAACCAAACCACTCCTACTCAAATTAAAATATAAAGAATCGCATTTTGTTATTCAATTCGCTTTAGTTTTCCGTTTGGTTTGGCTCCATTTAATGAACAGCTCTAGGATTTGAGATATGAATATTTACTTATTTTTAAAAGAAATAGTTTATATATATATATATATATATATATTGAAAAAAATTTTTTATGGTACAAAAGTGAATGAAATAATGGATAATAAGTCCAACTTTATGGGAATTTACCAAGTATTTAATTTAAAGGAGGATATATATATGTTACTCTTATCTTTATGGCTTTGGCAATTATTTCTTGACAAATACATCCATCTAATTGGATACTAAGAGGAACCAAATATGCATTAGCATCCTATTCATTCCAAAAATCTACTTTATTGAACACCATTTGTTGCTTGATAAATTACAATAACAGGATACACAGAATGTTTCATTATTTTGTTTACTTGAATTTATGTTAAAATTTAGAGTTATAAGTAAGAAGGAAAAATATATATATATATATATATATATATTATTTAAGCCAGAAGGGAGTCTATGGCGTTTTTTTCTTTTCTGTATTTCCGTCCTCAAAACAATATCATCATTTTTTTTTATTTTATTAAGGGTCTGATTTTTTGATGAAAATGTTTTTTTGGGAAAATGTCTTTTCATTTTTTCATATTTGTTCAAGGAAAAATGGGATAATTAATGAAAAATATTTTTTATTTTGGAAAATATAGATTTATTTATAGTTTATTTTTGAGAAAACAACTTATAAGATATAAAAAGTTAAGTTATTTTTCCATCGATTTACGGACTTATCTACCAACATGAACTATCAAAGACATATATTATTAATTTTTTAATTATTCTTCCTTTGGGTAGATTTATTTCTCATAATATTATATGTATTTTTTATTTTTTTTATATTTAAGATATATGTGTTACCTTCAAGTTATACAAACAAAGAAAAACTAGTTTCTTAAAAGTATTCAAACATTTAAAAATATTTTACCTTTCAAGGAAACATTTTCTTTTACAAGTATTTTATTAATTTAGCTTTTATATATTTGAAATATTCTTTTAATAACTTCAAGAAGTTCTACTTTATTTATTATATACATCACCATAATTTTAGTAAAAAAATGGTAACTAATTCTTATAAATAATAATCGCTCTCTCATTTTCTAATTTTTATTTCTAACAAAACTGATTTTTACATTTCTTTTCCATCTCAAAAGTTTGCATTAAAATTTTCAATAGGAAAAATAACATATAAAACCTTTTCTAATATATAGATTTTTTAAAAAATAAGGAATAAAGAATTTATGAAAATTTTAATTAACTTTTTATAATTTAATAGTATTAAATTTGTATATGTAACGTGGGTGCAGCACTACTAGTGTGTGTATATATATATTTAGGAAATAAAATCACAAAAGTAATTGAGAGAAAGAAATATTATTCCATGGATTTTAAGGAATATGATTCTAGAAGTAAATTTCTAATTTCTCAGATGGTAAAATAGATCCCTACAGAATCCTATCCTAGTCAAGCAAATAAGATTTAATTATTTTGTACATGATATTTAAATGAGAAAGGCTGTATGTGGGTTGACCACTACAATTATCGGCAAAATTTTACTATATATGACAATTTTTTTTTTTTTCAGTAGTGTTGGTTCCACTATCCCTTTTTTTTTTTTTTTCACCCTTTTCTTGCCCAAAGGTTTCACTATACATTGAAATATCATATATGCATGTATATGCCAATCAATATGTGGATATGCATACATATGAATTGCATGTGTACAAGTGACGCATATATATTGAAAATTATTTAACATGACGAAATGACATACTAAGTATCCTATTTGTTACAGTATTTTTACTTAAAAATATTCAAATATGGGTCCATAAATTGAAAGTTACTATAATGAGGTCTTGGATTAAATAGGTCAATATCAATGTCATTAAGAAGCAAAGTATGTTTCCACTTATAAGGCTAGTTTCTAGGATGAATTATTTTATGAAATAAAAAAAAAATGATCCTTTCATATTTGTTGGTTCAAATGAATTAATCGTAATTATGAAATTGAAATTCATGTTATCAAAGAATGCTGTAATAATATTATAATATGGTTGAAATGAATTCCTAAATGTCATCCTACTTAAAACAGAAAACCAAATCCCAAATCTATCTTTAACTATGGGAATATAAATTTAATACACTGCTGTGTTGATGTGCTATGATAATTCCAAAATATTTTTTTTTATTCAATTTTTGTAATTAATTTCATAATCTTGACCATTTCATCGAGTAAATATTAAATGACCATTTTTATAATATACCAAAATTTAATTTAAGTATGTCGAGACTTTTTATAACTATTTTTATTATCTTCTTAATATTATTTACTCTGTTTACATACGATGATGAGAGAGCATATCATTAAATATTTATTAATGCACCTAACACCATGCTATATTGATAAACTATTTTTTTCACTTCAGTAAATAAACAAATAGTATTAATGAGATAGTAAAAATAGCTTAAAAAATTTGGTTAAAGATTAAGTTGATTATAATAACTTTTTTATGAAAAGTTTATATATGAAATTTAATATTTTGCCTTTTTATTCTGCAAATATAATAACTCGTCAAAAGTAGCTCTAGAAAAGTGGAAACACAGCAGAAATACTTGTCTTTTTTTTCTGTTTAGGCTATCAAACTCAAAGCCCATCTTCGTGTATAAAATGCACGTTACTATGGGTAACAAGTTAAACCAGATTATGACAATGAGCTTTCGGCATACATAGTACAACCGTCCTGAACTTGTGACTATCGTGTATTGTTATTTGGTAAATTTTATATTTTCATTATATCTTTTAATGGAATCAATCCTATTGATTATTTATCAGCTCAAATACATATCTAATTAAATTATTGAAATATTCAATATATCAATTATTATATTTAATATATTTATTTTAATAAAAAAAGTTAATTGGATAATTAGACGGTTCCGTAATCAACACTGTGGAAGTTTCTATCTTTCTTTTAATAATATGTGATGTTGATATTGGGGTCAATAGCAAACACTTAAACTTTCTATCTTTAGAATTTGACGTGTAGACCGGTAAATGTTTAAAAAATTGTAATTTATAACCTATTCCACTATTCTGTCCGATAACAAAACGATTTTTTTTTTAAATTATACATATATAATTAATTAAAAGACGGAATTGTCTTATAAGATTTTAAGCATTTCTTTAATGATTTAGAATTTAAACATTCAGTTTCAAATATATACGAAGTCTAGGTGCATAAAAATTACATGTTATGATTTAACCCTCATATTATTGTTAACATGATTTGAATAATACATAATTTTTAAAAATAAAAGAGGTTAACTTCGCATAAAATAATTATAAAAATATATTTACAATTTACCTAAGATATAAATATCCGTATATAGAATAAAGAAAAAGGATACATTATATATATAAGAAGGGAAATAACACGGATGTTTAACATGAAAATTAACGAAAACACTAAGTTGACCACTTTTTTGTCTTCTAGAATTGATAGTAGTGCTATGAGGAATCATTCCCCTGTTGAAGTTTATCTTCCGTGTTGCTCACAATCAAATAACATGGTCTCTCACATTTGTTTTATTATTATTATTTTTCTTTTTTTTGGATAAAAAAATTAAGTTTGTGTCATCATAAGCACCCAATAGGACCAAAAAATTAGGTTTTTAAATAGACATTGACCTCGAGCAATGGAAAGAAAGTTATGATAGCATTTGATTGTATATTTTTTTTATTCTACTGAATTGAACAAAATAATTGAATCATATTTTATTAACACGTTGTATTTGGAACTAAAGAGAGCTCTCTTCATGGTATTAGATAGAATCTAAAATTTTTATCCTTCATATTTAGTGGTACCAAAATATTAATATTAGATAAAAGAAAAACAGAAATTGACAAATAAGCGTCTAAGAGGACCAAAGTTGACAGGCAGTGTAACTCAATGAAAATCATCACTCAATGTGCAATTTGATATCAAATGCAAGTGATGCAACTAAATTCAATTCTGAATTGGAGGTGCATTAGTCAGAGCACCGTTCAAGGCAACTACCAGTACATTCCACTCAAACCATCATCATCACAGCAAGGACAAGGCCACACTAGCGAAAATTTGTCTATAAAATCCCATGAAACCAATTCCAACATTTGCATCAATAATTCCACATAGAAAATCACTTAGCATACCATGGCAGCCTCAATCAACAATTTCATCAACTTATTATTAGCCACTTTGCTCTTTCTTTTATCAACAACTTGGGTTTCGACAACATTTTCGCGCTCTCTCTTAGAAGAAGAGATGATTAGGAGGCACGAAAATTGGATGACCCTACATGGTCGGGTCTATAACGACATTGCTGAGAAAGAATTTCGATATAATATTTTCAAAGAAAATGTTAAACGTATCGAAACTTTTAATAATAATGGTAAAGACTTGGGTTACAAGCTAGGTGTGAATAAGTTTGCTGATTTAACAAATGAAGAGTTTCGTGCTAAGCACACAGGTTATAACTTTAAGCACACAATTAAGCCATCCAATGTTAGTTTAGAAATGAGTCCATTTAAGTACAACAATTTTACTGCCGTCCCAGTTAGCTTGGATTGGAGAAGCAAAGGAGTCGTCACTTCTGTTAAAGATCAAGGTGAATGTGGTGAGTATGAAAATCTATTTCCTATGGAACTTTCTTGCCTTTAGAGTTTTGCTTTGATATAAAAATTTAGTATTCATTTATTTCACTCAAATAGCAATTTTATGATAGTAAAATTACTATGGCACTTTATTATAGAGATAATTTTGTTTGTTATAATAAAGTTTTAAACCTATCAAATACTATTGTAATAGTTTTAACAGCTTGTGGTTACAAGTTGTTTTAGTGTCAACTTATGGCAAGAAAAGAAAGTAGCAATTGATGCCAGATAGTGGTCAATCATCATGAAAAAATAATATATATTTATATATATATACACATATATATGAAATTTGATTTTTGGCCTTTAAAAAGTCAAGAATCACATTTCCCATGGTCTATTGGTAATTTTTATGGTTGTTAACCACTATTTGCAACTTGGATTTTTTAAGCTATCTTCCACTGCTCTTTATCGCTAAAATCCACCATATTTACAACCCTTTGATATTTTTGTGATAATATTTAGTAATTGTAAAACTCCATCTATAACAAAAATTTAAATATATGAAATATTATTCTAATAGTTTCGATAGGTTGTGGTTATCTTTTATTTGAGTGATAACTTATGGTGGAAAAGGAAGGTTACAATTGATGGCTAGTAATAGGGGTTACCCATCACATATTGAAAATAAGTTTCACCATTAAAACTTAAAATCACTTTCTCAACTCTCCATTGCTATTATTTATAATCATTTAAACCATTACCGCACAAATTGTTGTCATCTACCACTATGTATCACTAAAAGCCACCCTTTTTTCAATAGATATAACTCGCATGGCGTGTAATACTTCTATGGCATTATTACAATAATATATGACAACTATAGAACTTCATTTACAACGATTGTTGGAAAAAGTACCAAGGAAAACAATATTTAACTTAATAAACACAAACACATCCTTTTACGTTATTAATTACTTTCTTATTCATCCGCTATTCATGCTTAGGATGTTGTTGGGCATTCTCGGCTGTTGCTGCTGTAGAATCAATCACCATGCTTAAAAAGAGCAAGTTAATATCACTATCTGTGCAACAACTGGTGGATTGTGACACCAATTACGATATGGGTTGTGAAGGTGGCTTGATGGATTATGCCTTCCAATACATCAAGGAAGCCGACGGATTAACAACTGAAGCCAACTATCCTTACAAGGGAATAGATGGGACTTGCAACACCATGAAGGCAACAAACAAGGCTGCAACAATCACGGATACAAGGATGTGCCGGTAAACAACGAGAAGGCACTTTTGCAAGTGGCTGCTAACCAGCCAGTATCAGTTGGTATTGAAGGGAGTGGATTCTCCTTAGTTCTACTCAAGTGGTGTGTTTACTGGGTCATGTGGCACAGATATTGATCATGCTGTCACAATTGTTGGGTATGGAACTTCTAGTGGAAAGAAGTATTGGCTTGTGAAGAACTCATGGGGTATAGAATGGGGGGAGAATGGTTATATGAAGATTCAAAGAGATGTGAGCAATAAAGCCGGTCTCTGTGGTATCGCCATGAAAGCTTCTTACCCGACTGCATAAGAGACAATATATAGTTGTTGATTATGGATAAACTCCTAAACTCTGAAAAAGTGTATCTAACATCTTATAAATAAAATGTTGTGGTACCCCAAAAATCAATAGACTAAAAGGAGACAAAAGTGGCAAGTTATCCTATTAATGCGACCAATTAGGATTAAAAAAAAAGATATGTAAGTACTTATATGCAACTTAGAACTATGAGCGATGGATAAACAATAATTAATCTAACAGAAAAAATAAAAGGATTATTGCATGTGCTTTTAAAAATTTTGAAATTACCAAAGTTGTTTATCTAATAAAAGCGTAAAAAACTCAACTACATATAAGCCCTTCTGCATGATTTTAGTAAATGAGTAATTATATTGAAGACTACTTATGTTATGCCATGGAAATTACTATGTTGCTTTACATGCAATATAGCCAGGTGTTATGATGGGAATAAATTGAATTTTTTTAGCAACAAACTTACATGATAATTGGCAATGTACACATTACATGGTAACTTGTTCTTTATGTTGATAAAGGAAAGAAAAAAGTAATAGTACTAATATGTCTTGATCATAACAAGCAAATAACAATGTTTTTAATATAAGTCGTAATAATAGTATATAACTTTATATTAAAACTATTCACATTATAATCTTATCAATACACACACACAATAATCATCCAAACACATAGCGTGCTAGAATTATCAAAGCTTTACACATCAACAGCTTTGATTAACAAATGAATTATTAGTGACCATCATATATACCTTTACAATGATCATAATGAAACGGTTATAAACTCCTTGGTTTTTTTTTTCATTTTTTGTAAATAAATAAATGTCATGATGCCACAACTGCATTAGGTAATGCATGCCACTGAAGCAATATCCCAATGGCATATAAGTACCGTTTAATCTTCAATACATTGACAACTAATTTTTTAAATTCATTTAAAGTTAATCCATCAACTTTTCAAGGAGATTTATATTTTAAAATACAAAAAGAAAAGATTTCTTCCTCTAATAACTTGAGTAAACCCATGAAACTTTTGAAATTCCTTTTATAGCCATTTCCACTAGTTCTTTTTCCTCTTTCTCCTTCTTTCTTCATTCTATGGAATAAAATTAAATCTCTTAAATTATAATTCTTTTAAAAACATTAGAATATGTGGGGATGTAGAGTTACATACTGGTTGTGTGGTGAATTGCGTTGGATAAAAATTTTTTTAAAGAAAGCGAAATTGACGTTTTTTAAAATTTATAAAGCTGATATGTTTTTTTCAACTTCAGATAGCAATTACTAATAATAGACAAGCGCACCTACCAAAGTAGTATAGAAAATATTAGGTTGGATCCAAAGGGAATCGGTGGCAACTACCTTACTCCCATTTCATCTATTATCTAGCAAAAATAAAATTAAAAGAACATAATGAAAACAAAAGCTAAACTAGGTTAATGAATATTCACAAACGCTTTTAGGGAAAAATTGAGGATAGGTTTGTAAAAATGTAAGACAATAGCCCATAATTTGCTTCACCAATTCCTTATCATGTGATTTCAAATCAAAACTCTGAGAGAGTTGTTGCTGGTATATTTGTACTGTTGGATTCATGAGGTAAGTTAAAGCCTCTCTCAAGGTCAGTAACTCTAGAATTAGACCAGATCACCAGAATCTCTTCTCAGGCAATCAACGATTGATAGGCATGATTTATCATCAATCTAAAATGGTAAATTGAGTCTAATTTATGGCTTATTGATGGGATTCATATTAGAATAAGCACTTAATTATTATATATATTTATTTCATATCAAAATTGAGCACATTTGTAACATGAGGAAGCAATTTGAGGAAAATCCAATCAAATTTAAGCTAAGGAGTAAAAAGACATAAGGATATCACAAACTACGATGATACTTCCCCACAAAAGCAGCAAAAATCATGGTCAGAAGCCAATATGGGGTTTTGTACGCTCGTAGATTTTGTTTGAAAGGTTGAAGTCCAACACCAGTAGCCAGTACGCCCTATTACACGGCCATAGTCGATCGCAAACGAAAGAGAATTTGACTCCATAATCTTGCACTTACCTTTGTACGGCCGTACACAATAGGCAAGGGGGACGAAAAAGTCAATCCAACGTTTGTAAGATCTTGTGTATGCCCGTGGTGGATGGAAAACAATTGACCAGTGGCTAGTACCATGTGTTGTATGACCCGGATTCTCACGGAGAGGCGTGACACATTTTTTCAACTTTTTCTTAAACAGTGTAATTGTTGAATATTAATGGGGAAAAGTCATTTGTTTTCAGGGAGAACCTTTAGGAAAGTGTATAGAGCATATAAATACTTTACACCCATTCATGGAAGGGGGGATCTACTTCATTTTCTACACACAAATAAAAACACCAGGTTTTAACTTTAGTTCGTAAGAAATTACTTGTAACTATTGTAGATCTAGGGTTATATGGTGAATGATTCCAGAAGAAACTAAAGAGAGACATCTGGAATCGAGTGCTCGTGTTGTGCAATAATATCTACCTAGTTGTAATTCAAGAGGGGTTTCTTCTTTTCCCTATTTTCTCATCTCATCTCCCTGTTCTCATTATGTTGTTATTGAGTTTATGTTCATATTCTAGTGGTAAGTTTAGGTTTACGAAATCACCTTAACATGAAGTATGCGTTTATTTGTTAATAATCCAATTAATTACGATTTTCTAGTGATGGGACTTAATATAAGTTAGGAGATTGTAGTACATGACATAATTCTATGCTAGATCTTAATGGAAAATGTTGAGAAACGGTTTCATTGGGTAGATCTAAGTCACTAAAACGAACTACTCCTATTAATAGAGATATTATTAGGAAGTTTGCTGTATGTCGTAAGTGATATAAGGATTAAAAGAGTACTTTAATGCAATTCTAATTTATCCATTCATTTAAGAGAGATTCTAGTGGGTATAGATTGGAATTAAAATTGGTTTATTATGAGAGTAGTGACCATGAATTGAGAATTCCAGCAAATAAGTAATTAATAGGATGAATTTTCCTTAATTCATGTTAATATAATGAAGTAACCCTATTGCGTAACTTAATTTTAGTTGCGTACAAGTTTTGTTCGATATGGTAATTTGGTGAAACTTTATAATTAGTTTAGATTAGTTATTAAATATAGGTTGAATTCATTAAGATCTGATTAATTGATTGCTAGATAATAATTAAAAGGGTGAGTAGTATAATCGATTCCTATACTACAATTGATTAGGTACACTTGCATAGTGTTAACTATATCATAGGAAAAGATAATAGGAATTAATTTATTAAAACTCGGTCAAGTTGAAAAACGCACACCAAGTTTTTAGCGTCATTACCGAGGAATGGTTGGCAATATTAAGAAAACCTGATTGTTGTTAATCTAGCTATTTATCTATTTGTTTATTACTTTTTATATATTAATCTTTGAGAAACTTTGATTTTTCTTGTGGTTGCAGGTTTATGACCCGTAATTGTCCTACCAATCTAGCCAAATTTGATTCAAAACCTAAAAGGACATTGCATCATAATTTGCAAAAGATCAGAGAGATTTTAAAATAATCGGCTACTTAAGTGAGAAACATTGAAATGAAATCATCAAGTATGAGCACTAGAAATGAGAATGTGAACCCAAGAGGGGTTGGTGAAGCTGAAAATCCTAGAATAAATCAGAATCAAGCTAGAGGAAATGGAATTAATTTGAATCAAGTGGGTGAGAATGAGAATAATCAAAGAGTTGCAGGAAATGAGGGTAATAGACCCATATGGGATTGTTTATGCCTATGATTGATGAAGTTGCACCATCCATTGTATGGCCTACAATTCAAGCAAACAACTTTGAGTTGAAGCCTGCATTGATTTAAATGGTGCAAGTCAATCAATTTGGTGGAGGAGCTTTGGAAGACCCACATGCTCATTTGACTAATTTCCTACAAATCTGTGCTACAATTAAAAGTAATGGTGTATCAGATGATGCTATACGCCTTAGATTGTTCCCTTTCTCTCTAAGAGATAAGGCAAGGAGTTGGTTGAATTCCCTACACCTTCATTCATTAACTAATTGGGATTAAGTAGTATAGAAATTTTTAGAGAAATTCTTTCCACCCAACAAGACAATTCAGTTAAGAAATGATATATTTTCATTTCATCAGTATTAAGGGGAATCACTATATGAAGTATGGGAAAGATTCAAGGAATTACTTAGGAGTTGTCCTCACCATGGGATAACTATGCAAGACTTAGTCAGAATCTTTTATTCATCTTTAGGGGATCAACTAAAGACAATGATAGATGCTGTAGCAGGTGGTAGTTTGATGAAGAAGAGTGCTCCAGAAGCTTATGAGTTGATTGAAGAAATGACAAGGACCACATTTAGTTGGCACAGTGAGAGAAATAAACCAAGACCATTAGATGCCAAGTATGAGCAAGAAAAAGTTGCCCAACTTCAAGCACAAGTGGCATCTCTTACAAATGAAATGAGTAGGATGAGATCAAGTTTGGATTCTATGCTTCAAGTTGATACTACGATGAGTCCAATGGGAGATGCCTAAAGTCGGTCCAAGCATGGAAGAGGTAAATTTTATGAATAGATATGAAAGAGGAACGGGGAATTACAATCCCTATAGTAACACTTATAATCCCGATTGGAGGAATCATCCTAATTTCTCTTGGAGCAATCAAAATGTACAAAGGCAAAGTTTTCCACCTTGAGTACAAAAGCCACAACAGCAACAAATACAAGCACCTCCAACACGCCTTGCTTTACCACCATCTGAGAAAAAGTCAAGTGTTAAAGATCTTTTGACACAATACATTTGGAATTCTAATACATGTCATCAGAATCAAGAGGCATCTTTCCATAATTTGGAAAAGCAAATTGGTCAATTGGCCAAAATGCTTTCTAAGAGAATTTCGATATCTTTACCTGGAAATACAGAAACAAATCCTAAAGAACAGGTAAAGGCTATGACACTTAGAAGTGGGAAGGAGTTATAAGTCCCAACAAAAGATCAAGAGAGAAAGGAGAAAGTTTGGTCGGAAAGTGAGGAACAAGTGAAAGAAGGTGGAGAATCAGTTGAAAAGAACTTACCTACCGAAAAGCCAAAGGAATATTAGCCACAGTTGTCTTATCCTTCTAGATTGAGGAATGAGAAAGATGAGGAGCATTACAAGAAGTTCTTGGAACTTTTTAAGCAGCTACACAACAATCTTCCCTTAGTGGAAGCTTTAGGCTAGATGCCTAAATACGCTAAGTTCCTCAAGGAACTCTTACAGAACAAGGGGAAACTAGAAGAACTCTCTACTATTACCCTTGGTGGAGAATGTTCTATGGTTATCTTCAACAAATTAACTAGGAAACTTAAGGATCTTGGTAGCTTTATCATTCATTGTTTGATAGGGATTTACCGGTTGAATGGGCATTGGTAGATATTGGTGCTAGCATTAACCTCATGCCTTATAACATGTTTTAAAGGCTAAATTTAAGAGAACCAAAGAGCACGAGAATAAGTATTCAACTGGCTAATAGGTCCATGCGATTCCTAAGGGGAGTTATGGAAGATGTCTTGGTGAAGGTCCATGACTTTATCTTCCCGGTAGATTTTGTAGTATTGGACATGGATGAAGATATTGAGGTTCCACTCATATTGGGGAGGCCATTCTTAGCAACAACTGGGGCTATATCGATGTCAAAGATGGAAAATTGCTTCTTCGGGTTAGAAGTGAAGAGATGGTCATTCAAATGCCAAACATTTTTAGGAAGCCAATGAGTGGTGATGATACTTGTTTTTTAATTGACACTTTTGATCTAACTTTTTTTTATTGTTTGTAGGGTTCTTTAAATAATGACCCTTTAGAGTTATGTTTGCAAAGGGGGATTGAAGTTGCATGGAGTGAAGCTGGAAGAAGTGAAGAAGTAACGGAGATTTATGCTTAGTTGGAAGTTTGTGCTGAGCAAAGAAAGAATTTTAGGGTTGAGGAAATCAACCGAAGCAATATTGCTCAGTTGAAGCCTTCGGTAGAAGAACCCCTTGATTTGGAGTCAAAAGAGCTACCTTCTTACTTGGAGTATGCCTTTTTGGCAGAAAATTCTAAGCTATCGGTGACTATATCGTCGGAGCTTAAATTATGCCAAAAGGAGAAACTCCTATCTGTGCTTAAGGAGCACAAAAAGGCGATAGCATCGAAGATTTCTGATATAAAGTGAATTAGTCCCTCCTTTTGTACCCATAAGATATTGATGGAGGATGGATTTAAATCAGTGGTACAATTGTAAAGAAGGCTAAATCCTAACATGAAGGAAATGGCTAAGATAGAGGTTGTTAAATTATTGGATGTGGGACTCATATACGCAATTTCAAATAGTCCATGGGTGAGTCTGGTCCAAGTGGTCCCAAAGAAAGGAGGAATGACGATTGTGCCTAATGAAAGCAATGAGCTAATTCCGATGCGTATCGTGACTGGATGGAGGGTATGCATTGATTATAGGAAGCTCAATGATGCTTCTTGGAAGGATCACTTTCCACAACCTTTTATTGACCAAATGTTGGAAAGGTTGGCTGGTCATGATTACTACAACTTTTTGGATGTGATGTCCGGATATTTTTAGATTCCTATAGCACCGGAAGACTAGGAAAAGAGAACATTCACTTGTCCCCATGGTACCTTTGCATATCGTAGAATGCCATTTGGGCTATGTAATGCACCTCTGACTTTTCAAAGATGTATGCTAGCCATATTTGAGGAATTAGTGAAGGATATTATGGAGGTGTTTCTGGATAACTTTTCAGTGTTTGGGAATACGATTGAGAAGTGTTTAGACAATCTAAAGAAAGTTTTAAAAAGATCTAAGAGACCCACTTGGTTTTAAATTGGGAGAAGTACCATTTTATGGTACAAAAATGTATAGTTTTGGGTCATAAAATATCCAGGAAAGGAATAGAGGTAGATATGGCCAAGGTGGAAGTGCTTTCTAAGTTGCCTCCACCAACTTTAGTGAAGGCGATTAGAAGCTTTCTTGGACATGCGAGTTTTATCGAAGGTTCATTAAAGACTTCTCAAAAATCGTTAGACCCTTGACTAAGTTGTTGGAAAAAGATGCCCCTTTTATTTTTTATGACAAATGTTTGGAAGCCTTCAATATTTTGAAGGATAAGTTGACATGTGCCCCTATAATTGTAGCTCCTAATTGGAATCTATCATTTGAACTCATGTGTGATGCAAGTGACTCGGTTGTAGAGGTCATGTTGGGCAAAGGACAGAGAAGCACTTCAAGCCTATTTACTATTCAAGTAAAACCTTGACACCCACACAAGAGAATTACACTACAATGGAGAAGGAGCTACTTGCCATAATATTTGCCTTTGATAAGTTCAATCTTACCTAATTTTGTCAAAAGTGGTAGTGTACACCGACCACTCAGCCTTGAAATATCTTTTGTCTAAATCAGATGCTAAACCAAGGTTGATAAGATGGGTGTTGTTGTTACAAGAGTTCGACTTAGAGATTCGGGACAAGAAAAGAGTAGAAAATTTGGTGGCGGATCATCTGTCTAAGTTGGATAACCCCCATTTGGAGGAATTAAAGGAGAATGACATTAATGATAAGTTTCCCAAGGAAAGTTTGTTTGTGATAAAATTTGTGGAGGACCAAGAAGTACCATGGTTTGCTGATATAGCAAACTATTTGGTAGGGAAGGTCCTTCCCCAAGACTTAGATTCATACAAAAAGAAGAAATTCTTCTCAGAGTTGAAATACTACTTCTGGGAAGATCCATATCTTTTTAGGATATGTGCGGATCAGGTCATTAGGCATTGCGTTTCACACAAAGAAGGGCAGCAGATTTTGTTTCACTATCATAGCGGTCCTACTAGAGGCCACTACAGTACAAATAGGATGGCACAAGTCTCGGAATCAGGTGTTTATTGGCTGAATATTTTTAAAGATTCTAACTCATTTGTTCTAACTTGTGATAGTTCTAAAATTGTAGATTAAATAATAAGTAAAACTACTCCACATGGATATTGTTAAGTGATTTACACAAAGTAAAGATAACTCGATGAATGATGATTTTCATCAATTGTTCTATTGAGTTAGTTGGTGATTTCATTTCAAAATTTTTGAAAAATTTTTGTCAAACTTTTAAACCATTTCATTAACTTCTATTATTTATGTTTGTGAGAAGAATTGATCATTCAAAGCACATATACTCTATTCTAGACATATTTCAATTTCAAATTTAACCCAAGTCAAGTCCTACCATTTCCTTATCCCTAGACTTAAATTAAACATTATCATTAATGTTTTAAAGCACGAAAAATAGATAGGGATTTTCAATCAATATAATTCAAAGCAAGATTTATAAATTAGAAGTTTTAAGAGAAAATTTCTCTATGTAAAACTCGAAGGGTTGATTTGAGTTGTTGCGTGCTTCATTGCCCTGTTTCTATTGTAGACTAAGTCATAGAAAATATTAGTTCACAAATGATGGCTTAATCAGAGCATCAATTGAATTATGAACAAAAAATTTAATGTTATTCTACACAAAACCGTTATTCGCCACAAAGAATGATATTTATTTAGAAAGAATAAAAGAATAAAGAATATTAGAAATTAAAACACTAAAATAATAATGAATATAAAGGGTTTAATGTTCATCTCCCAGCCAATATTTGCAGTTCCTACTGAATTCATTTCCTCTTTCTCATCTATGTCTGGCTCTAGGAGTTTCAATTTCTCCTCTTCCTCTATTCCTTCCTCTAAATGATTGATTAGCTTAACCACTACATGTGCTTGGAATTGATCTGCCACCTCTAACTATATGGTGTGGTCTTGAAGGAGGAGTTTGTCTTTGTGGAGGGACCACAGTTTGCATGTTCAATTGAGAGGGTCCTTTCTACCTTTTAGCCATGCTAGCTTCTATATCGACTTACTTCTGGAGCTTCCGAGCTATTTTGTTCTTATTAATTTTGCTCTTTTTATTTCTTCTTCTTTCTCTTTTCTTCTTCATCATCACTATTGAGGAAGCTATCATCATAAAGCTGTTCATCTATGTTAGTACCTTTTACCCTTGTTGAATTTCATTAGTTTCTAACTGAGATGGCTTATTGAGCTTCGCTTCCTCATTTTGTTTAGTCTTTTGAGATTCTTCTTCTTCTTGCCTCTTCTTTTTTTATAGGGAGTAGCTAATTTGTGAGCTAATTGATCATCAGCTCTTATTTGTTCACTCTTTTCATTTGCTCCCTTAATCTTATGATTGCTTCATCGATTTTTCTTTGAAGAACCTTATATCTCTTCCTTTTTTTTGCAGGGCGGCGTCCAACATTGCTTTAAAGAGTTTTTTTTATCTTTCTTCCAATTTCTTCTTCTCCTTATCAACCTAGTGAGGTTCTTTAGAGCAACAGGTGTAGTTTTGGAAGAATTTGCTTGATGGGTTCAGCGATATCCCCATAACTATATCAACAGTCATTGGGGCTTCTTCTTGATTACACCCCTCTTCTTGATCGTTGCTCCTAACAAATGGTTTCTTTTCACCACATCTCTTAATTCTCCTTCTTCTTTCTATAGGAGTGGGTCTATCATTTGGAGCAGTTGCTTCTCTAACTATTTGGGAAATGCCATTGGAGATTATCTCACAGATTTCCTCTCTATTGCCTGATTTACCATTTCTTCCATTTTAGCAGCAACTTCAGCTTCTAAAGCATCTTCTTCTTCTTTATCTGAAGTAGCTTCTTGTTCTTTTGAAGTGTCCTCTTTGCTTCTTGGTTCTTCCTTTTTCTTCATACTCAATAAGGTTGTTGCAAGAAGAGCGGTCTCTCATTCTTGATTTCCTCTGTGAATTTGCTCCTCGAGTTTAGGTAATTGTTCTCCCTCTTCTAGAATTAAACATCTAGGTTTATTCACTTCTTCCTTAACTGTAGGGACATGGTTTAGGTTAATGCCACCAGGATCCATCGCTTTGCCTTGTTAGTGAGCACTTGGAGCATCTTCTTATAGTAGATCCACTCTTTCTTCAACTACCTTCAAGCAACTTGCTGAGGATTGGAGTCTTTTATCATATGGCAGAATCATTTTCCTCTTCCTTTTCGGTGTAGCTTCTTGGCCTTTTTCTTGAAGGGTTTAGGGAGGGTAATAATTGGTGCTAACGTGGTTGTTGGTGTAGGCTCCAATATGGCTGGTTGGTCATGTGTTTAGATATAGGCTTCATTTCCTCATAGATGTTGTGAGTAGGCAACTCAACCAATTGTTGTGGTTGGGGTTCTATTTGTGGTTGAGGTAGGGATTGTGTATGGGTTTGTGTATATGGTGGAGACGGTAATGGTATGTGGGCTATTGAAGTGTTTGGGGCTGAATAATGTGTTTGTGACAGTGGTAAAGCTGGTGTAGTATCATTGTCATCATCATCTAGATGTGACTCTACCAAAATTGGTAGGGGTGATGGTGTTTTGGATTTCGAGGGAGCTTGAAGAGGATGACCTTGAGTGAGTAGGACAATTATCTGGTGCATTGTTTTCTTTAGGTCACCCATGTCCTTGTTTCCTTCATGAAAGCAGCTAGATTCTCCTTTGTTCCTTTCACCTTGCTTCGAATTTGTTGAGGCAAATTGCATATGATTGTATTGCCTTCTATGCAGGTGGCGCTGCTATAACTTGTGGTTGCTTAACTGGTGGCTCTAAAAGTGGAGAAACTTTTGGGCAAGGCCCTGATCAATCACATTTGCCTCCCTTATTACTAGTTCAGTAGTAGGTTGAGCTCCCACTTCATTCAGCCCCCAATCTCTAAATGATCTTCTGCTGAGTTCTCTATACTTACATGCTACATCATTTAGCCCTTGTTTTGGCCACATTTCCAAATTCTTCAGAATTCTTGTTTTAATCCTCCAAGGAAAGTTCCTTTACAATTCAGGCTGGCTTGATATTTGATTCTCCATGCTACCAATAGGCCTACATCCATCCTCTTTCCTCTCACCATACTAACTAGAGGATGTAATTATACTTCAACAATGGTTGACGCTCCCTCTACTTTGGAGAAATAATCCGAATAAGCAGAAAATGTAACATTCTTGCACTCTTCTAAATTTTGATCCAGTAGTCTTGGAAGGAGTGAAAGTGCCTTGAATTTCTTCAACCATAAACTGCCTAACTTTTGCTTGAGACACTTCAATTGGCAATTCCTTAAATTCTTGTTCATATAGAGCCTCTTCATCATCGTATAGGCTTATAGCGGAGATAAATTTCCTCATAGATACTTCTCCATACACCCTAAAGACATAAAATTGTACTACATCATCAAAATTGGCACATTACTTCTAATTTTGAAACTAGCCATGAAGGCCATAGTAACTTCTCTGTAGGCTTCTTCTCTTATCTCAAACACTCTTTTCCAAGCTTGGTCTTCAAAATAACTTGTGAAATCATCTTCCATACCATAGCCTCTCAGCAAACCCAGTTCAACACCACATTCTCAACAATTTTCTTTTGTACCACATACAGGTTATACCTTTCCCTATCTTCAGCAGATAATCCCATTAAAGTGTGTGATGGGGTACTTACTTGTATTGGGGGCCTAGAATCATGTCCAACCTTTTTGGATTGTTTTTGTGATTGGGGTTGTGTTCTCTTAGGTGCCATTTTCTGCAAAAGAATGCAATCAATATAGGTGACTTTACATTTAGAGCTTAGGAATAAGCATAATTTTCCCCTAAATTTTTTGAAAACATAATCTCAAGGTAAACTGGGTTAAAACCTTTCTCATAAATATTTTATTATCACATTGTTGCTGTGATTGCATTTTTACTGTCCTTAATGTATTTTTCAAGTAATATGAAACAAACTAAGTTTATACAGAGCTTCAATAAAGTTCAAAAATCATAATGAAGTTGTGACCGAATACCCAAAATTTCTAGCTTATAAAAGTTCATAAGTCGGTTAGATAAACTCATATTAGTCATAAAACATGTTTCTTTTTATCGGGTACAATAGAGACAATAATCATATTTAAATTGAAACCCTAGAATACGTAGACTAAATCTATTATCTATGCTTTAATAAGACAATAAAAATTGAGAACAAGTAATGAACAAAGCTTACCTTAGTTGTTGATGCTTGAATAATGAAAAGGAATGATTTTTAGTAAGTTTTGGATTGCAAGAAAGTCGAGGGTAAATCTTAGCTCTATTGGGTTCGAAAAATTTTTTGAATGCAGAACGAAAAAGGAATGAACAATTTTTTTTTAATCTTTTTATATAAAAATGCATCGAGGGTTAAATTTTGGGCTGACATTTAAGTTGCGACTCATTTATTAGTAAAAGAATTAAAGAAACATGATTTATATGCAAGTCATGACTTATTAAAAAGAATAAATAATAAATGAATCGAGGCCTACATATGGGCCTTTATTTAAATCCTGCAAAAAGAAGCATTACAGCCTAAGTCGAGGGCTCAACATTAAGGCTCGACCAGATTCTGCAAAGAAATTCAATGCATTCTTATATCACTTTCATGTTCCATGTTAAATTCCTACACCTTAAAACAACTTAAAACAAAGGATTATTCCTCAAATTAATCAAATCCTATCATTTATTCAAAGAAATATATCCATGAACTTCAAATATCAATAGAATTCATTCAAAATAGGATTTAAAACTTAAACCAAAGTCATACAATCAACAACAATTACTCAACAAAATCCCTCTAAGGACAACAATCATCTTGTCATCAAACTTTGCAATAAACTTCAAACAAGTCTTAAACAAACTTTAATCAAGGTCTTTAAAAAAACAAAAATCAACTCACTCATCTCTCAACAAAAACAACTTTCTATCATGGAAACAAACAAACAAAAATTGTAGGATAATCATTATAAGAGTCATCTTCTTCATGGCTTTAGCTGCTCTCTCGGGTTAGCATCAGTATTGGATGGTAAGGATTCTGTGGGTCTCTTTGAAAGGAGTTTAGAGATTTGGCCTAACTAAGTTTCCAAGTTGTGCATGGTAGTTGTGTGGTTCCTTAAAGTTGCATCAATTGATTGATGCCTAGTCTCTGTCGCCTTAATAAACTTAGGAATCAACTCATCCAATGAGCTCTTAACCTGGGGAACTCCTGGCCCTTGATCCTGTGGGTTTTGATAGTTTGGTGGGTTTCCAATAGATTGATGAAAATTGATATTACTCCACCTAAAATTTAGGTGATTTTTCTAGCCTGGGTTATTGGTTTGACTATATGGGTCATTCCTTTGGCCATTGAAATCTCTCACATACTCAATACTTTCAAGGTCATCTCCTCAGCAATTGGTCCAAATCCATAATCAATCATACTCACATGATTATTCGTCACAATTGTACTATCAACATTCTTACTCAATGCCTCTATCGTAAAGGTTAGATTAGTCACTACATCCAACTCAAACATTCCTCTAGATTTTTCCTTCCTTTCTCTAATAGAGGACCATGGAAAATGATTATTCAACATATCCTCAAACAAATTTAAACACTCTTTCAGAGACTTATTATTTAAGTTCCCCCCTTGCTGCTGCATTAATCAATTGCTTAGTCCCATAGTAAAGTCCATTATAAAATGTCTAGACCTGAGTCCACTCTGGTAGTCCATGATGGGGCAATGACCTAATAATTCTTTCCACCTCCCAAAGGATTTATAAAGGGTTTCATAGTCAACCTGGTGGAAAGAGGCAATGTCAGCTCTAAGTTTTGCTGTCCTAGATGGTGAAAAATACTTCCTCATGAATTGCTATTGATAGGACGTAATAGAATTTCTAAGCAAACCATTTAACCATTTTTTTCACATTTCCTCTCAAGGAAAATTGAAACAGCCTCAACCTGATTGCATCATCCGAAGCACCATTGATTTTGAATGTATCACAAATTTCTAAGAATTGCTATAGATGGGTGTTAAGGTCTTCATCTTCCAACCCATCAAATTGCACGTATTACTACACAATTTGTATCACATTAGGCTTTATTTCAAAATTGTTTGTAGCAACCCTCGGCCTTGCAATGCTTGTATTGGCTTTGTCTAGAGTTGGTCTACAATACTTTAGTATGGTCTTTGGTTGGGTTAATCTAGTAGGGTCTACTTCTTCATGTACCTCTCCTCTGTTTTCATTTTCTTGGTCAGCTCTAGTAGCCATGTCATCTATAAATAGTCCTTGAGCCTCCCTAATCACTCGATGAGAAATTCTCCCTATACACTGGGGCTCTAGATTAAATGGAAACAATGTGTGAGAGTGGCTCGTAATTATAATCCTAAATTTTTTATTTTAAAAGAATTAGACAAAGAAAAACTTCAAAAACATATACAAACAGCAAGAAAGAATAAATAAATAAAAAAATAAAAGAATAACGAATTAACAAGTAGAGAATTGAGGAATTAAAGAATAAAACAAAAAAATATAAGACTATACAAAAGAATAAAAACAAATGTACACAAGAATATTTACAAATATAAAGAGACTGCTATATACAAAAACTAAAGAAAAGAAAACAAACTAAATATATACATATAAACATATATATAACAAAAAAGAAACAGATGTTAGTTATATAAAAAAACAAACAAACAAAAACAACATAATATATATAAAAAAGAAAGGATTATATGCAAAAGGTAAAAATATATAAATAAAACAAAAGCAAAAGCATATTCACAATATTCATAGATTTTGGCGGTTAGAGTAATGGATGAAATGTTTTTTAGATATTGCTCTATTGGGCTTCAACTGCTTGAATCCAACACCGAATTCCCCCGCAATGGTACTAGAAAACTTGGTTATGTGGTGAATTGCGTTGGATAAAACCTTTTTAAAGAATGTGAAGTTGAAGTTTTGAAAATTTATAAAGCTTATAGGTTCTGTTCAACTTCGGATAGCAATTACCAATAATAGGCAAGTGTACCTACCAAAGTAGTATATAAAATGTTAGGTCGGATCCCAAGAGAATTGGTGTCAACTACCTTACTCCCATTTCATCTATTATCTAGCCAAAGAAAATCAGAAGAACATACTGAAACATAAGCTAAACTAGGTTAATGAATATTCATAAATGCTTTTAGGAAAAAATTGAGGATAGGCTTGTAAAAATGCAAGAAAATAGCCCAGAGTTTGCTTCACCAATTTTTTATTATGTGATTTCAAATCAAAACTTTGAGAGAGTTGTTGCTAGTGTATTTGTACTATTAGATTTATTGAGGTAAGTTAAAGCCTCTCTCAAGGTCAGTAACTTTAGACCTAGACAAGACCACTAGAATCTCTTCTCTGGCTATCAACGATTTAGACAAGCGTAAAGCTTAAGAATCCTTTGTTTTAAAACCAACTAAATGAATTTTAAAAACAAAAGATAGAAAGTCTCACAACCCCTCTCTTAGGCGATTATGACCAACTCCATTAGTAGTTATAGATCTATTCAAAAGAATGACCTCTTAGCCTATTTAGTTGAAATCAAACGTGGGTTTAATAGGTGCACCACGCAATTAGACTCACGAAAATAAATTCAAGCTACTAATCACAAATACCTAGTCAATTCACTTGAAAGCGCATTTGAATTCACATGAATCAGGATATAGATTGATAAACCCTGACTTGTAAGAGATTATTTCTTCATGGGTTTGAACATTAACCACGATTTCTATAAAAATAAAATCGAATCAAAAGATATTTCAATTATGATTAGAGTCTCACAAATATTATAAACGATAGGTTTAATTGATTTGACCAGAAAACGAGATTTATACTTTCACTTCAGAATTCACTCTGTTTAGTTAAAGAATTATGTTACACAAAATTCTATACACTGTTACTTATACAATGCATGCCTCTGCACATTTATGTAGAGGCTTAGGGCACATAATTCATGAAGATTTTATTGCTGACATGGCAGAATCTTTATAACAGAATGTGTTTTCTTTATCCATGCACACATCTATATCGCTTGCTCAAACAATCACTTATCTAGGGGTAGGTCGAGTGCTTGAGTATTACATTAGAGATAGGGCTCGACTTGAGCTAATAGAACACTGTCGTTTCTATCCATTCTTCCATGCAGGGCTAAATTGAGGGCTTCAAGGGCTGGAGACTTTGGGGTGCAACTTAAGTCAAACAAAGGTCTGGTCTTCATTTAGTCCTTGTTACGGGTCAAGGTTAGGGCACGAGAGAGAGTTCTCTTCAAATCCAAGGCTCAATCACCTCAGAATACATGTCGAGGGTCATGTTGAGAGCTAAATTTAGGGCATGAAAGACCAATCTTGCATTGTTTTGCCTCAATATTTTGGCCTCAAACAGTGCTTTTGCAGGGCTTGACTGATCTTGTCTTCAAGCATTGTTGCTGTTTTGCTCCAAATTTGATTCTAAACACTTCAGTCTTTCTTCTTTTGATTTAAGGAGCTGTAAAACAACAATTAAACATTTAAAAGCATCATATTTATTGGAATTTATCCAAAAATACATGAATTTAGGCCCAAATTCCTATAAATAAAATAGAGTAAAATACACTTGTCACATACATACACACACACACACACACACACACACACACACACACATGTGAGAATAGAATTAGGCATATGGTTGTGGTAAAAAATGGATGCAACCAATTTTTTTCGGCCCATTTAAGATGTAGGCCAAAGCAAACTAGCTTTATGACGAGCTTGATTGGCTTATGGATCGAAACATTAAAAGAAATGGGGAAAAGTTTATGAGCAATAACAATATAGCAATTATTAGTAATTATTTATGATATGTTATGAAAGAAGATAAATTGATACAAGCACCATAAGCATTGTAACGTTTTTTAAGTATATATTTATTAATTTAAATGTAATATAATATCCAATAAATCATTTATATATATAAGTAGTCAAAATAGCATTAAAATTAATCGTTAATTTATATAAAACCCTAAAATATATAAATATTCTAATTTTCACAAAAACGAACATAAAAAAATAAAAATTCAAAAATACAGAAAATAAATTCATTTTGGCCCATAAGCTATCTCAGCTGGCCTGTTTAGCCTGCAGGCCAAAGCGACCCAGCCAGTCCTAGCCTAGAATTCTAGCCTATTTAAAAGCAGGCCAAAATGGCCTGGTTAGGCCCACTACGACCGTATGTCCACCTCTATATGAGAATCCATATTATTGTAAAATATAAAAGTATTAATAATGTTACAAAAGGTTAATTATTTAGTTTGTAATTACCTAGAAAAAAAAATTCTTTTTCAATATAAATCATAAATATTATTCAAATTATAATTTATATATAAGTACCTTATCATCCACTATTTCCATGATTTGGTAATTTTATACCCTTTTCTTTGAATAATATTAGTGGTGTTGGCATAATAATAATAATATAATAATAATAATAATAGTGGTGATTTGAGCATTTGCAATTCTTGTGCTTAACCTATCTCAAAAGTTTAAATATTTGATTTCACATTATATTTAGAAAAATATTTTTTTTTCAATGCCTTAAATACAGTGATTGCATTAATGTAATAACTTTCCTCCTTTCACTTAAATAATATTCTACACTTATATATATTATATATATATATTTAATTACATTAGGCTAGAAGATTGGAATCTAGTTATTCCTACTAGAAAAATCAGTTTAATGCTATTAAATTATAAGGTCATTGGTCTACACTATAACTTCAAATAATTTAGAAATATATATATAGATATACATATGCAACGTCATTAAATTAGCATGTTATTAGCCTCTCACTTATCACCATAAGATAGGGACACACTAAGGCTCAAATACTTGCTATGATCGACAAAACATTAAATACTTCCAACTCACATTAAAGATTGTCTCATCAATGGTCATAATTGCAAATGAATATTTTAAAATATAGTCACCATTACTGAAAGTCAACCTAGAGCTAACCTAAAGATGAGAAAGAAACTTAATCTTTGCATGAACCAAAACATTTAATAAATTCTTAAAAAAAAAATCAATAGTCTAACATTACAAAAGTCCATGATTACGAATTTGTTGGATAATCTGCACCACTAACGTCACCCCGTAGTCCATCTATATATATATATATTATATCATAATTTGATAGATCAAATACTATAGGCTCCTCACTTGATCCTGAAAAGATAAAAAGGAACGAATACAAGGCCCAATACGCCAAAACCATACCCACATACACGTGAACAAACAACTTGATCCACATATTACATAGCAATAAATGTAACAACCATAAATTATTGTCTTTAAATTAGTTAGGTAATCAATACTTGCAACTAGCCCTAAACCTAGAGTAACTCATGACTTCACAACAAACATATATTTATAAATATATAGATACTTATATATAGTTGTTGGGTACTCCTTAATACCTTGATACTGTACTTGTACAACTCTTAGTCTACTAGGATTCTCTCTATGTGCAACTTCACTTGAGACAACGACACACACGATTATTAAGGTGCCGTCCTAGTAACACCAATACTCCCGATCCACTAAACTCAGCCAAACACATGCAGAAAACAATTAAAGTCAATTATTGTTTATTCCATTTGTAATTTCTAAGCCTAAACTCATAAGCAACAACCAAGGTAATGACGTACTTGGTATGGTGGATGATAAGGTATTTATTATTATTATGGCAACACCACTAATATTATTCAAGGAGAAGGGTATAATTGCCGAATCATGGACTAATGGATGATAAGGTATTTATACGTAAATTATAATTTGAATAATATTTATAATTTATATTTGAAAAAGAATTTCTTTTTTGTAGGTAATTACAAACCAAATAATTAACCTTTTGTTACATTATTAATACTTTCATATTTTACAATAATATAGGTTCTCATATAGAGGTGGACATACAGGCCTGGTGGGCCTCCTGGCCAAGCCATTTTTATCATGCCCTAAAGGGTATTATAAATGTAATAGTCCGCCACATATCATACGAGACTTAAGAATCACTACCATAGTCATTCAAAAGTTTAGTATTGGATGCAAGGTGTTCCCTTATGACAATAGAATAATTTATCAATTGGAGATAGATAGTTTAATTGGTAGAAAAAGCATCAAAATACAAACCATAGATATTCAGGATCATATACAAAAACTAAGAGGTATCCCCTCAAAAGAACAATAAGTCCAATAATAGTTTTTAACATCAACTTGAGTATTTAGGATTTCCTAAAGAAAGTCTATACAAAAGCTGAACATAAACTTCTAAGGGAAACTCCTATTCTTACTTTACTGAGTTGGCCAATTCCTGGGTCACAACCACAGATAAGGGAACTGCAACAAAAAGAAGCTGGGGGGGTATAAGCTACTTTAACTTAGTGAGTAAATACTTCCAGAATATACGTATCCAACAATTCATACAATCAAGTTTTTTAATCATCCATATGAAATGCAACAATAACATGGGCATACAAGACTTATGATCAAACGAAAATAATGTTGAATGAATTTGCGCCATCCATTTAGGGTTAACAAATTAACGAATCCTGCAGTATTAACTTTGAATTTACTGTTCCATTTTATGGTTCATGGGTAACCCATTAACTGTACCGTTTTATAGATCACGGGCAACCCATTTCATTCATACCATTTATGGATCACAAGTAACCAACATTATTAAATGCACCATTCCCAACGTGAAGTGATTATGTCCATGTTACTTGTTAATCCGAGTAATCATTAATACAATTTCATAGGTGATCAACTAATTCGCAAACAATCATAATCATGGCATATGGACATCCATCAATTAATCACCCGATTTCGATATACTTAACACGTTTTTCTCAATACATCAAGAGAACATACATAATCCCATAATCGCTCATCATGCATTTCCATTTTTATCTTTGCCTATCACTCTAATGCAACTATGAATTACAAGCACAATCAGGAATTGTAAATAGGAAGTATGACTCACTCGACCATGGTCTCCAGTCTTTACTCATAATAGTCCTGGGGTAAAAAATCTTCCAATTCAAAATCACATAAGTGAAAGAAATACCCCCAATGAGTATTTTAAACCATAACTAATCCCAACTTAACAAACAAAAACTTTCAAGTTCGTTATTTTTCGTGGTTAGTGGAAATTCCAACTTAAAACGGCCATAACTTGGTTATTTTAACTCAGAATTTCGCAATTAAGTAGTCGATTTCTATATACTTTGAAAGATCTACCTAATTCTAGTGTTATTCCTAAGTTTTGAAAAATTTTAGTTCTCCAAAAGTTTGGATTAGATCTTGTCAGTAGGTAAAAATCATGTTTCTGAAATTGTTTTATGAAAACTTACATTGTTTCTACCATGTATATTAAATGTATATGCAATATCAACAAGCTAATATCATAAATGGCATGTTATGGGCTATCTATATGTATGTTCTTGATGATATTTGCTTAAAAAGAACTTTTAGATAAATTTCACTTTGAGAAAACTTCAAGAATACTTGATTTAGAAAAACTAGTTTTTTTTTTTCTTGAAAAATCATTTTTATTTTTACTAAAATAAAGCCTTGATGACCTATATGCCTAATACTCTCATTATTTTAAGAAATTTCTTCATTTGGGAGTTGGAAAATAGATGTTTAAATGGGGGTCTTCCATAGTTATGAATTTTACAAGAATTGTTGTGATGAAAATAGAATTTGATTTATGTGTTGAAACTTTTCCTTTGTTTTAGAAATATTCGTTGATGAAATTCATTTGTTCTTGCTACAATTAAATCCTTACTATACCTATTTCTAAAGGCTTCCCTTTCTCAATTAAAATCCTCATTTTGGAATTTGAAAATAGGTGTTTAAATATGACTCTTTTCTAAATCCGAATTTTGTAATTTGTTTTGAGATTATTTTTGGGTAAAACTCATTTGATCTTTCTAAAATTGAGTCCTAATCAAACCTATTCCCAAAGGCTTCATTTTTTTTTTTTAATAAAACTCTTATTTTGGGGTTGGAAAATAGGTGTTTACACATCAACTCCTCCTAGTTACGAATTTTATGTTCTTGTTGGAGTTAAGACAAAGTTCTAATTTAACTCTTGCAAACCTTTCTTATTTTGAAAATATCTCTTAGTAAAACTAGATTTAACTCACCAAAATCATTTCTTTATGATACATATTCCATAAGCCTTTCATTTTATATAAAATCTTCATTTTGGAGTTAGAAAATAGGTTTTCACAATAGGTGTCTTTTTAATCCGAATTTCAAAAATTGTTTTTAATGGGAACAAAAAATAGATATTGAGCTTTTGGCAACATCCTCATTACTGCCATCATACTACAAGTCTTTTATTCACATAAAACAAATTTTTATGACATTTATATACTGAAAACAAAATAGGAATATGATAACATTTATGTTATGGATGCAAATGCAAGCTTGAAAGCCTTAGATCATATTCAAGGCTTCCCAAGACTAGTCTCAAGGGTTAGATTAGCATGTTGATGATGTTAGATGCATGAAATGCAAGTTAAACCATTATGATGAAAAGGTTAGTAGCAAGATATATTCACAAAAATATCAACAAGAAGATATATAGCAAGAATACAATAATAATAACTTAAATAAAGAGATCTACAACATTGTGATGACATGAAAATCATGTACAAGTGTTTCCATATCCTTTGCCTCAAACTCATGGGGATTTTTTATGAAATCACACATGTATAATTTTACCATTACATGTTTTATATGTGGTAGAGTTTAGATCTATTACCTAAGGAGTGTTTTAACAAAAGAACTTGAAGAAATATTGCGTGTAGAGGGGAGGGGGAGGGGTAGGCGGGGTGGGTGTTCACGGCACAAGAGGGAAAGAGAGAGATGAGAGAAAACAAAATTCAAAAGTTTGGTTAAGTGAAAAAGGAAAGAAAGTGAAATGTAGAAGGCATAAAGGGCCATTTATAGGAAATGAGATTAGGGTTAGTGTTAATTAAATAAAAGAAAAGTAAAACAAAATAGAGAGAGTACAAAAAGGGGGGGGGGGGGGTGTGGCACGGTTTGAGCATGAGGAGGAAGAGAGGTGTGTGTGTTGTGTTATGTAAGATTTCAAATTTAATTAAGTAATTTAGTAATAAAATTGCATTGGAAAAGTAAATTGTAAGATATAGGATGTAAAGATATAAGAGATAGGTTGTAAGGATGTAAGAATAGAGTATAGTTAGTTATACTTGATGAACAGTAATGATTAGAAATCAAAAAGTAGATTAGACAATTAAATTACTGGTAGTAATGAAAATACGATAAAAAGGATCATAATTATAATTTTTATAAATCATAAAATTCTTATAATTATATTTTGAATTCCTTATTAAATTTCGATTCTAAAGAGTCATCCGGAATATTTTTCTATTTTCAAGTACCAGGGACCGGTTTTCGAAAACAGATCCCGATTGGGTTTGAAACTGATGAATTCCTCCGAATATGATCTTTTTATGTTTCGATATATTATTTAGGACTATATTCTAAAGCTAACTTATTTTTATTGTTCCGGTGTTTTGTTCTCGGTATTGCCAGACTTAGGGTTCCTAGGTTCCATACTAACCCTAAGGATTCTTTTAGGGTTTCGGTTTCTGATTCTGGTTTTCGAAATCGAGTTTGGTTTGCTAAGAAAACGGGAGCTTATAATTTTAGTTTGCTTTCAAATGGGCTAGAATTCTAGGCTAAGCCTGGCTGGCTTTCTTTGGATTGTGGGCTAAATAGGCCGGCCGCGCCAAGTTGTGAGTCAAAATGAATTTATTTTCTTTATTTTTTATTTTTGATTTTTAATGTTAGTTTTTGTGAAAATTAGAATATTTATATATTTTAGGGTTTTATATATATTAACGATTAATTTTATTACTATTTTGATTACTTATATATAAAAATAAGGTTTTTAAATGATTTATTGGATATCATATTATGTTTAAATCAATAAATATATACTTAAAACATGTTGTAATGCTTGTGGTGCATGTATCAATTTATCTTCTTTCATAACATATCATAATAATTATTAATATGTTACTATATTGTTACTATGCTTAAACTTTTCCTCATTTCTTTAAATGTTTCAATCTACGAGCTAGCCGAACTCATCATGAGCTTGTTTGC
Source organism: Combretum micranthum (assembly GCA_024138025.1). Classification (NCBI taxonomy): domain Eukaryota; kingdom Viridiplantae; phylum Streptophyta; class Magnoliopsida; order Myrtales; family Combretaceae; genus Combretum; species Combretum micranthum. The sequence goes on along the minus strand of JAMXBD010002192.1, from coordinate 124,616 downwards.
TTTGGCCTGCAGGTTAAACGGGTGAAAAAAATTTTTGCTGCATCGTTTTTTGTAGTGGGTAAAAGGGCCGACTTGCACACCACAAGCCATATGCTTAACTCTATTCTCATATGTGTATATATATGTGTATGTGAGTCGTGTATTTTACTCTATTTTATTCATAGGTATTTGGGCTTAAATTCATGTATTTTTTGACAAATTCCTATGAATATGGTGCTTTAAATTCTTAATTGTTGTTTTACAACTCCTTGAATCAAAAGAAGAAGAATTGAAGTGTTTAGAATCAGATTTGGAGCAAAACACCAACAATACTTGAAGACAGAATCAATCAAGCCCTGCAAAAGCACTGGTCGAGACCAAAATATTGAGGCAAAACAAGGCAAAATTGGTCTTTTGCTCCCTAAATTTAGCCTTCAACGTGACCCTCGACATGTGTTCTAGGGTGATCAAGCCTTGGATTTGAAGAGAAGTCTCTCTGTGCCACACTGTCGAGTCTAAAGCTTGACCCGTGATGAAGGCTAAATGAAGACTAGACCGTTGTTTGACTTTAAGTCATACCCTAAAGTCTCGAGCACTTAAAGCCATCAATTTAGCCCATGATGGAAGAATGGACAGAAACAACATCATTCTATCAACTCAAGTCGAGCCCTATCTTTAATGCAACACTCGAGCACTTGACCTACCCCTTGATGAGTGATTGTTTGAACAAGCGATACAGAAACGCGTGGATAAAGAAAATGCATTCCCTTATAAAGATTTTACTACATTAGCAATCAAATATTCATGATTCTCGTGCATTGAGCCTATCAATAAACATGTAGAGGCATGCATTGTATAAAGTGTACAGTGTATAGAATTTTTGTAGCATATTTCTTTAATTAGATAGAGAGAATTTTGAGGTATAAATGTAAATCTCGTGTTTTCTAGGTAATTGAAATATCCTTTTATTCGATTTTATTTCTTTAGAAATCATGCTTAATGTTCAAATCCATGGAGAAATAATCTCCAACACATTAGGATTTATGAATCTATATCCTAATTCATGTGAATTAAAATGTGTTTTCAAGTAAATTGACTGAGTATTTGTGATTAGTATCATAAATTTATTTTTGTGAGTCTAATTGTGTGGTGCATCTATTAGACTCATGTTTAATTTCAACTGAATAGGCTGAGAGGTCATTCTTTCAAATAAATCTACGACTACTAATGGAGTTGGTCATAATTGCCTTAAGGGATGGATTGTGAGACTTTTTTATCTCTTGTTTTTAAAATTCATTGAGCTGGTTTTAAAACAAATGATTCTTAAGCTTTACATGGGTATAGACCGTTGATAGCCTGAGAAGAGATTCTAGTGGTCTGGTCTAGGTCTAGAGTTACCGACTTTGAGAGAGGCTTTAACTTACCTCAATGAATCCAGTAGTAAAAATACACTAGCAACAACTCTCTTAGAGTTTTGATTTGAAATTACATGATAAGGAATTAGTGAAGCACTTTGGGCTATTGTCTTGCATTTTTACAAACCTATCTTCGATTTTGCCCCAAAAGCCTTTGTGAATATTCATTGATTTGGCTTAGCTTATGATTTCAGTATGCTCTTCTGATTTTCTTTGGCTGGATAATAGATGAAATGGAAATAAGTAAGTTTCCATCGATCCCCTTAGGATCCTACCTAACATTTTATATGCTACTTCAATAGGTGCATTTGCCTATTATTGGTAAATGCTATCCGAAGTTGAACATAACCTATTAGCTTTATAAATTTTTGAAAACTTCAACTTCATGTTCTTTAAAAAGGTTTCTATCCAACACAATTCACCACACAACCAAGTTTTTTGGCACCATTGCGGGAGAATTCGGTATTGGATTCAAGCAGCTGAAGCCCAATAAGGCAATATCTGAAAAATATTTCATCTATTAATCTAGCCGCTAACATCTGTGCATATTGTGAATATGCTTTTGCTTTTGTTTTTTTGTATATATTTTTACCTTTAGTATATAATCCTTTCTTTTTTGTATATATTCTATTGTATTTTTTTGTTTTTTTATATACCTAACCTCTGTTTCTTTTATGTTGTATATGTTTATATTTATATTGTATTAAGTTTATGTTTTCTTTTAGTTTTTGTATATATCGTTCTCTTTATGTTTGTAAATATTCCTATGTATATCTATTTTTATTCTTTTGTATAGTCTTTTCTTTACTTTTTTTATTCTTTAATTCCTTAATTCTTTATTTGTTAATTCGTTATTCTTTTATTTGTTTATTCATTCTCGCTATTTGTATATGTTTTTGATGTTTTTCTTTGTTTGATTCTTTTAAAATAAAAAATGTAGGATTATGTACCTGAGTGGTGTACACCCATTCTTGAAAAATTTCATTTCTATGGAGTCACGACCACAACATACATGAGTCATGTGTAGTGGTTGTGTATAACTAACTTTCTTCAACTCTACATTCTGAGTAGTTATGGGTCAGAGTACACGACTCGTGTATAAAGGTAGTGTACACCTGCACATAAATACCATCCATGATACTACCTTCTCTATGCTACTTCATTTTTTTTTCTCTCTCTACACGATATTCGTCTCTTTTCCTCTCTACTCACCCTCTCACGAACACACCATTTCACCCCATCTCATGAACTATCTCCATCATCGAATAGGTACGTGATTTTTCTGCTTGGTTTGTACCTATTGAGTTCCCCTAGTGGGAAGACTCCTTTTTTTTTCCTCCATGTTTTGATGCTTATGATGGCTGTCAGACTAGTTCAACTTTTTTTTTTTTTTACTTTTCCTTATTTTATTTTAGGTTGTGCACTTCAAAATCTTTTGGCTTCACAAAACATCTGATGATGATGGTGCTACAATCAAGTTTACTTCAACATGGATTATCCTAAATCGTTATCAATAAGCTATTATTTTCATTTTCTTTTATTTTATTCATTTCTTTCCTTTTTCCCTTTTGTGATTGAACTAGAGACATTGAGGATAATGTCTCGATTAAGTGTGGGGAAGGGGTAACCTTGAAGGGAATAAGTGGGTCTCAAATGTTATATGTCTTTCATGCACTTAATTGATCATATTAGTGTGAAATGAACTTGATCATAAATCCCCCACTTACTGTTTGCAATTATGCTTTAATGATTAATATAAATTGAATTTATATTCATATATAGAATGAATCATGAAAATATACTAAAAATAAATAAATAAATAAATTTGAATTAGCATTCATATTAAAGTAAAAGTGACTTACATAGTACCTTACTCATCTATTTTGTGATTAGTATACTTAGTTGAAAATTGTAGGATGTAATCTAGGTGGGGTAATCTTACTTGCTATTTAGTAATGGAATCTAGAGTCTAGAAGTAGATTGAAGTACATAGTTGAAATTTATATGATTATGTTTCTAAGCTTATTAACTTTTATATTCTTTTTTCAAAAACTTTGAGAGACTATATAATCTCTAGTGAAAGGGCATGTGATACTTTTTACTTGGTGATTCTTTTAGAACAATCTTTTTAAAAATTCATGTGCTAAATTGAATAATAAGGAGTTTAGTTGATATGGGTGGGCTTTGGTCCCTTAGAAGAGTGAAGTCGGACCTCGCTATTACCTATACCAACCTCTTATTCATATAAAAAGAAAAACTGATGAGCTGAAAAGAAGCAGGCAAAATCCCATCTAGAGGAAAAAGGAAAAGATGGAGGCTAAATCTCTCCCTTTAAAGGCTTAAAAATTTTGGTGAGATTTAAAATAAAAGGAGAAAATCCAAGGGAAAGATGGATGCAAAATACTTTCAACCTGGACTTTTATGCTTAGAGAATTGGTTGAAGGGTTTACACACTTGTTAATGGGTGGCGAAGTGTAACTATGTCTCTTTTTCTATTACTTGACTTTATATTTATTTGTGACTTTGAAATATACTATTTAATGGTGATGGTAAAGTTTGACTTACTTGGATTAGCTTTAGAACTTTGATTCTAGTATGCTAATTACATTTACATGGTAGGTTTGAGTAGTAGGTACAACATGAGTCGCTATGATCTGAAAGAATTAATGAATGTTATGAGAACTTCAAAAGGATTATAAGATACAACTTATACTATTACAAACACTTGTCTCAAATCTCTATCCCATATATAAAGATCTCTTTCAATTCATGATCATAGAGTTCTATCTCCTATACTAACTTGAAAATTGTTCTTAGTCCATATCTTCTTCCCAATCCGTAAACAACAATCTGTAGGAGTGTGAACATAAAAGCTTTGTGAATAACAAAACCCTAATACGATTTAGAAAATATCAGGTAATGTTTAATTATCAAACATATGTAATGCAACATTCAACCATTTACAACAAACACAGCTTAGATGGCTGGAATCCAAACCAATGGAGATTTACTCCCCTCTTGAGATTGAAGGAACCAGCTTAAGTAAATCACACCTAGGAGAGATTAAGAACTAAGGTAGAATAAATTTTTTTTTTCATTTACATAGAAAATGTCATTGTTTAAATTGACCTTTGAACTTAGAGACTTCACTAAGTATTGATATTTCATATCAACACCATTGATGATGCCCTTCATTGCCTGTTTAGTTAGTATGGGATCAAAAGAACAATGATAAACTTTCTCATAGAACCATGTGATGCATGCTCGGCATGGATCTTGAATTTCCTGGACTCTAAGAATCAAGAAGGCGGACCTTGACCCATTGAAATATTCAAATCTAGATCTAAAACTCCACGAACCTTGGTATGATAAGATGGAATTAACCTCGACCCTACGGTTGAGTAACCTAAAGAGCCTTGATATGATAATCGCGACCCTGTTGAATATATCGACCTAGAACTTTGGTATAATGATGAACTCAACAAGAATTCGAATTCTTGAAGAACTTTCAAGTTCTCAAAAAAACTCAAAGAGAAAGGATTTCTCTCAAATTGTATTTCACAATGAAAAATGTATTCTATAATCTCATTTTTCTATCTCCCATACTAACCTTAATATATAGGCTATTACAATGCAGTTACGCAATCGTAACTAAAAAACATAATTGTGGCAGTTACATAACTGAAACGTAACTGATAACGTAACTGAAAAACATAATTGTAATTAATCCCTACATTAATTAATAACAAGATAGAATTGGAAAGTTTAAATAGAACCTCTATGAAATACTCATTTCGGGTACTTCATTTGTCTAGATGATGAGGAACGCGAGTCTTCCCTTCTTGAGGATTATTACAACTAAAAAGATAGAATTGGAAAGTTTCTCTTAGTTCTTGAAAAAGAACTTGAATCTGATTTCTTCATAAAAGCTTAAGGAGATCAAATAGATAACTCATGTTCCAATCTACGAGTTTGATTAGGGTTTGGGTTCTGTTCATTGCAATGTTGGTTCTATTCAATAGGTTTAATTAGGATACGTTCTTGAGTTACTTGTTCAAGGGATCCTTAGGGTTTCTAATCCAGCAATTGTTGCAAGGTATGAGGTTATCTTACATAGGGTTCTCATTACCACAGCTTAGGTTGAGCCCTAACATCCAAGCAACATTCTAGCACTCCATCGATCACGCGAAAAGTGACCCTATGAACTAGCAATTTGGATGCACACATGAAAATAAAGAACGAATTATGCTATAAAGAATTTATCCTATCAGCAAATTTACATGCGATACGTAGCATAAAAACAAAAATCATATTTATATTCTATAACAAAATTTCTAACACAGAGTAGAGTGTGAAGTCTTAGGTAAAAAAACTGTTTCTTCTTACTTTAGAAATCTCGAAGTTTTCTAGGTAAATTCATTATAAACTCAACTTTTGTTTCTGTAAGACTCTATATTTAATTTGTAATTTCATCTTTAATTCCATATTATTTCTTCAAGAATTTATCCTTAATGTTTGCATCCATGGAGAAATAATCATTTAACTCAAGGTTTGTGAATCAAAGAACTTATTCACGTGATTTTAAAGTGTTTTAATGATTATCATTAGGTATTTGTAATTAGTAGCTAAAACTTAAACTCGTAGGTCTACATGTGTGGTGTACCTTATAGATTATTGTTTGATTTTAATTGAATAGATTGAGAGATCATTCTTTTGAATAGTTCTAGGCTACTGATGGAATTACTCGTAATCACCTTGAGAGAGGGATGGTGAAACTTTCTATTCCTTGTTTTTAAAACTCATTAGGTTGCTTTTAAAACAATAGATACTTAAACTTAATGCGGATCTAGACTGTTGATAACTTGTGAAGAGATTCTAGTGATCTAGTCTAGATCTAGAGTTATTGACCTTGAGAGAACTTACTCCAGTCAATCCAACAGTGCAAATATATCAGTAAATAAATCTGTGAGTTTGTTGAGAAATCACATGATAGGGACTTGGTAAAACAATCCCTAAAGCTTTTTCTTGCATTAACAAGCTTATCTTATGATTTACATTGAAAACCTCTATATATTCATTAACACTACTATAACTTCTATTTTCATTATGCTCTTCTAAATTTTCTTTAGCTAGATAATAGATGAAAAGTGAGTACGATAGATGCTAACGATCCCTTGGAATATGACCTAATATTTTCTATGCTATTTCGATAGGTGCATTTGTCACACCCCTACAAAGCACCCTAATAGCATTGACACCCCTATGATGACTTGGAGAGTCATGAATTAAAAATAAGCCGACAAAGGCCTTTTAAGAAAACTCATGGCATCAAATAATTAGGACATGCCACAGTGTTGACATTATAAAACAAAATCATGAGGTTGTCAAGATAAGAAATTTCACATACATATAAGTTATTTACAATGAAAACTTCCTTGCAGCAGCTTAGGATTAGCTCTTAACAAACTTACAACCTATAAGAACAAACATAAGTTATCTACATAAAAGAAAATATCTCCAAAAGAAAATATCTCCACTTTCACTCGAGTCTTGGATTTTCTACTCAAGATCTACTACATCCGCTCACCTTAAGCTTGTATTTACTCTAAAGATCCTAAAAGCATATAAAGTCTATAAGAGTGTGAGCACACCACAGCTCAGTGAGATAACATGATCAAACCATACTTCAAACAGATACCAAACAAGTTTTAGTTACAATCATTTGCAATGCTGTCACACCCCAAGGGATATCCTAAACGTGAAAATTCACCATACAAAATATTAAAGCCTAAAAATGACTCCCTTAGTCACGCAAAAGCTGCCATATCATGCACAAGGCGTATAACACATCAAAGGAAACACATCAGAATAGTGCAATTTACTTTGATGACAATTATGTAACAAGGTAATAGAAATACTTAACATGAAATATAAATAAGGTCAATTACAATTTTTAGGGGCGTACCTCCGCTAATGTCTTCAAGTTTACACAAATACTCTTCTTAGTAATCTTCAAAATATTAACATAACATATATTGCTCACAAAGAAATTTCAAGATGGTAAATTCCTTCTATGCTCCTACTTCTTTCGTAAAAGCTCAATAATCCACCAATGGTTACCTTAATGTTCCGTCCTCAAATGAATTCACAACCATACCTATTTCAACAAAAAGTATGGGGGTAGAGCTTAGTGAGATGTTTCCTCATCATTTGCACCAATAATCATAAACAAACAAGTTAGTTAGACAAGCATATGCTATGCTTATGCAACAATCACATGAGGAATACATATATGTATAGTTATCCGAAACCTATACATAATAGATTTACGTCCTCCATATCAAGGGTTAAGGAATTGTTGATAAAGATCTTATTAATCTTCTACTACTAGTCCCTAGGCACCTGCCTATAGCATTTAATAGGCACAGCTCCAAACCTAGGGTTGCGTTCCCAAAGTGATGTGGATTCCCTAAGAAGGAGCATGGCCCGTGTCCCAGCACGCTCACAGCTCATTCAACTCTACTCATAAGAGTAGTAGCCTTCCAAAAATATGATTCTACGAATACTATGCATGCCCACCATTTTCTTGTGAATGTCATTACGTATTATGATTCATTGAGGGCGGTCAATCAATTTAAGCACACATAGAAATCAATTATACAAATGAATAAATAATGTCAAACAAACATTCTAGGGTTACAATATGCTTAGCATTCACTTAATCACACAAGAAAAAGAGACACATACTTAACCCTTGATAACCCCCAATATGTATCCATTTTTATCTTTCTTATCATACTAGCGCAATTACTTTACAAACACAAATAAGGTAACGAATTTATGAGGAAAAACTCGCTTATCCATATCACAATCTTTTTAGTTGTAATAATCCTCAAGAAGGGAAGACTCGCGTTCCTCATGATCTAGACAAATGAAGTACCCGAAATGAGTATTTCATAGAGGTTCTATTTAAACTTTCCAATTCTATCTTGTTATTTCATAGCCATAACTTGCTTATTTTAACTCAGAATTTCGCATATTAAATATCATTTTCTACCTACTCAAAAAGATTTATCTATTTCTAAGGTTATTTTTTACATTTAAGGCCATTTGGTTTTCAAACAGGTTAGTACAGAATAGACACGAAAATCTCAGCCTTTAAACTTGAAAATTTCCAAGTTTTACTTCACTTAGATACTTTATAACAAACCTATAAATATTTATACTTTTGTAAATCATTTAACATTAATAATAACTCTTATTATATGCATGGTCCTAGTGGTGTTGTCTTAAAAATAAAATTTATAAACAATCTTTGTGAAATATAGAGTTTTGTGAAAGGTCATTCTTCAATTTATGATTAAATTTGCTATTTTATAAACATGTGACTTAACAACAAAAAATAAGATTCATAATTCAATATATATTTTGAAATCTCAAAGGTCTCATATTTGAAAAGAATTTTATTTAATAATTTATTTTACAAGACATAGTTTTATTCATTGGTGGCATGAAACTCAAAGTATATTTCCTTATAGAAATTTTCTTAAGTTTGATCCTTAAACAAAGTTTTAATTCTTAGATTTTGTAAATATGAAATTTAATTAAATAAAATTATGATTTTATATTTATGTTAGAGCTCATGAATATTTTATTTTCATACTAAACTTCTTTTAACTATTTATTTTTCAAAACATGAAGCCTTATGTGGTTATAAAGAAAAATCATTCTAAGTCTTATTACCCCTAAAATGTTTTAAGTTTATCATGAGGGAAATTAAGTGAATGGCTTGTTCTAACTTTTTATTCTCATAATAACTCTTTCTTTATTAATAGTTTCTCAACATTTTGGTATTTAAGGAGTTGTTTGAAGAAAACTATAATTTTGAGTTATTACAAATGGGTGTCTAATTATTATAACTATCATTTATATTTCTTTAATTTTAGAAAATGAATTTACTTCTTAAAACTTAGTTCCTTAAGTTGTATACTGATTTTATTTCTAAGTGGATTTTTAACTAGTGAGTTAGTTTTAAACTTGACTTAGAAAAATTGTTTGGTTCTTAGTGTTTATCAAAGTGTTAGTATAAATCTTATAAATAAGCTTTTAAGAAAAGTTTGCATAACAAAGAATTATCAACATTAGGATTTAAGAATAAATTTGTTTTAGTATTTGAAAAGAGAATAATGGAACCACATAATTAAATCATGAAGAAACTTTTCATAAAAACAATACTAAAAATTTATGATGAACCTATTTAAATTTTAGAAAAGGAGGTTGTTGAATCATGTTCATAAGTTTTAATGGAAGTTTTTCCTAAGTGTCTAAAATTATTTTTATAGAGAGTTTAGTCTTATTTTTATAAAAGAAAAGAACTCCTTTTATTTCTTTGAAAAATTCTATTAAGACAACAACATTGTAATTGTGTATGACTATGAACTTATAGCTATGCTGTATGATAAAAGAAAAACAACTCATATAGTATTATAAGAGATATGGAAAATTAAATAAGCATATATGTAAAGTTAAGTATTAGGAAGTCTTAGCTTGCATAAAGGCTTCCCACAACTTAGAATAGACAAGTTCCAAAAAGAGAAAAGAAAATGTATAAGAAAGCTTAAGAAAAAGAAAAGAAAAAAAAGAAAAGAAAGGAAAATTTTGGAAGTCTTAGATTTTTATTCAAGTCTTAGACATAGGCAAGTCCCTTAAGAAAAACAAAAGAAAAAATAAGAAAAATCATGGGAGTCTTAGACTTAAGTCAACGCTCCCCGGACTTTGATTATGGACAAGTCCAAGAAAGAAAAAAAAATTGTTTTAACTTGATGAGAACAAGTCTAAAACTAGAAGTTGACTAGTCTTGTTTATTTGTATGGAATATATAAATAAGTAAGGAAATAAAAGCATAAATAAAATGTTAGGTTAGTGAGCATTAGGCTCTAAAATATATATACATATACTTAGTAAAATATATAAAGTTAAGATTAGAAACAACTACATAACATAATATAAATAAAATTATAGAGTTAAACAAGACATGAATAATATGTTGTTTCTACATTTTCATTCCCTATTATATGCTTATGGGGAATTTGAAAACTAAACACACATATTTTTCATGTTATATCAATATGAATGGAAGAGATGGTTTGGTGTTTTACTTAAAGTAGATGAAAGATTGATGGTGCTTGTAAACTCTTAAAATTTTGATTTATTTTAAGCTTAATCTTAGAATTAAAAGTTAACTGAAAACCCTAAAAGGTCAACAAAAGGCTAGAACAAACCGTAGAATTTAGATTCGGCATTCTCGTATTCTTTAGCTCTAGACAACGAAGTTGAAATAATTAGTTATAATAGTTTGTAATTATATAAGAAAGCATAAAAATATCAAATTCTCGAATTTTGAGTGTCCTTCGGACCCAAACGGGATCAGCTCTCGAAAAGCGTGTCCTAGGGCTTGGAATAGTAAAAATATTTCGATAACACTGTTAGGACCGAAATAATACAAGGATTTTAAAAATATCAATTTCATAATTTTTCGATAACTAAAAATAACATATATTTCTTTTATACGTTTTTTTTTACTACCGTATATTATGGGTCTTATTTACTATTCATTGTCCTGTACTACTATTCATCTACTTCTACTTTACCTTACAACCTATTCTTACTACCTATATACCTATTTTTATACTTTTTTCATTTCCAATACACCTTCACATCAACCATACTTCACATCTTTATTATTTTTTATTACAAAACAACAAATAAAATAAATTTCACTCCTCTCTCTATATAAGGCCGACTCTTCTCTCTCTTCCAACTCAATTTTTTTTCTATTTATTTTATTACATCTAATTTCCCTCCATCTTCAACTATAAATACCTTCTCTCCCTCCACTTCTTTCACACCATCTTTACATATAACAAAACTCTTTGAAATTCACTTCACAACTCTCTCCATAAAATTTTCTTTTACCAAAACTCTCTTTCACCAAATACTCACAAAATTTCTCTCTATACAATCCATTTACCATTTTCTCACTAACCACATGATCATACATTCACTATCTTCTTCCTACACCATAAACACTTTGGGTAAAACTCCTATCCTTATTTTATTTACTCATGTTATATAACTAGCATGACCATGGTGTTGTTTTGAAACTCATATAAGTAGTAAAAGTATCAACAGTTCATATTTTGTTCTTGTATATAAATTCAAATTTTATTATGTTGTTATTATGTTCATATATATGTTGATTATTAATGATATTATTGTTGTTATTATGCTTTAATCTACCCCTAATATATTATTAAGTATATGTATATCTATATATTTTTAGAGCCTAATGCTCACTATCTATCTCTAAATTGCTATTATTATTGCTTTTTCTTTTTGTTCTTTTTTTTTGGGACTAGTCTATTCTTAGTCCTTGGTTGCCTTAATGAAGCTAAAGCTCTCAATAATTGACCGGGTTACCTTGATAAAGCTAAGGTTCCCAATACTTGATATATTAATTTAATTATTATATTGCTTATTATGTCGTTCTTATATTTTCATATTTTCGTATCACATATTCATGATCATGCATGAGCATATTGATTATTGTCTCAAGAAGATAAAGAGGGAAAGGTTTTCTTAAATAAAAAGAAGATAGAGTTCTTCTCCAAAATAAATTTTGTCATATAAGAAATAATTTTTCCCATAAAGACTTAGGAATTTATCTTAACAAATCTTTTTCCAAAAGTTTAGAGGAGTTCACCATAAGTTTTTAAGTAACCAAAGAACATATGGATTTTAGATAATACATAAAGTAGATATATCATGCATATACTTTACAGAACCATAAAGTGAAAAAGTTTCTTTAAAGATTAAAATTTCAAATTCTTGGTTGACAAAAGTTTCACTAAAGTTCATTAAGAAAGTTTCGCCAAACTTCATTAAGAAAGTTTCACCAATACTCTAGAATAAAGGAATAGACTAGTTTGAAAAATCACCAAGAATGTTTCTTTTATAAGGATAAAATTTTATTAAGGAATAAAGTTAGTAAACAACTTAGGAAATCATTTTAATTAAATGAAATAAACTTTAAGAAAGTTTAAGAAAATGTAAAGCTTGATAAATTTTAACTACCCTCTCAACCTCTAGAAATCAGGTTATAAGAAACTAGAAAGACAAAAATCATTTTTTTTAGAAATTTGAAAGACTAAGGAAATAGAATTAAAAGGGGAAAATACTCAATTGAAATAATTTAAGAAATTTTTCAACAAGCTAAGTGGAAATTTTCAAAGTTTTGCTTTTCCAAATTTCTAGAAAACATTGCTTTTACAAAAATCATTATTAGACAACTTCATTAAATTCATGCATATGGTATGAGTCAATATATATATATATATATATTCTAAAGGTTTTTCCAACTATAATAATATCTATATTTTGGTACAAGTATTTTTGGATAAAGAAAAGTTTAACATTTAAGTTTTGAAAACTAGGATTTTCGTGGTAAATTTTATCCTACGGTTTCGGGACCCAAACAACTTTTTATGATAAGAATATCCTTAGAAACAGATAGATCTTTTTGAATCGGTAGAAAACGGTAAATTATATGCGAAATTCCGAGTTAAAATGAGCAAGTTATGGCCATTTTAAGTTGGAATTTCCACCTATACAAAATTTACCGCAACTAGAAAATAGATTTAGAAGTTTTGACTAAAAATTCCATAGAATACTCATTTTGGGTATTTCCTTTGTTTAGGAACCGAGGAGGAGGACGTATACTACCTCGAGGACTACTTCGACTAAGGGAGTATCGTCATGGCTAAGTGAGTCTACTTCCATTATTTTTCATGCTCATGCTTGTGTTTGTAAATTAGTTGCACTAAAGTTAAGAAAAGATGAAATTGAAGATGCACGTGTTTATGACATGTTGAAAAAAAAAAGCACATCGAGCCACAGATTGTTTGTAATAAATTGTATGATTATTGGATGTTGAAGTGTCTGAAATTGGTTAGTCACTTACAAGAAATCGGAATATAATGGCTAGACTCTAAACAAAAGTTTATGCATGCACTTCATAAGTTGAGTCACATTGCATTCGCTATTATACAATTGGTGGGACAACTATATCATAGTGGTGGTAGGCATAACCGGTATATTATGTATGTGGTGATAAGAGCCGGTAAAAACTACATAAATTGATGGTTAGTAAGAGCTGGTAATAACTACATATTTTTTATGGCGAATAGGAGTTGGTAAGATCTATAAAAATGATTTTTAAAAAAGAAGTGATGGCCGTAACCAATGGGCTGGAATACCTAACCCCAAATGAAGGGCGTAATTCATTCAAGATATAATTCTCGGAAAATCATATGCTTGTATGCTCAGGTGTTTGTTGCATTACATTTGCTTGCCTAATAAACTTGGTTGTTACTTTGTTTTAAGTATGATTATTGGGATTATTCTCACTAAGCCTGTAAAGCTTACGCCCCCATAGATGTAGGAGCACCTGTTCTTGTACTCGAAGTCTTCTCATATCCGCGTAAGTTCTCTTTTATGAGCTTTTGAAGGAAATCTACTTGAAGGATTATACTAGAATTCCTTTAAAATCTTTTGATGTAGTATTTAAGTTATTGTAAAGACTATTAGTTATTTTGATCCTTGGAGTTTTAGCAGGGGTATGCCCCTAAGAATCATGTAATAGACTTTTAATTGTTATTATTTTGATCTATTTCTATTTCTATTTCTAGGTTCTTGTATATTCAATATTACTTGCTTAGATCACACTTCCCAAAAGCGTCTCCTATTACCGTGTTATACACCTTACATGTAATGCCTAGACTTTCATGTGACTAAGGTAGTCATTCTTAAGTCTTGATATTATATATGGCGGACTGCCACGTTTAGGGTAACCTTCGGGCTTGACAATGCTTTTGTGTGTGTGTGTAGCAAGATGAATGAAGGAAAGAGGGAGAGAATTTGAGGAAAAAAAATATTTTTGCAAGAGTTTTTCTATAGTTTATGAACTGAGTGTTTAAGACATTTACTTAAAGGAAGATGAAGATGTATGTTTATGGGAAGGGATTAGATGAAAATTTGTGAAGAGAAAGTTGAGAGGAAATTTAGAGAGAAAAGTTATGTAGAAAATTTGGTAGAATGTTGTTATGGTGAAAGAAAAATGTGCAAGAAGTGAAGGAGGGAATGGATATTTATAGAGGGAAAAATGAAGGAATAAAAGATGTAAAAATAAATGAAAAAAATGGAGTGAAAAGAAAAAAGGTGCAGCAGCTAGAGAGAAAATTAATTTAAGTAGAAAAAGTATAATGAAATATAAGAGAAGTTAAGTAAAAAGTGTAGTAAAATTTATGAGAAAGGAAAATTGTAAGAGATATAAGAGACATGTGTAAGAAAAAGGATAGAGAGAGGTGAATTGTAATGAATAGTAAACAAGAAAAATAAATTATCGGTAGTAAAAAAAAATACACGTAAACTAACTATATCAGATATTTTTAGATACCAAAAAATTATAAAACTGATATTTTATGAGCACTCATATTATTACGAGTCTAAATATGTTATCAGAATATTTTTATAGTTTTGCATGTCAGGATCCCAATTTCGAAAACTGATCCCGTTCTGGTTCAAAACAAGCGAATTTTTGATAAATCCATTCTTTTTACGTTGTATCACATTATTTCAAACTAGAATATAAGGTTATCTCATTTTTATTGTTTTAAGGTTCCGCGTGCAGGATTGCCGAATCTAGGTTCAATAAGACTTATAGTTGACTTAGTTGACTTTTAGGGTTCCGGAATTAATTTCGATTTCATGACTTACTTGTAAAATTTTAAAATCTAAAGATTTTATCATACTTATATTTTCGATTCAAAATGTATGTTTTACTCTATTTTTATGGTTTATTTTATTTTCAATTCTCGAGATTGTTTCATCTAGTTGAGAGTAATGTATTGACTCGAGTTAACTTTTAATATTCATTTAAATTTTTATTCTAAAATTTGCCAAAGGTTTTAAGGTTTTATAATTTTGTCATTAAACAATATTTGGGCGTACTGTCTTAGTTTACATGTTAGAGTAAGATAAATGAATTGTTTGACATATGGGTTTGAATCGAACATTATTGGATTTTCCGTTTTGTTTTTGGAGGTTCTCATTCTCTTTAAGGTTGAGAAATTTCGTATTTAATCTTATTTAGAATTTGATTTTAATTTTGATAGAATTTTCGGATTTCAGTTTCAGTATTTAGCTTTAGATTATTTTCTACGAGTACCGAAAAGTTCTAGGGTTTACAAATGACACACTCAACCATATGTAATGCACAGTTGGGATGATTGGAATACAAACCAATAGAAATTTACACCATTCCTTGGGGGTTGAAGGGACTAGCTCAAGTAGTCCATGCCTAGGAGAGACTGAGAACTAAAGGGAGGAGAAGTTTTTCTAGACTTTACTTTGTGTGTGTGTGTGTGTGTATACTTACTTATGTGCATATTCAACATAATCTCAACATTACGTTAAAACCATCAAAATCTTCCTAAGTGTTAACACCTTAAAAGCCAACTCTAACTAGAGCGACACCCTTCAGTGCTTACATAGTTCCCATAAGATCGATAACCCTATGATAACCCTACCCAAATGCTCTCAGAGTGACAAGGCTTTACCATAGAATTAGGATACTAACATGTGACATGGGTACTATGTAAATGCAATGTGCTCTTGTGCAATGTATGTTAATTTTAGATTAAGGGTCAGATAAGACTTAGGTCATATTATTGGTGGCTAATCAATGTTTAGACAATCATCAATACTCATTGCAAATCAGCGTCAAGAAGTTTTTTATCATTTCCTATTATCAAAGCTTGTCACACATTCGAGCACCATGTATCATTCATTATTCCCATCCCCATGCATAATCAATTAAGTTTATATAGAAGTAAGTGTAAATACATTACAAACACAACATCGTGATAAGATTCAAGTCACTCATATGTGTATCCTGCTTAGGAATCATAGTAATCTTTGGAAAACACTAGGTCTTGATTAAAAGCTCCTATAGAACAACAAGCATATAGCACTAAACACATAATAGAGAAAGAACTCTAATAATAGCCCTCTCACACCATAGAAACATGCTATAAACTTCTTAACTAAAGCGATTCTATGAGCTAGCAACACAGGTTGGGGTCGAGGGTCGCATCACTACACAACATTAGGCTTGCTCCTAAGCAAACTAAGGGGTTGAGGGTAACTTAGAAAAGGGTCACGAGGTACATTGCTTCAAGAAAACCATGTAACACCTTAACAAACGGGGGTCGCATGCTGTTAAAAACATTCACAGTAAAATCGTAGGCTATATTAAGGGCTCAACTGTAGGCTGTGACTGAGTACTGTATCCTAATACTTAAACTTATTTTCAGCCACGACAAACTTTAGTGTTTGTCAAGGGCATGTAAAGGTTTCAACTTTAGGCCTTGATAGCTACTATGCATCCTACAATTGGTTTTATTTTGGTCACGAAAATTGTCAGTGTTTGTCGTAAGCATGTTGAGAGCTCGACTTTTAGACCGTGACAAATACTGTGTACAAAACTGACCTCTTGATACTTACTCAAGGCTTCCCACTGATCTACATTGAGGGCAAAACTAGGCCGCAATACCAACAACAAATAGAACAACATCCAAACCAACTCCATCTCATCACTAACTCTTCCAGAACATAAAAACAACCTAAACCACAATAACGACAACATACTAATTTAACAATAATTCTATTTTCTAGACCCTAACTTAGATCCAACATAAGAGCTTGAGGGTAGATCTACTATTATATTGCATGGTCTGTTATTCTTTATTTAGATGAGATAAAATAGCTTTTGTTTACAAACAAACGAAAAACATTTTTTTCACATTAAGTCTAAACAAACTCGCAAAACAGGTTTTTATCTATTTTTAACATTTATTAGCAAACCAAGTTCGTTTTTTAGTTTTTTAAAACATTATACCTACTAAAAATGATATTTCACTTGTGAATGGTGATATGTGCACATGCGTTGGTGTATTTAACAAAGATACTTTTTGAAATCTTTGAAAACAAGATAAACAAAGATACTTGTTCTGCTTTTTCAAAATCACCTTACATTCTTCTTTCCAAAACATTGGTTATAAAACTTGCAAACACGATCTGGGGGGGTTTTCAAGCTAAAATGTGAAGGTTTGTAAGAAGGATTTTGTGCAGGTAAAAGAGAGGATGTTCGAAAAGTAAACTTCAAAAATATTGTGTTGATTTTTTGAAAACAACAACGACAACACTTAGTTTTGTGTAAACTCTCAAATCTCTTCGTACTTTTGTTTTTCGTAAAAAAAAAAAAAAAATAAGTATGGTTTAACTGTGAATTGTCGTATTAGCATTTAATAAAAGAAACTTTATTTAAGAAAAATGATTGTATGTCCATTTCTGGTACTTTTGGAAAAAGTTTAATTATGAAATATGAAAAAGCACAACCTTTTAAATATATGCAAAACAATATATTATATTACTAGAAAATATTAATTAATAAACTACCAAAACATTTATTATTTTTCAATATATAAGATTATATTTAAATTTTAATTCTTTTCAAATACTTTAACTCATGCTATGGTCAAAACCTAGGGATTACATCCTAGCCCCCTTAAAACAAGTTGTGTCCTCAAAGCTTCGAGCTTACTTAGGTCAATAGACAATTGCTGATAAACCTTTCTAATGTCCTCTTCAAATTCCCAAGTAAGTTCTTCAGCTTGTGGATCCCACAACACTTTAGCATATCCAATTTCTTTGTTCTGTTGGGTCTGCACTTTAGAATCCAAAATCCACACTTGATCTTTTCATATGTCAAATTTTCCTATAACAGGATAGGCTCCAACTCAACCATCTTGCCAAGGTGGGGTATATATTGCCATAAAAGTGATACATGGAAGACATTGTGCATGTTTGCAAAACTGGGTGGAAAGGCCAATCGATACGCTAAATTTTCAACCCATTCTAAAATCTCGAAAGGTACAATATATCTTGGGCTTAATTTCCCTTGCAATCATTCTTTATGCAAATTTTTGATTGGTCTGACCTTAAGATACACATGATCTCCTACACTAAACTCAAGCTCCCTTTGCTTCATGTTAGGCCAATTCTTTTGTCGATCTTATGCCTTTTTCATCCTTTGCTTAATCACTGCCACTTTATACACTGTTTCTTGTACAAGCTTAGGTCTAATGACTACGCTTTCCAAATTATTCCAAAACAAAGGTGACCTACACTTTCGTCCATACAAAGCCTCATAGGTGGCACACCAATACTGGAATGGTAGGTATTATTGTATGCAAACTCCACTAACGTCAGATGTTGATCCTAACTTCCTTTAAACTCTAGCACACAAGTTATCAACATATCATCCAAAGTTTGTATTGTTCTTTTTGTTTGTCCATCTGTTTGAGGATAATATGTGGTGGTAAACTTTAACTGAGTCCTCGTGAGTCTTTGTGAGCTTTTCCAAAACCTTTGAAACAAACCTTGGGTCCTGATCCGAAACAATCCCTGCTAGCACACCATGTAATCTAACAATCTCTTTGATGCATACTGTGCCAACTTGTCTAAAGAATATGTCATATTGATGGGTAGAAAATGAGTAGATTTTGTTAGTCGATCCATAACTACCCATATTCCATCATAACCCGCAATCGCCTTGGTAATGAGCTCACAAAATCCATCAATATCTGATCTCACTTCCACTTGGGATTGGTAAAGGTTTTAACAACCCTTATGGTCTTTGATTGTCAGCTTTCACTCTCTAACAGACTTCACACTGAACAACAAATACCGCTATGTTCTTTTTCATTCCATTCCACTAATATGTTCTTTTTAAGCACTTGATAGGTCTTAGATATACCTGGATGAACTGTATCTCCTGAACAATATACCTCATGCATAAGCTCTTTCCTTAAAGTTGCATCCTTTGGCACAAACAACAACAACAACAACAATATACTAATCTAATAGGAACTCTATCTTCTAAATCCTAACTTAGATCCAACATATTAGAGGGTAGATCTACTATTATATTGTATGCTCTGTTATCCTTTATTTAGATGAGATAAAATTGCTTTTGTTTACAAACACATAGAAAACATTTTTTTCACGTTAAGCCTAAACAAACTCATAAAATAGGCTTTTATGTATTTTTAACATTTTTTAGCAAACCAAGTTCGTTTTTCAGTTTTTTAAAACATGATACCTACTAAAAATGATGTTTCACTCATGATGGGTGAAATGTACACATACAATAGTGTATTTAACAAAGATATTTTCTAAAATTTTTGAAAACAAGACAAACGAAGATACTTATCGTGCTTTGCGAAATCACCTCACTTTCTCCTTTCCAAAACACTGGTTGTATTGCAAACATGATTTTGGAGGTTTTTCAAGCTAAAATGCAGTTCATAAGAAGGATTTTGTGTGGGCAAAAGAGAATGTTTAGAAAGAAAAAAATCGAAAATATCGTGTTGGTTTCTAAAGATGACAACAACACCTAGTTTTGTATAAACTTTCAAATCTCTTATTACTTTTCTTTTTCATAAAAGAAAATAAGTATGGTTTAACTTTGAATTGTCATATCAACATTTAATAAAAAAAAAACTTTATTTAATAGAAAGAATAGTATGTCTTTGCTTTAAAAACTCATTGTGACAGCTTGCAATAAATTTCTAGTACTTTTGGAAAAGGCTTAATTATAAATATGAAAATTCACAACCTTTTTAATGTATGCAAAACAACACATTGTATTACCAAAAAAATATTAAATAATAAACTACCAAAACATTTTCTATTTTTTAGGATATAAAATTAAATTTAAATTTTAATTCATTTTAAATCTTTTAACTCATGCTATGGCCAAAACCTGAGGATTACAATACTTGCCTGATGTTGGTAGCTGCGATCGAAGTTGAAGATAACTTATTAGCTTTACAAATTATTGAAAATCAACTTTGTGTCCATTAGATAAACATGCGCATAAGACTCCAATCACGAAGGAGCACTAAGTATTTCCATGCTATTGTCAAAGAGAGAAAACACAACAACTCTATTAATAAAATTAAAGAATCTAAAGGCAAACAGATTGAGGGCTCTGCCCTAAGAGACTTTGTTGCTGACTTTTTTAGGATCTCCTTTCAAAGGACTCCCAAGTGCAACAATTCCAACGTTCAAAATGGCTATAACAAGTAATATTTACTTCTGATAATAACATACTCATTGCTAATCTGATATGTAATGTTTGTATAATATTTTAATTTATAGAATCTTTAAAATGAGATATCATTACGAATGTGAAAGTAGATTTTTAGCTTTAAACAATGGAGAAAATGTGTAAAGAATGGTTATCGAGAGAAAGAAATAAAGAAGTGAGAAGACAGTTATTAGATAATGGAAGAAAAAAATGTAAGATAGAGATGGAAACAATTATTAGATAATGGGACAAGAAAATGGAGGAGAGAGAAGAAAAAAGTATTTGGAAAGAAAATTTAAAGTATATATAATAAAATTTAGGAGTTGAAAATGATTCTTTTAATAATAATGGAGATAGATATAGATAATTCCTTATTTCTATAATGTTAATGGGGAAAAAGAGAAGAAACCACTATTCGTTTTTATCCAAATAAAAACATAGACAACAATAAGTTGGGAAAAAAGAGAATAGTGGATTTAAACACTCATTTCACCTAATGGGGAAGGCCATGAGAGGGGAACAGAACAAAATTCACTATCACTTCACATAAATCTCATTGGACTAATATCATATTACGTTTGAAACAAAAGAAATTGTCCGAAATAGAACGTAAAATGGAATGGATGTGAATGAAATAGAATTAAATAGAATGAAACCAAAATGACAAAATCCATTCCATTATATTGGTTGTATCATAATGAATATGAAACATAATATATTTAATAGTAGTTGTCAAAGTACTTTTAATTCATTGATGGAAGTAATTTAAGTAAACAAACAGACGAGATCGGATGGTATCTAGATTCCACTCTGTCAAAAGCTGAACCAAATTTTACTTTAATGTCGAAATCGCCAATTTCATTCCAGTTTTAGATTAGATATCATGTGAAGTGTGGCAATGTAAAAATCCAAAACCCCTGTATATGAGCCTACGTAATATATATGGTTACTAGAAACTTTTAAAATGAAAAAGGGAACCCCGAGTGTACTACCCGGAAGGATTCGTTTGATGACCAGCATAACCCAACCGAGATTGACCAAACAGAAACTCTGTTTAATTCCTATCCAATTAACATGCCGGAAAACACCAAAATCCAGCATGCGAGGGACTTTATCTTCAAATATATTATTATTACACTTCTATTAGGTTTTTATTTTCTTTGAATAACTAAAATTGATTCAAAATCATTTGAATTTGTGGTCTTCGATAAAACATGAATATACATATATAACTTTAAAGTTTGTAATTCTACGGGTTCTATACAAGTCCTTTGCTTCAATAAATTTTGATGTTAGGAAAAATGAGACTTCCACAGCCTAACACTAAAAACATCATATTGTGTACATACGGGAGGCAAAAAAAAAAAAAAAAAAAAAAAAGACACGACATACAACATATTATAATGAATCTATTTGATTTAAAAGGAAGCATTTAATCTTTTACATCTCTATTTCAATTTAAACTTGGTTTAAATAATTAAATTCAATAGGTTATAAAAAATTATATCTATCTTATGATTTGCATGGATCATCATTAAACAACGACGCAATGGTATCCATTTCAAAAACGTAACCTGATTTTGGTTTATTTTATTCAGCAGTCAATGAAATGTAATAGGAACTTATAACAACGTTGCCCTAAGCTTCATCGATAACGTAATCAAGATTCCTTCTTGCCCAATCATATGACGTTCCTCCAATAATGATCGGAAGAAGATGGCTTTGGCTTGCACGGATGATTCTAAAAGTAGAACTATTGATTCATACATCACAAAGAAAGTCCAATTTTGCTGATCCAGGAATCAAATTTGTTGTTTTCACAAAACAGTAATAACCCGAGGGAGTCGTCTCGGTGTTATCTGTAAGTATACTGTGATTTGGTAACGACATGTTAATAACAATTCACCAATGCATGAAGTTTTGGGGGCCGCCGAAGGGTCCCGTTCATGACGAATAATTGGACTTTTGTGGCGCTAGAGATGGGGTTTGCTACACGTTTTGGTGGACTGCGTTTTGTGATTCAAATAGAAGCTTCCAATTAATTCTTTTCTTTTCAATTTCATTTTATTTGTATTTATATCTGATTAGCATTTATAACATTTAACCTGTATATATATATATATAGTAAAATCTTTATCTTTTTTTATATTTGTTTTTTTTTTCTAATTTAAACTGATACCAAACAGATCTCAAATAGACAAAAAAGGAAAAAAAAAAAGAAAAACAATAGTTTATTGATTCGATTAATTCATCTTAGTTTTGTGAGTGCAATTATTGATAAGTTCAGCTACTTTTAGTGTTATTAAGGGCTTTTCTTGTTGGAAAGTTGAAACTGGTTTACATATGTTATGAGAGGTCTCACATAAAAAAGTAGTGCTAATAATTTTTTTGCTAAAATTTTGTGGATATAAAGAATTTTCAAGAAGCTGCAGATTCGCTACTCTTTAGTGCATGCTGTAACTAGAGGCAATTTTGGCTTCAATTTTATGCCCGTTTGACTTGTCTTTTTTTTTTTTTTTTCCTTTTTCTTTTTCCCTTTCTTATCTTATATTTATTTTATTTGTATTTGTTCTAGATCTAATTTCTATTATTTGAAATATGGAATTTGAAAAGATTATTTTATATATTTCTATTTGAATTTGATAATTTAATATGAGATTTGGTAGGGATTCATAGTTCGTTTTGATTCGGTCAGGGATGAACTGAGTGGAGCCGTATGATATGGTTCGGTTGAAACTCTTAATGAACCGACCGCTTTTACCCAAACTAAAATATGAAGAATCGAATTTTGTGGTTCAGTTCTGTTCGGTTCTATTTAATGAACAGCCTTAAGATTTGACATGTGAAAATCTACTTACTTTTAAAGAAAAAAGTTATACATGTATTTATATATATATATATATATATTTTTTGAAAAAGAAAAATTTTATGGTGTTTGTATAAAAGTGAATGAAATAATGGATAATAAGTCCAAATTTATTTGAATTGACTTCGTATTTAATTTTAAAGGAGGATTTATATATGTTACTCTTATCTTTATGGCTTTGGCAATTATTTCTTGACAAATACATCCGTCTAACTGAATACTAAGAACCAAATAGGCATTAGCATCCTATCCATTCCCAAAATCTAGTGTATTGAACATCATTATAAATTACAATAACAGACACAGATGTTGGGTTGTTGGAGCCTGAATATTGTACACCTTTGCCACGAGCACGGTGATCCAACTCGCCGAAGAGTTGGCTGGGGGTTGCAAGGGGGGCAGCGCCCTCGATAAAATTGTTAGTAAGGGTATTTTAGGCAGTTCACGTAAAATTATCATTAGGGTTTTTTTATAAATAGCCCATCAATGTAATCCATATCTCTCTTCACATATAGTGAATATCCTGGCTTGGTTAGCGTCCCCAGACGTAGTCACAATCCGTGACGAACTGGGTAACAATTTGTGTCTTTGTCATTGCCACATACTGCTTCTGCAGTTGATAAGGCTACGATCTTCTGCAACTTAGAAGCCCAAGATATCGCTGTACCACCCAAAGTAAATACATACCCGGTTGTACTCCTTCTCTTAACTAGATCACTAGATGCCAAATCCGCATCAACATATCCTGCCAACTCGCAATCCTTGCCTTGAAAACACAAACTCCATCAGTAGTACCTCTCAAGTACCAAGGATCCATTTCAGTGCTTCCCAATGCTGTTTGCCCGGATCGCTCATAAAACGCTAACAACTCCCACCTCATGCGCAATATTCTGGTCTCGTACAAACCATGGCATACATAATGCTTCCAATCGCCGAAGCATAGGGAATCTTCTTCATATGGGTTCGCTCTTCCTCACTCCTAGGCGACTCTTTGCTAGATAGTTTAAACTGACCACCTAGCGGGACACTCACTGGCTTAGCATCTTGCATATTAAACCGCTTTAATACTTTCTCGATGTACTCAGCCTGTGAAAGATACAACTTCCCCGCCTCTTTGTCTCGAATGATACGCATACCCAAAATCTGCTTAGCCTCTCCAAGTTCCTTCATAGCAAATTGCTCGGATAACTGCTTTTTCAATTTACTCACTTCTCGAGCACTGGACCCTGCTATCAACATATCATCTACATACAGCAGTAGAATGATATAGCTTTGGTCAAATCTCTTGAAGTAACAACAATGGTCGGCATTGCATCTGACAAAGTCAATCCTGCATAAACCCATCAAACTTCTTGTACCACTGTTTCGGTGCCTGTTTCAAGCCATATAAGCTCTTCTTGAGCTTACACACAAGGTTAGTGTTACCCTCTGACAAGTATCCTTCTGGTTGCATCATGTATATATCTTCCTCCAAATCACCATGGAGGAAGGCTGTTTTTACATCCATTTGCTCCAATAGCAAGTTCTCTGCAGCTACCATACTCAACACAATACGTATAGTGGTTAGCTTCACAACAGGAGCAAAAATGTCAGTATAGTCAATACCATGTCTCTGCTGAAACCCTTTCACAACCAGCCTTGCCTTGTAACGCTTGCTTCCATCAACCTCCTGCTTAATTCTATAGACCCATTTATTATGCAATGGTTTCTTGCCCTTTGGAAGCTCGACAAGTTCCCAAGTATCATTGGACATCAATGAATCCATCTCATCATCCATCGCAAGCTTCCATTTGGCTCGATCCTGTCCCTGGCTAGCCTCTGCATAACATTCAGGTTCACCACCATCAGTTAACAGCAGGTAATAACTTGACGGTGAATACCTGTCTGGTGAACCACACACTCTGGTAGACCTCCGCAGCGGAGCTATGGGCAGTGGTGTACTCTGCTCTGCCTCAATAACAACCTCATCATTCTGAACAGCCTTGCGCCCACCTGAGTTCGAAATATCTAACTCAACAATCTGGGTACCTACACTGTTAGAATCTGGTGCATCCAATCTGTCCTTGTACAGAACCTGCTCATTAAATATGACATCTCGACTACGAATAACTTTTCGATTACGTTCATCCCAGAATCTATAACCGAACTCATCACCACCATATCCAATAAACGTACATTTAACAGATTTAGCATCTAATTTAGTTCTAGCAGCAGCATCAACATGAACATAAGCAATACAGCCAAATACTCGAAGAAACGACAGGTTTACCTCTTTACCACTCCAAGCCTCCTCTGGTATGCCGTTCTCCAAAGGGGCTGATGGTCCTCTATTGATCAAGAAGGCAGCAGTGTTGACTGCATCTGCCCAAAACATCTTGGGTAACCCACACTTCAGCCTCATGCACCTAGCACGTTCATTAAGTGTTCTGTTCATGCGTTCTGCAACGCCATTATGTTGAGGAGTTCCTGGCACAGTCTTTTCCATGCGAATACCATTATTAGCACAAAATTCTTTAAACTCACTGAGCTCATATTCACCACCATTATCAGATCTCAGACACTTCACTTTCAGGCCTGTTTCAACTTCTACCAGAGCTTTCCACTTTCTAAAGATATTAAAAGCATCAGATTTATTTTTTAGAAAATAAACCCATACCTTTCTAGTGGAATCATCAATAAAAGTCATGTAATATGACGCACCACCAAGAGATGTCACGGCGCTGGTCCCCATAAGTCACTGTGTACTAACTCAAGCTTCTGCTTTCTCAAAGTTCTGCCAGCCTTCGAGAAACTTACCCTCTTCTGTTTCCCGAGTACACACTCCTCACACAATCCGACTTCAGTTGTCTTGAGGTCCGGCAGTTTTCCTTTTGAACACAGCTCCTTCATCCCTTTCTCACTCATATGACCTAGTCGGCAATGCCACAAATCTGCATCACTGTATGCTCCTGTAAGAGCAATACTATCCTTGAGATTTGTCGTCGTATACAATGTACCCTCCTTCTTGCCTCGAGCCACCACCATGGCTCCTTTTGTAATTTTCCAATTATTGCAGCCAAAGGTTACATCATAACCTTCATCATCTAACTGCCCAACCGAGAGTAAATTTCTTTTCAACCCAGGGATATGTCTCACGCCATGCAACTGTAATACAGATCCATTCGGTGTTTTGATCTGAACATCTCCCTTCCCCACGAT
Organism: Combretum micranthum; assembly: GCA_024138025.1. Classification (NCBI taxonomy): domain Eukaryota; kingdom Viridiplantae; phylum Streptophyta; class Magnoliopsida; order Myrtales; family Combretaceae; genus Combretum; species Combretum micranthum. The sequence goes on along the minus strand of JAMXBD010002192.1, from coordinate 97,888 downwards.
TTTCAGAGGTTCGTCATCAGCAAGATAGACTTCTCCAAAATCACCAGAAGTATATTCTTCCATTAACTCTGCACCACTGCAAGAATGAAACGATGCTCCAGAATCCAAAACCCACGATTCCAATGGACTGCTCACACTCAAAATTAATGCATCTTCGGTTTCATCTACTGTTGCATTTGCCTCCTTCTTTTTCTTCGGTGCTGTGCACTGATTCTTGAAGTGACCAAATTCCTGACAGTTCCAACACTTGATTTTACTCAAGTCCCTTTTCGATGCACTTCTTCCCCTGTTCCGACCTCTTGATTTCGATCTACCCCGATTCGTTTCCTTCGAATCAGATCTGCCCCTATTTCCTGTGTTCAAAACTGACCCTGAAGTAATACCTAATTCCTTCTTGCGAATTTCTTCACTAATGATCAGATCTCTTACTTCGTCAAATTTCAACTTCTCTTTCCCCGATGAAGCACTAACAGCTGTAACTGTTCCGCTCCAACTCTCCGGTAAGGAAGACAGCAAAATTAGGGCTTGGACCTCATCATCGAAATCAATATCCACAGCGCTTAATTGGGTTGTGATCAAATTGAACTCGTTAAGATGATCGGCAACCACAGTATTCTCTGACATCTTTAGGTTGAAGAGACGCCGCATCAGATGAACCTTGTTTACTGCTGATGGTTCTCATACATCTCCGATAACACTCTCAAACATCTCCTTAGTGGATTTCGCTTTTGCTGTATGAAGCGCAACGTTCCTGGACAGAGACAAGCGAACCACGCTCATCGCCTTCCTGTCCAACAATTTCCAGTCTTCGTCCTTCATATCCTCTGGTTTTGTACCCAGAGGCTGATACAAATCTTTACCATGCAGATAATCCTCGACCTGCATCTTCCAGAATCCGAATCTGCTCCGTCAAACCTTTCAATCAGCAATTTTCCGTCACCCATCATATCTATCCCACCGAACCTGGGTGCTCTGATACCAATTTGTTACGAAATAATAAAGAGATGAAGTATCACTACATACGGTATCTCTTGGAGAGAAAGATCTTGCAGCTAGTGAAGATTCAAGAGAGTGAGAATCCTGCTGATATGTTGACTAAGGTTGTGACCTTAGAGAAGTTGAAGCTATGTATGGCTTCAACTGGGCTTGAAACTTGAAGAGCAGTCTTGGCGCTACCATTTGGTGCAAGTTACTGATGAGAGATTGAGAAGTAGCTTACATGAGATTCAGTCTTTAGGTGGGAGATTGTTGGGTTGTGGAGCCTGAATACTGTACACCTTTACCAAGAGCACGGCGATCCATTAGGGTATTTTAGGCAGTTCACGTAAAATTATCATTAGGGTTTTTTATAAATAGCCCATCAATGTAATACATATCTCTCTCTCACATATAGTAAATATCCTGGCTTGGTAGCGCCCCCAGACGTAGTCACAATCCGTGACGAACTAGGTAAACAATTTTGTGTCTTTGTCATTTCAATCTTTATTTTTCGTCTTTATTATTTCGTAACACAGAATGTGTCGTTATTTTGTTTACTTGAATTGATGTTAAAAATTTGGAATTATAAGTAAGAAGGAAATACACACACACACACACACATAATATATATATATATATATATTTAAGCCAGAAAAGCGTCTTTGGTTTTTTTTTTTTTTTTTTTGTATTTCCCTAATGGTCCTCAAAACAATATCATCATCATTTTTTATTTTATTAAGACTTAAAAGTTGAATATATAACTTTACAAGTATTTTAGTACTTTGACTTTTATATATTTAAAATATTCTTTTATTACTCACTCTCTCTCTCTCTCTCTTTCAAGAGCTTCTGCTTTTTATTATAAAATCACCATAATTGTTAGTAAAAAATATTAACTGGTTCTTATAATTAATAATTGCTCTCTAAATTATTTTTTTAACCAAAAAATAATTCCTCTTTTTTTCTAATTTTTATTTCTAACAAAACTAATTTTTACATTTCCATTCAATCTCGAAGTTTTCATTAAAAGTTTGAATAGGAAAAATAACATATAAAACCTTTTTTTCTAATTAAATCAAATAATTTAGAATTTTTTTGCAAATAAATAATAAAGAATTTATGAAAATTTTAATTAACTTTATAATTTAATAGTATTAAATTTGTATACGTAACTTGGGTGCAGTACCTGTAGTGTGTGTGTGTGTGTATATATATATATATATATATATATATATATATGGGAACTAAAATCATAAAAGTAATTAAGAAAAGAAATAGCATTCCATGAATTTTAAGGAATATGATTCTGGAATTGGATTTCTAATTTCTCCGTCTGTTCAGATGGCAGACGAGATGCCTAAAGAATCCTATTCCTAGTCAAGCAGATAAGGTTTAATTATTTTGTACATGATATTCAAAGTGAGAAAGGCTTTATGTGGATTGGCCACGACGGGTATCGGCATATGACAATTTTTTCGGCAGTGTTGGTTCCACTATCCTATTTTTATTTTTTTTTTTCCCCCGTTTCTTTTTCCCGCAAACGTTTCACCATACATTGAAATATCATATATGTCTGCATATACCCATCAATATATGTGGCTATACATACATATAGACATACATATGAGTTGAAGTGTACAAGTGATTCATATATGAAAATTACTTAACATGAAGAAATAAGATCCTAATTATCCTATTTGTTACAGTATTTTTACTTAAAAATATTAAAATATGGGTCAATAATTAAAAGTTACTATAATGAGGTCATAAATTAAATAGGTCAATGTCAATGTCACAGAGGATGCAAAATATGTTTCCACTTATAAGGCTAGTTTCTGGGATGAATTATTTTTCGAAATAAAAAAAAAATGATCCTTTCATATTTATTGGTTAAAATGAATTAATGGTAGTTTCTATAACTTTATTTCTGTCCATATGCTTGACGGGCATATACTGCTTGTCAGAAATTATCCCAAATCTACCTTTAACTAAGGGAACAAATATTGAATACACTGTTGTGCTGATGTGCCATGATAATTCGAAAATATTTTTATATTCAATTTCAGTAATAATCCCACCATCTTATTTCACTGAATAAATATTAAACGTCCATTTTTATAAGGTTATATGAAAATTTAATTTAGTATTAAAACTTTAAAATGATCAATTGAATATTCAATTATATTTTTTATAATTATTTTTACTATCTTAGAGCATATCATATCATTGAATCTTTACTAATACACCCAGCACCATGTAATATTAATAAACTATTTATTTTATATTAGAAAATAGAGTAAATGATATTAATAAGATAGTAAAAATAACTATAAAAATATTGATTAATTAAGTTAACCGCTTTAAATTTTTTATCAGAAGTTCACATATGAAATTTAATATTTTGCCCTTTTATAATCTTCTAATATAATAACTCGTCAAAAGTAGCTCCAGAAAATACAAACACAGCAGAAATACTTGCCCTTTTTTTTTTTTTTTTTTTTCTTTCTGCTTAGGCTCTCAAACTCAAAAGCCCATCTTCGTGTATAAAATGCACGTTACTATGGGTAACAAGTTAAACCAGATTAGGACAATGGCGTTCGGCATACATAATACAACGGTCATGAACTTGTGACTATCGCGTATTTTTATTTGGTAAATTTTATATTTTCATTATGTCTTTATCGGCTCAGAGTCATGTTCAATTAAATTACTGAAATATTCAATATATTAACTGTTATATTTAATAGATTTATTTTAGTGATAAAATAGTTAATTGGATGAGAAGTTTCCATCGTTCTGTTATCAATATGTCGTGGTGATATTGGGGTAAATAGCAAAAACACTTAAACTTTCTATCTTTTTAATATGACGTGTAGACCGATAAATGTTTCAAAATTTGTAATTTATAACCTATTCCACTATTCCGTCCTATAAAACGTATTTTTCTTTTTAAAAAAAAATTATACATATATAATTAATTAGAAGACGAAATTCTTATAAGAGTGTAAGCACTTCATCAAAGATTTCGAATTAAACAATCAATTTCAATTTCTGCTTATTAGTTTATTTACCTTTCTTATGGAGGATATTGCTGGTGTAACTTTTCCTAAATCATGTGCAATGTAATTTTGAGCTTTTTTTGCCTCCTTCCAATGAAAAAAAAAAAAAAATCAGTTTCAAATATATAAGATGTCTAGACGCATAAAAAGCAAATATAAATTACATGTTATGATTTAACCCTCATATTATTGTTAACATGATTTGAATAATACATAATTTTTAAAGATAAGAGAGGTCAACTTCACATGAAATAAAATATATTTTCAATTTAACTGAGATATAAATATAGTATATAGAATAAAAATTAAAAAGAAAAAGATAGATTATATATATATATATATATATATATATGAAAAGGGGAAATAACACAGATGTTTAACATGAAAATTAACGAAAACACTTATTGTTCCATATGGATGGAATCGTCGACAATTCAGTCAACCTTCAAAGTCAAGAAATATCGAAAGTTGACCACTTTTTTGTCTTCTAGAATTGATTGTAGTGCTACGAAGAATCATTCCCCTGTTGAAGTTTTGTCTTCAGGGTTGCTCACTATCAAACAACACGGTCTCTTACATTTTTTTTTTTTTTCGCATAAGACAAATTGAGTTTGTGTCGTGTGTTTGAATGATTTGTTTTTTTATTTGTATTTGTATTTATATCAAAATGATATGTATAAATATATTTGATTTATATTTATATTTTATTTATTTTTAATCTATTTAATTTTTTTATTATATTTATTTGTTAATAAATAATTTATTAAAAAAATTTAAAAAAATATATATCTGCTTAGAAAAGCTAAACAAACAGACCCATTATAGGTACCCAATAAGACTAAAAGTTTGGTTTTCAAATAGACATGGACCCCGAACAATGGAACAAAAATTATGATAGCATTTGATTATATATATTTTTTATGTTACTGAATTTAACAAAATTATTGAATTATATACTATTAACAAGATAGATTTGACACTAAACAAAACTCTAAGATACTGGACGAAATCTAAAATTTTTATTTTTTATATTTAGTGATACAAAAATATTAAAATTAGATGAAAATAAATCACATAACAAAGACACCAAACTAACATGAACTACTATTTCTTTTTTATCACTCCAACCTCACTGTCATTCCCACCACCATCAGTATTCCTACTACTTCTAGTACCTCCAGCATTATCATCAACACTATTGCCACCATTACAACCAAAAAAACACTAGCAACAAGTTTACATCACCAACATTATAAAACTACTATTAAATTGTTACTATTGCACTAATTATAAAGAAACAATATCATCTTGTATTTTATTTATGCATACAAAATAATGGACAGCACATGAACAATGCAAGATTTCCTATTACTGTGCATATCAAATATAGTACATGAAAAGTGTACTATCCAATAAACTCTGTAATATATTATAAAATTATCTTATTTTATCTTGTTGTTACAGCTAGATGTTACTTTAATTAGAGATAATATAAACACATAATAGTAATATTTTTTTTCATTTATTATTTTCAAACTATTATTACAAACGCTGCGAAGGTAATTAAATATGAATCATCATATTAGGAAACCAACATCTATTCCATTTTCTTACAACTGCCTTAACGCTAACCATTTGCCTTAGTGAAGGATTTATCCCTTGGCCAGGTAAAAGCAAACCCGAAATCGACAAAGAAAAGTTTAAGAAGACCAGAATTGACAGGCAATGAAACTCATGAAAATCACCACAGGATGTGCAATTTGATATCGGATGCAAATGCTACCCCCTAAATTCCAAGTTGGAGGTGCTTTAGCCAGAGCCTTGTTCAACGCAAGTACTAGTACATTCCATTCAAACTATCATCATCATGACAAAGACAAGGCCACGATAGCTAAAATTCGCCTATAAAATCCCATGAAACCAATTCCAGAATTTGCATCAATAATACAACATAGAGTATCACCGAGCATACCATGGCAGCTTTAATCAACAATTTCATCAATTTATTATTAGCCACTTTGCTCTTTCTTTATCAATAACTTGTGTCCCGACAACATTTTCATGCTCTCTCTTAGAGGACAAGATGATTAGGAGGCACGAAAATTGGATGGCCCTTCATGGCCATGTCTATAAAGACACTGTTGAGAAAGAATTTCGATATAATATATTCAAAGAAAACGTTAAACGCATCGAAACTTTTAATAATGGTAAAGATTTGGGTTACAAGCTAGGTGTGAATAAGTTTGCTGATTTAACAAATGAAGAGTTTCGTGCTAAGTACACAAGTTATTACTCTAAGCACACACTTAAGCCCTTCACTGTCATGACTAGTTTAGAAACGAAACCATTTGAATACAGCAATTTTACTACAATCCTGTTAGCTTGGACTGGAGAAGCAAAGGAGTTGTCACTTCTGTTAAAGATCAAGGCGAATGTGGTGAGTATGAAAATTTTTATTTCTTATGAAACTTCCTTTTCCTGTACTGTTTTGCTTTGATACAAATTTAGTATTCTTTATTTCGCCCTAATAGCAATTTTGTGACAATCGTAATCTTTATAAAGAATTACTATGGCAATTGATTACAGGAATAATGTTTTATTTGTTATAAAAAAGTTTTAAACCTATAAGAAACTATTGTAATAGTTTTAACAACTTGTGGTTACAAGTTGTTTTCGTGTCAACTTATGGCAGGAAAAGAAAGTCACAACTAATACAATATAGTGGTTAGTTATCATGAAAAATAAATATAAGAAATTACATTTTTGGTGTTTAAAAGGTCGAAAATCACATTTTCACTGTTCTACCAGTAATTTTTGTGTTGTTAACTACTACTTGACAAGGTGGATTTTTAAAGCTATCATCCACTACTACTTATCACTGAAACCTACCCTATTTGCAACCCTTGATATTTTTGTGAAAGTGTTTAGTAATTGTAAAACTCCACTTATGACAAATTTTTAAGCATATCAAATATTATTCTAGCGGTTTCAATAGGTTGTGGCTATCACTTGTTTGAGTGATAACTTATGGTGGAAAAGGAAGGTTACAATCGATGGCTGGTAAGAGTGGTTACCCATCACATATTGAAAATGAGTTTCACCATTAAAACTTAAAATCACTTTCTAAATACTACATTGCTACTATTTATAATCATTTAAACCATTACTGGACCAATTGTCGTCATCCACCACCATTTATCACCAAAAGACACCCTTTTCAAAGACAAACAATTGAATAGTATAACTCGCATGGTATGTAATACTTCTATTGCATTATTACTATAATATATGGCAATTATAGAACTTCATTTAAAACAAATGTCAAAACAAGTATCAAGGAAAACAATATTTAGCTTAATAAACGCAAACACATCCTTACTGTTACATTGATTACTTTCTCATCCTTTTGCTATTCATGCTTAGGATGTTGTTGGGCATTCTCAGCAGTTGCTGCTACAGAATCAATCACCATGCTTAAAAAGCATAAGTTGATATCACTATCCGAGCAACAATTAGTGGATTGTGACACCGATTACAATACGGGTTGTGAAGGCGGCTTCATGAATTATGCATTCCAATACATCAAGAAAGCTGGTGGATTAACAACTGAAGCCAACTACCCATATGAAGGGATAGATGGGACTTGCAACACCAAGAAGGCAGCAAACAAGGCTGCAACAATCAATGGATACAAGGAAGTCCCGGCGAACAACGAGAATGCACTACTGCAAGCGGCTGCTAACCAGCCAATATCAGTTTCTCTTGAAGGGAGTGGAGTATCCTTCCAGTTCTATTCAAGTGGTGTATTTACGGGGTCATGTGGCACGAATTTAGATCACGCTGTTACAATTATTGGGTATGGAACTTCCAATGGAAAGAAGTATTGGCTTGTGAAGAACTCATGGGGTACGGGATGGGGGGAGAATGGTTATATGAAGATTCAAAAGATGTAAGCAGTAAGGCTGGTCTCTGTGGCATTGCCATGGAAGCTTATTACCCCACCGCATAAGAAACAATATATAGTTATCCATCATGGATAAACTCCTAAACTCTCAAGACATGCATCTATTGTCTTATAAATAAAGAAAATATGCATATAATACTTCAACTATAGCTAGAGACTAAAATTCGTTGCTATAGATCTTCTAGCTGCGATTGGAGACATAAGTGTATATTTTCAAATTTTAAAATGGGATCAATGTACTTGAGGAGTTTTAAAGGATTTATACATATATAGTTTTTAAGAATTATTTGCAATTGTTGGTTTTTTGTTTTTATTTTTGTTTTTTCTAATTTTTAAATCTTCCATTGTCAACACCATGTTCGTTGTCTACATTAAATGTAAATTATGCGGGCTTCATAATTGATGTAAAGGGATGTAACCGGGTCGGGTTTTGGATGGATCATATGAATCTGAAACCTAATCCACTACCCTATAGTATCCACAAACCCGACCCTATAACTCTATAGAGTTTGGATTCTATATTTAAACATTCCTTTTAGGGTTCAATTTAGAATCTAAAACTTGACCTTGTTGATAACTAGAAAATTTTGTGCTACTACGCTTTTCAAATTCAATTTCTATTAATATGCACAAAATGATTGGCTAGCAAACCGAATGCCCATGCAACAAATACTGATGAATCCAGATCGTACTACAAGGACTAATTGGCTAATTACTAGGAATTCGAATCTTTTCCTAATTTAAGCTATCATATATCATATTAGTATTGTTATCTAATTTAGAACTATACTAATGAATGTAATTGAACACTTCAAACCTTATGCTATGGCAACACAAATGAGAGATCAGGGTTTAGGAGATGCAAAAAAAAAATCAAGAATCGTGCACTTATATTATCATTTGAATTGAATTGATGCTTCAAGTTGACATTGAAACTGATTACTTGGGATTTAACCAAACTCACAAGAATTAGCCCACCTCCCAGAGTAGCAAAATTCTAACTATAGCATAAATTATCTCGTCAAGGCTATTTATCTATAATTATCAAGTAAGTAGTACTTCGCTCATACCAAAAATACTATTTTAGTTAAAATCACAAATTAAGTACTGCCAAGTGACCTAAAATTGCAACTTTAACTGCATAAAGAACATGAGTTCATGAGTTTTATCAAAACTTGCATAATCCTATGACAAATCTTTTCAAAAAGCTTAAGATACATTTATACAGATTATCGAATCCCTCCCGGGTATCTCTAATCCTATCTATCTAATTCATGTTGGCCATTCACAAATTAAACAGATTATAAACAACAATAGCTAAATTCTCAAATAATCAAAATCAACATCATAGTGAATCAATTTATCCAATTCATCAAATCTATCCATGCATATTCATAACCTAATCAAACATGGCATCTCAACATACAATCAAGCAATAATCAATACAAAACAAGGATAGAAAACACCTTCATAGGCAGTTCATTCATCCAATCTTGTCTTTAAATCTATAATCCAAAGAAAAGGGTAAAGCTTGATTGTATCTAAACCCTATAATCATCTTTATGTTGCTAGAACATTATGGTTTTAGTGCCTTAGGATTGAATAACTCAAATACATATTGATCTTTCTTTTCTCTCTATCTTTCTATCAGTTTTTAAAGCTCTAGAATCCTCTATGATGAAATATGGTCGTGGTTTCTTATAGAACTTCAATGGAATTTCAAAGGACAACCACATATACCAGCAGTTACTATAAGTACATCAGCGGTGTAGAAATGGATCTAGCCGGCATTCATTAAAAATTTAGATTTTCGAATTGTCTATTGAGTTTACTGACAGCATTGAATTTGACTTTGCCGATGTTTAATGAAAAATCAAAATGCCCAGAATATTGTGTACTGCCTATAAGCTGTGGACATCCTACACTACCTCTACGCCGGTGATGTGGCTTTCCCAAAAGCCGGCATTGGATAAAAAATTATAGAAGTTGTTTGTTCTTTTTTCTACACAAGCAGCATTCGATCCAGTTTAATAATTTCACTTTTGTTCATGCATAACACCAACTCAAGGTCGGCAGCATAAACTGGATATTTGCTAGTGTTTGATGAAATTTTGCAACGCTGGTTGGATTTATTCATTGAACGCTGGTAGCTTTTGTTATTTTACTTGAAGGCCGATGTTTCTTGATTAAAGGCCAGGGGTGCTGATCTGATGAACTGCCAGTGTTCATTTGATTTTTCTCCAAATTTGCTTCAAACTTTTCCCATTTGTATGTAAAAATCCTTAACAACTTAAATTAACAATTTAAGCACAACTAAGTACCAATTCCTTTGGATTTCTACAAAATCTATAATAGCTTAACATGAATTGATCAAGAAAAAGTGAATTAAATACGAGTTTATCACCTGTAACTTTATTTTTTTAAACTATTTTCAAACTTTAATAATAAATTTAAGAAAAACTTATGCTTCTAATATAAGTTTCCTATTCATTTAAAAATGAAAAGATGTATGGAGAATTGATAGAAAATATCGTAGACCACATTTATAATTCACCATTTAAATACATAAATATATGACTTTTATCACCGTATAATATGTTAAAAAAAACATAGTTAAAACAAATCTCTTTCGGGACTAAAATATAGTAGACAACAAATAATATTAATTTTTACAACAAACATGACTTGAACAAAATTTAATAAAAATTTCTAAAATCCGTAACTAGTCTAGGAGAGATTTAAAAAAGGAAAAATCCTTGGAAAGAAGAAAAGATGATAGAATATTTATGTCTTCCTTCCTCTTTTTATCCCTTTAGTAATGTTTTTCTTTATTTTTTAAAATTATAATATCGGATTATTTAATATCTATCAGGTTTATTATATGATCCAAACCCGATCCTAAATGTCTATAAAATTTTTAACGGATTAAAACCCTTATAACAGCCTATCTAGTTATATCCCTATTAATGTGTTTGTCGAGCACCAAAAATCATATAATATTGGCAGTGAAATATACTGTATTTGGTAAGACTTCACTTTGATTTTGGACACAGAATATTCAAACCCAATGATTAGTAATTGAGTGAGTGTGCTCATGTATCTTCACATGTTTTGAACCTTGCACTCAAGACAGTGTGGCACCCAAAAATCAATGGACTAAAAGGAGACAAAAGTGACAAATTATCCTGTAAATGCGACCTTCTAGCAGGGGCGATTTGGGGGTACGTGTGTGTCGGGGGGAAGGGGGCAAAGGCAGGCAGCGGGGGTCCCGGCCTGCCAGACCTTGGAAAAATTAACTTTTAAAGATTTTTTAAAAGGAAAAAAAATATACTTGTTATATGTATATTATAAAAAAAAATTATGACGTAAAACTAAGCTCTTATACTAATTACTCTCTCTACATATATGTGTGTGTGTTTCTTTTTAATTTTTTCTTTCACAATAACTAATAATATTTAACTCTTTCATCATAAAATTATCAAACTAAGTAAATTCTTATTAGTAACTATTTTATGTTTAAAGTATATCACAATGCAATAATTATTATCATATTACAATTGAATATCATTGCATACTAATAATATAATTTGATCTAGTAACTTTTTTTTTACCTTAATTAATGTTATTTAAATATACATGAATTAGTGAATAACTATCATATCTACATTTATTTTATGAACTATTTGTGCTAAAAGCAATCACATTGCACATTAGTTATATAATTTGATTTAGTAATATTATTTTTTTTCTACATGTAATGCTAGAAAAATGAACATAAAATATTAAATAAAATCCTATTTATATATATTTTATGATTTATTTTTACTAAATGTAAAATTTATACAGATATTAACTTTATATTTTTTATTAATAATTAGTTTTCAAGTGACATATATATCATCTCTTATGAAGCGCACTAAATACTCTTAATTATTGTTTGAATGATTTTTTTCATGAATTTTAAAAAATATCACATTAAAATTATTATAAAATTCTCATAAATATCTAAGATGTAATATAATTGTAATAGCAAGTAAATATTAATAAATAATTTTAAAATTAACTTAATTAAGGTTTGGCTCTCTAGTCGTATAATCTGCTTCCGCCCCTACCTAATGGGATAAATATACATATATAAAGATACGTAAGTATTTATATGCAGCTTGGAACTATGAGCAATAGATAAACAATAATTAATCTAACACATAAAATAAAAGGATTATTGCACGTGCTTTTCAAAATTTTGAAATAAGCCAAAGTTCTTCATCTAATAAAAGCATGAAAAGCTCAACTACATATAAGCCCGGCATGATTTTAGTGAACGAGTAATTATTATGAAGACTACTTACGTTGTGGAAATTACTATGACGCGTTGCGTTACATGCAGTACCACAAAGGACTGATGGCAGGAGTTATCATCGGAACAAAATGAATTTTTAGCGACAAACTTACACTATAATTGGGAATGTAAACATTATACAGGAACTTGTTCATTATGGTGATAGAGAAAAAAACATTAATAGTGCTAATATGTCTCGATGAGTAACAAGCAAGTACCAATATATTTAAGATAAATAGTAATAATACTGTACAACTTTATATCAAAACTATTCACATATTATAATTATATCAATATATATAGAGTAAAATACAGGAACACCCCTCTAATTATACATATTACACCGACATCCCTTATTTAAAAAATCCAATACTTATATCATTAATAAAATTGTGGACCCCACTTTTTAGCAAATAACTTTAAAAAAAGCCAATTTTTTTTTTCTTACTTGAATTTATTTATAATTTTTAATTCAATCTAAAATTGCAGTGAATTGTCTAAAAATAAAAAAGAAAAATAACATTGTATTTTTCTTTTCTAGCTTAGATTTACTTATAATTTCTTTTTATTTATATGTTAATTTGCTTCTCCCTTGAATGAGTATTACATTCAAAAATCTCTTTGTTTTCCCTAACATATGCATTATGATATTCAATATATATTAGTGTGTATCTCATTATTCTGATGCCTTTCTATAAGCATAATTGTTTTTGCCATTGTTTTTTTAAGAACTGTTGTGGGACAAATATATATACTATGTCAAAAACAAAATGAAATGACACTATTTGTTGAAAATTTACCTAGATTTTGGAGTATGTATCTCAAAAAGTTTTTAGGATGGTTAGAATATGCTGCTTTTTTTTTTTTTTTTTTAATGTTGTTGATGATGGTCTAGATATTTGCCCCACAATAGTTCTTCAAAAACAACGGCAAAACAACTATGCTCATAAAAAGGCATCAAAATAGTGAGATACATACCAATATATGTTGAATATTATAGTGCATATGTTTGGGGGAAAAAATAGATTTTTTAATGCAATACTCATTCAAGAGAGAAGTAGACTGACATATAAATAAAAAGAAATTATAAGTAAATTCAAGTTAGAAAAGAAAAATATAAGTTGGCCTCTTTTCTTTTTTTTTTTTTTTTTTTTTTGATAATTCGCTGCAACTTTTAGGTTAAATTAAAAATTATAAATAAATTCAAGTTAGGAAAAAAATAGCTAGTTTTTTTTTTTTGTTTTTTTTTTTTTTTTTTTGTAAGTTATTTGCTAAAGAGTGGGTTTACAATTTTATAAGGGCATGTAAGTATTATACTTTTTAAATAAGGGATGTTTATGTAATATATATAATTTAGAGGGGTGCCCCCGTATTTTACCCCATATATATACATTACTTATCCAAACACGTAGTGTGTTAGAATTATCAAAGTTTTACATATCAACGGCTTTGATTAACTAATGAATTATTAGCCATCATCGTATATATCATCAGAGTGATCACAATGAAATAGTTTTAAACTCCTTGGATTTTTTTTTTCATTTTTCATAAATAAACAAATGTCATGATGCCATAACTTATTCATTAGGCAATGCACGCCACTTAGAGCTATAAATAAGCTGAGCTATTCACAAGCTACTCGAACTCGATTAGTAAACGAGCCAAGTTCGAGTCCGAGCCTAAAGTAAATCTTTTTTATCTAAATAATCCAAGCTCGAGCTTTGATTTAGGCTCGCAAGTCGACTTATAAACAAGCTCATTTAAGCTCATGAACAGGCCCATGACTAAGCTCGTTCACTGGCTCATTAATAAGCTCGTTAGCTGATTTGTAAATATTTTTTATGCATGATATATTATCTCTAACTACATAATAAAAATAATTTCTATTTAATAACTATGTATATATATTATAGGAACACTTATATATTTTATTTTAGATTTAAAAAAATGAAAAATGGGTATCTGAAGGATTCAAGCTCGAACTTAAATTTTAGGTTCGATAGAAGCTTGTTAAGCTCAATAAAAAGCTCGGCTTGATTCGAGCTCATTTCATAAACGAACCAAGCTCAAGTTTAAACTTAAGTTTATTTAACTAAACGAGCTAAGCCCATGCCTCAATTTTAGTCTTGTTAAAAAGCTCGGCTTGAGCTCAAGATCAATAATTTTTAAACAAGCGGAGCCTGAGCCTTTAAAAACTTGGCTTGGCTTGACACGTTTGTAGCCCTAATGACACTAATGCAATATCCCTGTGCCATATAACTACCATTAAATCTTCAACATATGGACAAATAATTTTTTTAATTCATTTAAAGTTAACCCATTAACTTTTCAAAGAGATTTATATTTTGAAATGTAAAAGAAAAGATCTCTTCCTCTAATAAATTGAGTAAATTCAGAAAACTTTTGAAATTCCTTTTATAGCCATTTCCACCAGTTCTCTTTCATCTTTCTCTTTCCTCCTTCATTCAATGGAACAAATTAAAGCTATTTAATTATAATATCTTTTGAAAAATTTAGAATATGAGGGGATGTAGATTTACACACACATATATATAGACACACATATGAGAACCCATATTATTGAAAAATAAAAAAGTATTAATAGCGTAACATGAAATAGCCCCCCCTCAAAAAATTAAATAAAGAGAAAGACAGAGAGAACAAAATAGTTTGTAATTATGATTTTATTTAATCATATATATGAAATTAAAAGGCTTATACGTGGTGTGTACATCTATGTCTAAATAATGATAGACATGTTAATAATTATAGCTCATAAAAATGAAACAAAAATAGACCCTTGTCCTTCTCATCAAGTTGTGAGATAAAAGCAAATGAAGATGTCTTCATCAATATCGGTTAGAAATGGCTAACCTAATTATCTCTAATGGATTAGGAGTTTTCAAAGAAAGACCTACTATGAGTATTAAGGAATGATAAGAATTTGAAGATTAATGAAGATTTTCAAAGCATAATTTGCAAGTATATGGAATTGTAGTGGGAGGTTAGGTGATATATAGATGGTGACCCTATCACTTTGTTCAAAGGACAGAGGTTTCTTCTTCATTTTTTTTTTTTTGTCTTTAGATTTATTTATTAGTTATGAAAATCATAGTATATAAGTTATGATAAATAGAAGATAAGAGATAGAAATTAGAAAAAGATCTAGCTTTGATTTTAGAAAGTTAAATAAAAGGAGTTTTGATTATATTTTGAGGTTGAATTGCCTATGAAATTACAAGGTTATGAAATTTTGATGAAGGAAGAACTAAGTCCATCTTGTAATTTATAGATCTTAGGTTATGGACATTATGTGATTAAAATTAAAAATGCGGCTAATTGAAATTTTATTTGAGATTGCAAAGTGTTATAGAAGATTGTTGATGACTACAACGATTTTCTTATGTGGCGTATTAAGGTATTATTGGGTCAGTTTTACCTCATATTGAAACTTTATCATACTTTAATTATGGGATTCGAGCTTATAAATTGTTGGTGATGAGTAATTGATAAGATAAAAGAAATTTTCATGAATTGTCCTCATAATGGAAATGTGTTTCAAAGAAAGGTATTTTAATTCCTCTTCATATGAAAAAACATGGTAAGAAAAGAAATAATAAAACTTTTTTTTGGCTCATAAAGGAAAGTTAAGATTAGGAAAAAAAAGTTAATTAATAATGAAAGAGGTTGCTATTTAATAATAATAGTGCTTACTTATATTAATATTAAAACCTACTTTAGATACAAATATCAATTAGACTTAATTTGAAAACCAATTTAAATATATCAATGTTGACTATTCAAACTTACTTTAATATAGTATATTTATTAATTACAATAAAAAAATGACAACTAATAATTGTTAACAACAATGGTTAATTACAAAAACATGACATGTATTTTGACTAATTTATAAATACATTATCTATTTTTTTTTTTGGCAAATAGGTGATCTGAGTTTCATATAAACATATTAATATTATTTAATAATTTTAGAATGATAAATGTATATATTTTATTAGTCATAAAAATTGATTTTACATTTTTTTTTCAATTTTCTCATTTAAAAAAATAATTTTAAATATTTATTTAATTTTATTTAGTAATATTTTTTTTATCAAATTAACTTCTTTTAGACTAATAGAACTCTAACACATATCCCTCTAATAATAATTAATTTTAATGATACTTTTCTTGTCATGCCCTATAGAGTACCCTAAACATGATATGCCACATGAATCCATACTGAAGCTCTTGAGTATCCATCTAAGGTAGTCTATGGGCCTTCTGAGTAATCCATGAGAATAGTATGAACAAAATTCTTGAAGGAGAGTGACCCCACATACAAGATCAAGTTGTTTAGAATACAAATATAATGTATACACATATAATTGATAATGATAATATGTTAGTCATTACAATACCAGATTATAACTACATCATAATACATGAATATTGTCTTAAGCATAAGATAATACTAAAAATAATTATGATTAATTCATTCCCAATCCCATAGATAACATTTACTGGACTTTGACACCATGTCGTGATTGGACTTTAGGCTGACCTAAAACAAGTGAGGACTACTAGAGGTAAGCGAACCATTGCTTAGTGAGATAAGCAAACCAATATACATAATAGAAATTTACAAACAGGTTTGTTATCATTCAAACAGATGCAATGCGACAATTGATAAAGTCATATTTCACTCACTTTTTATTAAACAATTCATGCTAAATCATTACTAATTTTATAGAAATCTTAAGGAAATGATACTTAAGAGTGTTTATTTTTGTATTTTAGATTTTGAAGGACTTATCTTACAAACACAAGAAAACTAGAGAAGATTCATGCAAAATTGGAAAAAAAAAAAAAACCATCAACATTAGTCAAGAATACAACCAACACAGCCAGTCTAGAAGCAAAGTCCAATAGCCTTCACAAATTTCATCGAATGTTGGTAAATGAAGGATTCTATGCCACCAACATTCAACAAAAGAACTTCATCAGCTTTGAAAATTTTCAACGAACGTCGGCAAAATCAAGCTCTACACCATCAACCTTGAATCAATGTAACATGTGGACATAATCAAAATTTTAAACACCAACCACAAAGCTGCCAGCATAGGAATGAATTAAGCCAACATTGCGTATTTTGAACATACACTAGCTATTGGAGAATCAATGCCGCCTATGTTGATGCTGGCATACACCCATTACTACTTGCAGAAATTGATTTTTCAAAGCAATGCTGACTAGATCTAAAAGTACACCACTAGTGTGCTGCGCCAGCCTTTGTGTTATGTCTTTTCATATATATATTCTCTTGTTTTGTCATTTGTGGTATGTTAAACCCTAGGCGTGAATTCCTCTCTATTTTCCAAAGCTCCTAGATATAGATTAGGGTATAAAAAACTAGTTTTCTTTTCTTTTTAATTTGATTTTCAGATTCCACACAGGGATTCAAGTGAAAGACATTATTTGTGTTTGAATTCAAGAACAGGATTTCGTTGACAAGGTGATTTTGTTATTTTCTTATATTCAATTATTGGATGATGTTCGAAATTTGTTTCTTTTGATCTTAATTTGGTTTTTGAGTTGTTGATTTGAATTATTTAGTTGATGATTTCTGCTATTGATTGAATCCTTGTTCATATTCAAATTGTTGATGCTAATTCCTCGTTTATGTATTTTGGCTTAAATCTCGAATTCATGATAGATTAGGATTGAAATTAAAAAAATTCCTTTCTAGTCTATGAATAGATAATCAAGATAATATATTACATAGACATATGGATTGCAATTCGATTAGGATTTGGTAATTGAAATAGATTTGCCAATTATTCGCTATCCTAGGAATAACGAATATTGATTGGTTATTCTAGGATAATTGCTTACTTTGGAAAAAGGAATTATTATCTGGTGCTTAATTGTTTGAAAACTAAACCCATTGACAATTTGGATTAGCAAGTGTATTTTTTATTAGTAGTATACATTTGATTATTATTCAAATCTGTTAGCTCTTAACCTAATCAATTTACAAGTGTTTAAAATCTAAGATTTTTCTGTAGATTAGTCTTATATAAGAAAATCCAAAAATAGAACAAATTTGATTTACCTAGCTACATTTAGAACTGGTTGATAGCTAGTCCTCACTCCCTGTGGACTCAACTCAGTATTCACCGATAATTATTACTGTACATGCACCCGGTACACTAGCCGATGAATATTTGTGTATTTAAAGGAATTTGCAAGAGATTGAAAAGAGTTTTAAAAAGTACATATAAAAAATAAAGCATGATCAACAATCATACAAATTAACAGATACAAGTTTAGATGACCAGAATCTAAACAAGATGTAGATTTACAAGCTCTCATCGAAGTTTTGGAGCATGTACCCACCAAGACACAGGATAATCTAAAAATACCAATTATGGAACTTTAGTTGTTTGTACTTATTACCACTTTAACCATTAATAGTTCAATCATTTCCACTAACTTAATAGTTTAGATTCTCCCTATGGTATTCCACTTTCAAAGGTTGATACCATAGAAATGCTCCTTACTTTACCAATTAGTTTTTGTGGAGCCAGATAGTTTAGTAGAAACCCTAAGCCTAACCACTTTTCTTTATCATACTTGAAATGTAATACGTATCATTAGTGGTATAATGATGCAATAATCATGTAATCATGTAACGCATTGTAGGTTAATTAATTGCCCATTATTATTAAGCTTGGTTTTAGGATGACCACTCAATTTTGCAAACAATCATCATATTTACAAGCATAATTTAATCAAGCAAGTGTTCCACTTTTGATAAGGTAGATTAACAGCCACTCAATCATCAAACAACAAGCATTTCCTAATCCCTATACATGATTCACTATATTAATATGATTAAATAGATGCACTATATTACAAACACAAACAATGTGTACAATCAAGTTACTCACCAATTCATAAAGTCAGAGATGGTCGTAATAGTCATTCAAGAAATCTAAGATCAAGTATAACTCACCTATAATAACTAAAAACACGAATTAATACATAGAAATATATCATAGCACTTATGGTGCCCATTTGACCTAAGTTGGAATTTCTAGTATTTTTCATTATTTTTCGATATACCTTAATTGTTACCGTAATAGCCCATTTACTATATATGGTCAAGAGATTTATCTAACTTAGGACTTGCATAATTTATCTAAATCGTGGTTTATAATTGACATAATTGTTATAGTTTTCTATTGTTGAGCCTATAATCCCCAAGTTTCTCATCATGTTATCTTAGAATTTAGAAATTAAAAACGATATAAATTTAATATGAAAGTTGGAATGAATGGTATCATTAATAGATTCATCTATGATAACATGTGTAGAATAAACTGAGTCTTTTAGAGGTTTAAAAATTCCAATTAAACCATTTCAAGTTGTTTATCTATTATTTTACTTTTAAAGCTTTAAAACTTCATAAAAACTTAGATTTCTAAAACTTAACCTCTCGTTTATAAACAATGTTATTATAAATTTTTATAAGAAAACTTCTATTTAAATAATTTTATAAACTAATTTAATCAAACTCTGCATTAATTTCCAATTTATTGATTCTTGATACATTAAATATTTAAGAAGCCAATCTATGCATGAAAGATCTAAGCTCAATTATTTTCAAACAAACCAAGCCCATAACCCAAATCTCCACCATACTTATTATGCACATGCACATGCACAATAAGTTTTTAAATGCCCCTAAAGTTAAACTTACTTTAGCAAAATTAAAGGATAATTATCGACTCTAATTTGACAAAAAAAAATCATCTCCTCCTCTTCCTTTTAGTAGATGCCAGTCACAAGCACACCCACCCCCTCTCCTACATTTTCTTCTTCATTTTCTCCTCTCAAATTCTTAAAAACTCAAGTTAAACTTCCATTATCAAGCTAAGATACAAGTAGGTAAGTTATTATATCTAATTTACTTTGTAAATTTTGTAAGATATATAAGTGTACTAAATGTTCTTTTTATTTAATTTTTGGATATAAGGTTGTTGATGATGTTGGAGTTAGATATGTGAGAGTTAAGTGAAGAAATAGATAGTCTAAGTCCTAAATCATTGATATAATGAACTATTGATAGTTGGATAGAGTTGATGTTGTGTGCAGCTTGGTGTGATATATGTATGCTTGTGTTATGCCAATTTGAAGTTGGGAGAGAAACATATAAGTCTGAGTTAGTGATGTTGGAGTGTATTTGATAAAGATGATACCATAAAAAGTGTTTGAAAGGTGTAAATTTCGAAATTAGGAAAAATAAGTTATGGATACATGAGTCACGAGCGTGATCTTGACCTTAGAAGCTTCTAGTGTCAAGTTTTTGGTCAATCACAGGTGTGATCTTGCCCTTAGTAGTTTTGGAGCGTGATTCCAACCTTGGCAGCTTTAGGTTGGATTTTCATATCAATCATGGGCATAAATGTGCCCATGATGATCAGCATGGCCGTGTAACTTCCCTTTTTTCACCCGATTTAAATATATATATAATTGATACAAATTAAATGGACCTGTATTGAATCCGTCAAGTTGCATGTTGAAGGCTGCAACTCTTATGCAAAGAATCAGGAGGGTTCGAGGCCAAGAGGGCCAGAAGCCATGCTCATTCTTAGAGAATTAAGACGTACAGGGATTACATCCCAACGATGAGCCATACTGATTGATCACTGAGAGCAAAGTATGCTTGGGGACTAGCTATAAAGGTCACATAAACCTTCAAATACCATCCTTTAACCCTCGATATAGAGGACGTAAATCCATTCAGTGTATGGTTTCCAGATACTCATATATCATTGTTTGTATCATGTGATTGTTGCATAGCATGCATGGCATATGCATAAAAATTAATAAACTTGTTTGAAACACGCTGCAAATAAAAGGGTATATCTCACTAAGCATGTTATAAGCTTACACCCCCATAGATTTTGTTGGAACATGTGTTCTTGAGACGTTAGTCAAGGATGGGATACTAAGGAAATCATTGGAGGAATATTAAGCTTTTATGAAAGAAATAGAGTATGGAAGGAGCTTGATTTATGATAAAGTCATTTTGTACACTTTTCATTGAACAATTCATGATAAAATATTATTGATTTTATAGAAATCTATAGGAATTGGTAAATAAGTGTGCTTAAATCGATATTTCAGGCCATGAAGGACTAGGAATGCAAATATATGAAATTTAGAGGAGAATTGAGCAAATTTGAGAGGAAAAATCAATCAAGGCCGGCCAATACAAGTTCTACACTACCGGCCTACATAGGCAGTGTACAATATAAATACAAGGCCGCTAGCATTCAACAGAGGAAATGCACTAGCCTTAAATTTTTCAACCTATGCTAGCCACTAGAAAGGCTACACCACTGGCGTTAGACCAGCGTTGAATTGATCATAACTGAAAACATTAAAGCCGTGGTAAACATCGCCGGTGTTTAGCTAGCATATCTCCTATGCTGCCTAGGTACGTCGGCGTCGTAGAAGTTGAAACGGCTAGTGTACGTTGTAATGCATCAGTTTCTCCAAATTGCACATTATAAGCTCCGACATAGGCACATTTTTTAGAGAACAGAACAGATCCGATAGAGGAAGAAAATAAAGAAAAGAGAGAAAAGTTCATTCCTTCTAACCTAGATTAGAATTTGAGAGTAGTGTTTTGTTCTTCATTGTGATCAATTGGAAGACTTTTGTCATCAAGGATTATTGCTTGAAGCATTTGAAGTTTTTAGGGTTTATATTTGTAACCAACAGAATTGGTGATCTCTGACCTTACCTTTTACGTGCAATTCCATTGTTTACTGATATTGAATATGAATTTTTTTTTCTTGTATGCTTTGCAATTCTTTTGTATCCATGATGTCTTTCTAAATTATCCTTCTGGGAAATTGATGAAACCTTAGATTTACTAAGATGATTATTGTAATTGTGTTATACGATTATTAGATTTGTGGAAAATTCATGTTATAATTCCTATTATAAATTTTGTTTAAGGAATGCGATTAAGTTTATATAAATTCTGATAAGTTGGAAAAGAAATTAAAGTTCTGTGAGGAATTCTTAAATTAGGTTAAATAATCAATTGTGGAAGTGGCGATGTTCAATCTGATTTAGAAATTATCTATGGGATTCATGCAATTTTTTTTTTTAAATTTGTTTCTCACTAATGGGTCAGAAGAAATTGATTTAGGGCATTGATCAATCATAGAATTGGAAGATCCATGATTATAAATTTGATTCTACTGTTAAATTTGTCTAGCGAAAGCTAATAGGTTAATTTGTAGTTTTAAAGATTTTAAAACTTTGAAAAGAATTAAAGTCCGTTGATAATTTCATATGAATATCTATAAAGCTAACGATTATTATAACATAATAGCAATTTGATTAGCATGACTAGGGTGGATTCTGTTTTTCTCACTTTCCATTGACATTTATCTCTCAAACGCTCTCTCTGCTTATCTTGATAACATAGGTTAACTAGATTAATTATATCAAACTATTTGACTAAATATCAGTAGAATCTAATACCGATTTGGTAGTTGAGTAATCCTCATGGGAATGATACTCTACTCATTATTGTATTACTTGATCAGGCTTAATGCACTTGCTGGTAGAATTCGCTTTTTTTTTTTATATCTACATTTGCTACAGATCATGTTTTTGGCGCCATTACCGAGGATTATTTTATTAATAGACCACTTTTAGTTCTATTGGTAGTTTAGATGAATTTAAATTTGAATTGTTATTGTTCTTTATGCAATTATTGTATGTGCAGGAGTAGGAGTGCTAAGCTTCTATCATTAGATCCTGATATTAAGTGTACTTTGCACCAGCTAATTAGAGAGAACAGAAACTGAGGGGAAATGCAAGAGATTAAAATAGCAGAAGAAGAAAACAACAATCAAAATCAAAATGCTGCCATAGCACTTCGGGATTACACAATTCTCACTTTCATGGGATCTGCTATTAGAAGACTAGTTGTTCAGGCAAACGACTTTGAGTTCAAACCATCCTTCATCCAAATGAATGAAGCACATCAATTTGAGGATACCTTAATGATAGTCCTGATGAACACATTACTAATTCCTTCAATACCATAACACAATGAAGGTAAATGGTGTTATTGATGGTGCCATTAGACTTTAGCTTTTTCCTTTCTCTTTAAGGGATAAAGCATTAACATGGTTTCATTCTCTACCACAAGAATCCATCACTACATGGGCTAATCTTACTACAAAGTTTCTAAAGAGATTTGTCCCACCTACAAGGATTACCAGATTGAGAAATGAGATAACGAATTTCACCCACGTTTCATGGTGAATCACTGTATGAGACATGGGAAAGATTTAAGGAAGCAATCAGAAAATACCCACATCATGGATCACCTGACAATCTCTTGATTGAAAATTTTTATTTCAGCTTGGAGGAAAATTTGAGATCCTTACTTGACCCAGCTACAGGAGGTGCACTAATGGGTAAAAGCTATGATGAAGCAAGTGCTTTAATAGAAGAAATGGCCTTCAGTGCACAAAATTGGAATTGTGAGACAACTAAATCAAATGTGGCACTGTTAAAGACACTGAGGCTTTTTCTCAGATGAGTGCTCAAATCTCAGCTCTCACCACTTAGGTTAGTAAACTCACATCTGCACAATCTTGTAATACTAATCAATTTGCGTATTGTAAGTTATGTTTAGGACCACATCATACTCTTGAATGTCCTCATGGAAACTTCTCATCCTCATCCAGTGGAGTGCAAGTGAATTATGTCAACAATTTCTCACAGGATAATCAAGGACCCTATGCAAACAATTATAATCTGTGGGGAAAGGGAGGGGGTAATCCATTTAAATCATCACTGGATTCCAAAAGCAAGGTCCTATTTGGAATGCCCTACCTTAACAACCTCATCCTACAATGGAAGACCTCATGAAGACTTTTATGCAAAGGACTGAAGCCACCATCAATAACCTATAGGCGCAAATCAATCATATTACTCAACAAATGAGTAATAGACCATCAAGGTCTTTACCTAGTAATACTAAGAAAAAACTTTAAAGTGTTAATGCTATGATGCTGATGAGTGGCAATAAGGTGGAAGGAGTTGATAAACAAAATGATGATTTTGAAACTATTATGTTTACAGGGGAAAGCTCTACGATTCTCTCGAAAGATTTATCTAATTTACCCAGAAAACAAAGAGATTAGGGGAGTTTTACTGTTCCTTGCACTATAGGAAATTTTAGTTTTGATAAAGTTTTTATTGATTTAGGTGTTAGTATAAATTTCATGCCCATATTGGTTTTTAGGAAACTTGGACTAGTAGATTGCAAGGCGACCTCTGTTATTTTGCAACTTGCAGATAAAAGTGTCAAATACACTAAGGATATTGTGGAAAATGTCCAAATTACAGTTGATGAATTCATATTTCCAATTGATTTTATGATTTTGGAAATGGAGGAGCATAGAGAGGTACCCATTATTCTTGGCAGACCATTCCTTATAGCAGGTCAAGCTTTAATTGATGTGGAATAAGGTAAGCTTACTTTGACAATACAAGGTAAACAGGTAACTTTTAATGTTTATGATGATCTAAAAAGTCTGATAATAGAAAATCCTGTTATGCTGATGTTATTAATGAGCTTAAACCTAAATCTGTTGAGGAGGAAACAGGAGAGAATGCCATGAAATCTATTTTAAGAGACATAGATGAATAGAGTGATGAAGAATTTGAAAAGGAAAAAGCGGAGCGGGTTTCTAAGGAGCTGGACACTATTGAAAATGAGTCAAAATCATCTTTGAAACAACATCCAATTCTTGAAAAATATGCTTTTCTTGGAACTGATCATACTATACGTATAATTATCTCATTTTCTTTTATAGGTGATCAAGAACATTCAAGATATACTGAGAAAGCATAAGGAAGCAATCGGGTGGACCATTGCTGATAACAAAGAGAGTAGTCATTTAAACTTGCAATTGGTAAAGGATGTATGACATTATTATTTTGTCTTTACATTTTATAGAAAGAGACAATTTGCTATATATAATTTATTGATTGAGCCTAACTAATTTGTTTGATGTTAATTGTTTCAAGTAGTGTTAGATACTGATAGACATGAATTATCTATGATTTTAATGATTGATTAAGTAAAAATTAGGCTTTGAGTTTTATTTCTATTTAAGAATTGATACTTAAATCAATAATATTTTTAATTCATGTGACTTTGGACCATAATAACATATTTTGGAGCAATTTGGAGCAAAGAGAACTCAATTATTTCCAAAGCAACAAGATCTCAAGGAAAATCACGGGCAAGATGAGAAAAAATACAGCCATAATAAGAATCACGTCCAATTAGTCGCCCATGATGTAGAATGGAGAAGGAGAAAATTCATCACAGCAAAAATCACCCTCTTTTGATCGCTCGTGATTGAGCTCGTGATAGGAGCATTTGAAAGAACAGCAAGAATCCCATCCATTTAGTCGCCGTAATTTGGAGAAAAATGGACCACAACATAAATCACTTCCTTTTGGTTGCTCGTGATTAAAGTGGATACAAGAAGAAATTTGACCACAGCATAAATCACTCCCTTTTAGTCGCCTATGATCTGAAGCTTGAAGAGGCGCAATAACTTAAAAGGCACGAATACAACTTTTATGTTTCTTTTCACTAAACAGTATGTCTTCTACTTTAGGTCGTATTTTCTCATCAGATGCCTTTTCAAGAAATTGGATGATTATAAAATACACACACCTATTCCAATATAAAGGGAGAGACATTATTGCACCCTCTCATCTCTTTCATTGTAATTGTAGGACCTTGATATCTTGTAGAACCTCTCCTCCTAAGGAGGGAGAGGGTTAGTTCGTGGTGATTGTTTTTGTTCATGGTATGTGTTGGTGATCTTATATTTGTTTGAAAGTTGTAATATTTCCTGAAGAACTTGAAAAAGTCAAATGATTTATGTTGTCCATGTGTGTGCAAGACTCCAAATCTTCATTCAAATTCAGTAAAAAGGGTTTTGTCTTTTCTCTACTCTCTCTTTTCTTCTATTGGGTTGATTCTTTCTGTTATTGTTTATTTATTGTTCTATCATTATATATGAGTAGAGAATAGGATTATTCTTGGGATTAACTTGAATTTGATCATTAAAGTTCAATTCATCTAATAATTATCTAGTTCTAGTAAATAGAATTAATAATCTCAAGAAGCAATGAAGGCACAACACTTTCTTAACCAAATTTCAATGGAACAAATCGAGAGATGACTCCATTGAATAGATCTTGTTTACTAGGCGAGTTGCTCATAGTGATAGAGATATCATGGTGAGACTTTCTACATTTGTTTAGAGAATTCAAAAAACAATTTAATCTTAATGCAACATTAAAGTGGCTGTTAATTAGGAATAGATTTCGATAGACACACTTTTTGTTAGATGTGAATGCTTCTAAGAAGAACATTCACTTGCTTAATGGATTCTTGCATATAGTAATCATTAGAGAAACATATGTGTGAATTCATGTTAAGGAAATGAATGAATATTGTGTTTGTTGTGTTTTGTCTTTATGTGTTATGTTATTCATATAACTTAGTGTAGTTCTTAATTTTAGATTAATTAACTTTCATCCAATTTATTCTCTTAATCGATCTGCTAGATAATAGGAAGATTAAAATAGTACTAGTGCATGAAAATGTTTCATGTGAAGATGACCCCATACTCTACTCTATGCTACTAAAATGATAGGTGCACTTGCCTATTAAAACCGAGTTTAGGAGTAGAATGTTAGGTTTATAAATTATGTAAAACTCAAACAAATACCTAGAAAGTATACCTAATTTTGAGATTATATATAGAATTTATTACTGATGCTATAATGAAGATATCTATCGAATAATAGAAAAAGTAAAGAAAAAATTGAAAAATGAAAAAAAAATCTATAGACTAATAGTCTATCCAATGGAGGAAAAAAACAAGAAAAAGAAAATGAGAAAACAAAGAAAAAAGAGCACAAAAAAAAAAAAAGAAGACAAAGTCAATGCTTTTTATGGGTGAATCGATAAAAATTCAAGAGCTTAGTTTTGTAGGATTGAATGCAGAAAGAATAGGAAAGAGAATGTGAAAATTGTAGTAAAAAGAATTTGAAAAGTTTTCTTCATTTACTCAGTTTATTGGCAAAAGAGATTTTTTTTTCTTATTTTGAAATTCAACTTTAAACAGATTTAAAGAATTAGTTGTTCACATGTCAAAAAGTTATTAATAGTTATACATCACTATAATTACTTAAGTGTCGTGTATTACTTATTGAATCTTTTCTCCAACTTATGAGCTAAACTGCTCGGCAAATATCACTACAAGAATCGTTTTCTTTTTGCCCAAGTTGATCCTTTTCTCGCTAGTGCATCGGCGACTAAAATTCAACATGACAAAATGATTATGAAATGTAGACCGGTAAATGCTTGAAAAATTGTATTTTTAAAACCTCTTCAACTATTCCTATAATAAAACTTAAAAAAAAAAACATATGCATATATAATTAATTAAAAGCCAAGATTGACTTATAAGAGTTCAAGTATTTTTTATTTAAGATCTCGATTTTAAACAATCAGTTTCAAATATAAGAAGTCTAGGCGCATAAAAAGCAAATATAAAATTACATAGATTTAACTCTCATATTATTGTCAACATGATTTGAATAATACATAATTTTTAAATATAAGAGATGTTAACTTCACGTGAAATAAATATAAAAATATATTTCCAGTTTACGAAAAATTCAATATAGGTGTATAGAATGGAAACTAGAAAGAAAAAAAAAAAGATAGATCATATATAGATATAAAGGGAAATAACACAGACACTTAATTTGAAAATTAACGAAAATACCAAGTATAATGGTTTCTATATGGATGGAATCTTCGACAATTTATTCAATGTACGAAGTCAAGAAATATGGAACATTGACCACTTTTTTGTCTTCTAGAATTGATAGCAGTGCTATGAGGAATCATTAACTTGTTGAAGTTTTGTCTTCCGTGTTGCTCACTATGAACCACCATGGTCTCTCACTATTTCTTTCTTTTCTTGCATAAAACAAATTGTGTTTGCGTCATTACAAGCACCTAATTGGACCAAAAATTAGTTTATTAAATAGACATTTATCTTGGAAAACCACGTATATAAGACTAATGGGATGAAGTAACTATTTGCTTAAATTTTTCTAAATACTATATATATACCATTAAGTTACAAGTATTTGAACGTAATTCTTTGCTTTTTATGAAAAAAATTTTCCTTGCCCAGGTAAAAACTAACACCAGAATTAACAAGATGTGCAACCCAATGAGAATCACCACAAAATGTGCAATTTGATTGTGAAAGTAATACCAACTAATTTCCAAATTGGAGGTGCTTTAGACAAATGGTGCATGTCCACTCAAACCATCATCATCACGACAAAGACAAGGGCAAGGCCAAACTAGCTAAAATTCGCCTATAAAATCCCATGAAGCCATTTCTAACATTTGCATCAATAATATTACATGGAGATTCACTTGGCATACCATGGCAGCTTCAATCAACATATTCATCAACCAATTATTTGCCACTTTGCTATTTATTTTATCAACAACTTGGATCTCAAAATCATTTTCACTCTTTCTCCTAGAGAAGGAGATGATTAGGAGGCACGAAGATTGGATGACCCTACATGGTCATGTCTATGAAGACACTACTACAAAGAATTTTGATTTAATCTTTTCAAAGAAAACATTAAATGTATCAAAACTTTTAATTGTAAGGGTAAAGATTTGGGTTACGAGCTAGGTGTGAATAAGTTTGTTGATTTAACTAATGAAGAGTTTCATGCTAAGTACACAAGTTATGACACTAAGCACACAATTAAGCCCTCCAATGTCATGACTAGTCTAGAAGCAAAACCATTTAAATATAGCAATTTCATAGCTATCCTGGTTAGCTTGGATGGGGGAAGCAAAGGAGTTGTCACTTCTATTAAAGATCAAGGAGAATGTGGTAAGTGTGAAAATTTGTATTTCCTATGAAACTTCCTCTTCCCTTACACCCATTTATTTGACATGATAGCTATTCATTTCCTTCTCGTTCTATATAAAGTTACCATTAAAGTGTTTGCTTGAGGAGAGTAATGATGAATGCAATTCATATCCATATCCCTATAAATCATCATTCAATGAGTTATTTTTCAACTATATCATAAATATCCTTGTCTTGAAAATATCATCTATACAATAATCATCTCTCCATAATAAATGTCGAAGACATTATAAATATTATACCTTTTACCTTAATAATTACTTGTTTTATTTTTTATATCAAGTGGAATTTCATTTTCCCCTTATTTCATATGGCAAAGTGAACGAGTCCTTAGAGTTTTGTTTTGACATACAAATTTAGTATTCATTTATTTCTCTTTAATAGCAATTTTATACGGTCTTAATCTTTATAAAGAATTACTATGGCATTTTATTATGGGGATAATGCTTTATTTTCTATAACAAAGTTTCAAACCTATCAAACACTATTGTAATAGTTTTAATTGCTTGTGGTTTTTATGCTCCATTAGTGATTTTCATGGTTGTTAAGCACTACTTGACTAGTTGGGTTTTTTTAAAGATATCTTTCACTACTATTTATCACTAAAAGCTACCCTATTTGCAACCCTTTGATATTTTTGTGATAATATTTAGTAGTTTTAAAACTCCATTTATAACAAAGTTTTAAACATTCAAATATATATTATTTTAATTGTTTCAATAGGTTGTGGTTATCAATTGCTTGAGTGATAACTTATGGTGGAAAGAGAAGGTTACAACCAATGGTTTGTGATAGTGTATACCAATCACGAAAAATATATATTGAAAATGAGTGTCAACAATAAAATTTAAAATCACTTTCTCCACTCTCCTTTGCTATTTAAACCATTATTGGACAAGTTGTTGTCATCCATCACTATTTATGGCCAAAGGCCAAAGAAACAATTTAATTGATATAACTCTCATGGTATGTAATTCCTCTTTAGCATAATTAAGATAATATATGACAATTATAGAACTTCACTTACAACAATTGTTAGAAAAAGTACCAAGGAAAACAATATTTAGCTTAACAAAAACATCTTCAACCAAAAGAAAAAAACACAAACACATCCTTATCGTTACATTGATTACTTTCTTATTTGTTCGCTCTTCATGCTTAGGATCCAGTTGGACATTCCCGGTAGTTGCTGTTGTAGAATCAATTACCATGCTTAAAAAGGGTAAGTTAATTTCGCTATTAGGGCAACAACTAGTGGATTGCAAGTCTGATTATAGCATGGGCTATGAAGGTGGCTTTAAGGAATATGCCTTCCAATACATCAAAAAAGTTGGTGGATTAACAATCAAAGCCAACTACCCTTACAAGGGGATAGAGGGGAGTTGCAACACCAAGAAGGTAGCAAACAAGGCCGCAACAATCACTAGATACAAGATGTCTCGGCAAACAATGAGAAGGCACTACTGCAAGCAGTTGCTAACCAGGATGGGGTGAGAATGGTTATAAAAGAATTCAAAGAGATGTGAGTAGCAAGGCTGCTCTTTGTGGTATTGCCATGAAAGCTTCTTACCCTACTGCTTAAAAAAACAATAGTTATCCATCATGATAAACTCCTAAACATTCAAAACGTGCATCTATCATCCTATCAATAATGAAAATATGCTCGTAGTACTTCAACTATCACTAGAGAACAGAAATCGTTGCAATTTTTAAATGTGTATCTTCAAAATTTAAAAGGGAATGAATGTACTGCTGAAAGTTTAAAGAATTTATCCATATTGATCAGTAGTTTTAGGATATGTTTGCCATTTTGCCTTTGAAAAAAAAAAAAAAAAGTTTCAATGTCATGTAAATAAGGTAGGCTTCATAATTGATGTATTTGTCCAGCACCAGACATTGTATAATATTGGCAGTGTATTTGGTAAGACTCCACTTTGATTTTGGACACAGAATATTCAAACTCAATGATTAGTAATAGAGTGAGTGCATGCTCATGTATCTTCACATGTTCTGAACCATTAATCAGCACTCAAAATGGTATGCCAACCCAAAAATCAATGGACTAACAGAGACCAAAGTGACAAGTTATACTATGCATGCGACCTACTAGGATAAAAAAAAAATAAATAGATAAATAAAAAATCCGTAAGTAGTTAAACGCAGTCTGGAATTATGAGCGATAGATAAAAAATTATATAAATAATCTAACACGTAAAATAAAAGGATTATTGTATGTGTTTTTCAAAATTTTGAAATTACCCAAAGCTCTTTATCCGATTAAAGAATAAAAGCTCAAGTACATATAAGCCCCTCTGCATGATTTTAATATGAGGGGTTGCATTGCGTTATATCCAGTACCCCAAAGGACCATTGCCAGACGTTAACATGGGACAAATTGAATTTTTTTGAGTGACAAACTTACACCATAATTGGCCGTGTAAGCCTTACAGGGGAACTTGTTTTTTATGTTGATAGAGAAAAAAATTTAATAGTGTCCGATAAATAACAAGTATCAATAAGATGAAAAGTAACAATAGTGTATAATTTTATGAAAACTGTTCACATATTATAATTTTATCAATACATATACGCTGCTCGCCCAAACAAATACATGACTTGTTAATGTTATCAAAATTTTATAGATCAATTACTGTAGCAAACAAATGGATTATTAGCTACCATTAATATATAACATGAGTGATCACAATAAAACCGTTAGAGATTCTATATATAAATATATATATTAAATAAATAAATGCCACGATGCGACAACTTATGAGCTAAACTGCACTGCAAATATCACTACAAAAATATTATTATTATTATTATTATCATTATTATTATTATTATTATTATTATTATTATTATTATTGTAACTTTAGAAAAGCAAATTTGCCCAAGTTGATCCGTTTCTCGCTAGTGCATTGGTGACTAAAATTCACTTAGATAAATGAGTCAGACGGAATAGTCAAGAAGGAAAAAGATTTAATAGTACTAAGATATCACATGAATGGTGAGTAATTACTATTATTTTTTAAATTAATGATGACCATAGTATATAAATTTATATAAATATTCATGTGTTATATTTTTTGTATTTATATGCTATCAATCAATTCATATTGTAAACTCCCTAATTTTACACAACCAGACTTTGATAATTGGCAATAATATATAATAAAATCTTAAAAAGCTTTGATAAAAGTCACAAAGATCATTTCTGATTTTTTTGCAATCAATGAATAATAATAAATCAAAGAATTAATGAGGTAATTATTAAGACTCTATTAAATTTAAAAGAACTATCAATCAATTTTGAAAAATAACTAAAAAAAAACAATAAATATGCTTACAAATATATATTTTACGAACTTATAATTAAAGATGATCATAACCCCTTGAAGAAACTATTCATAAAAAATGGTCTCTTAAGGAAGTACCTTCAAAAAAAGGAACCTCTTGAAAAAGCAAACAGCACTACCTCCTTAAGTAAGCAACACCTCGTAGAAGTCACTCAAATTATGAAAATAATTAATTACATAAGAAAATATTCAAAAAATTTATAATAAAATGTAATTTAGAAGCCAAAAAAAGTTAATACCCATAAAATATTCTACATTACTGATTTAATCATGCGGCTATTTTGGGTACATGACACATAATAATTATGACAAACTATTGCTACAATTTACAATAGTAGTAGTAGTATTAGTAATAGCAGTATTAATAGCATCAAAAGTGTACTACACTTAACAATATATATTATAGTAAATAAACAAGATTATTTTGTCATATAATAAATAATACCATACTTGATCCATATATTAAGATAATTTTTGTTAGTGATTGTGCCCTAAGCCAATTACTGGATGTTGTCATTTATATATTATCTATATAGAGGATTTCTATTATATTGTTTGCATGTTTACTTTATAATAGGATCCATGAATAATTTAATTATTCTAAATGTCTCTAGATACTCATTATTGTAGGAATGATAATGAATTAAATCTAGTGATTGATAGCCATGAGATGTCTATTTATATAAAGATACAAATCAAACTCATAAGCACATGTTAGAGGACTTTGTACTAGACTAATCTGCTATGAGATCACTACATAGATTAGTGTCATAAGTGATTCTCACAATAACAATATCAGCATATCCTTAAACCTGAAATCACAATAGGTTGCAACATGAGAAACATTATGATTTGACTTAATCAAACGTTGTCTTTAATCGGATAATTATAAAGGTTGAGATTACGCGTAATGTGAATCATGTAGAGAAAGTTGAGTAATTAAGAAGTGATTTGTCCTCTCATTATGAGAGAGATATCTCTAGGCCCCTCAATAAGTGAAACTGAAAATACATGGTTGTGCTTAAATGAATTGATAGTGATCGATTTCATTTGTTTTGTCAGTTTTCTTAGAGATTGAGAAATGATAAGATTGAACCATTTAATGATGACACTATCCATGTCTCATGTTCAATCTAGATATCATGTGACAAAAGGATAATGACATAAGTTATGGATAAAGTAAAATCGGTTCATCGATTTTCACTTAATTTGGGTAAACATAATGTCTTGCTAGAGACTGCTTATGTTTTGTTGACCAAAATGGTTTTGGGTCAATTACCAACATTAAATGAACCTACAAGATCGCACACAAAAGAATGAACAAAAAGGATCATGGATTAAATTTAAATAAGTCCAGCGTGAATAATAAATTTATTTATTATTAATATTAATTTGTTAAGAATAATAAATAAATATAATTTGTTAAGAACAATAATAATTCCTAATTGAACTAGGAATTCTTCTGTTAATAAATTAATTTATAATTAATTTATCCCTAATAAAATTAGGAGCACTAATATCATTATTCACGTTGATATTATTATAAACAAGACATAAGAAGTTTCTTTTAGAGTGAACGACATATGTTGTCAACATTAAATCTGGAGAGAAATTCTGTATAGCCTAACAAAGAGGAATGCGGGAGTCATGAGTAAATTTTTCCTCAATCTAGAAGTGTTCTAGATAATATTAGCACGTGAATGATCTTTTTGAAAGGAGTATTCATCCGTATGGATATCGTAGAGGAGATTGCAAATTTGTGATACCTATAAATCCGATCTACTAAGTGATTTCAAGCTTCATTTAAAGGTACAAATTTGAATTATTTTTTTATTTTAATTTTAATTAAAACATGTGAATATTGGGTTAGGGTTTTTATATTTTAATTCTGCTGTAAAAGATTTAATCTTTGTAAATCCTAAAACTCTATGAAAACTCAATTGTGGTGTCAGAGCCGCTTGTGTTTTTTATTAGATTAAAATCTATTTTATGATCTGCATGTGATGTCATGAAATTCGAATTTTTAATATTCGTTTATATATATATTGATTATGAAATCAATTTGAGTTTATGAAAAACTAAATCAATACAAATGTAGATTTGTAATTTTATTATAACACTTTGCTTTGAGAGATTGAATAGATCTAATGTAATTTGATTACAACCGATTTTAGGGTTTTGTCTTAATGCGTGTTGTCATGGACAGCATGATTTTATCGTGAATTGGATGCCTGAAAAGCATATTCGATCTGCGTTTATTTATCTGGTGTAAAAGGTCGAGAATTGGATGACCGCAAATTCCACGCACTACGCTCCGCAAAATTTTGGGATATGGTCTAAAAATTCCACGCATTGCATTATTTAATATCGGATCAGATGTAAAAATTTTCGAAAACAGTTTTTGAGTCGGATCTGTACGCTATGTCTAATTTTACACGGAATCGGAATCAGATCTAACGTATAACATGCTATTCCGAACTGGATCTATTCGGGAAAAAAATTATAACATGCCGATCATGAATTAGACGGAAATCTGATTTAATAAAAAAAAAAAAAAATCGAACAGCAGTTTTAAATCAGATTGGATTTGATTTTTCCAAGCTGCGGTCATGAAATATAAATTAGATTGGATCTGGAACGCTGATTTTTCTGATCAGTATCCTTTTAAAATTCATGAACTGCAGTAATATATTTTACAGAAAAATTGAATTTTAAAACTTTTATGTAAATTTGAAAAAGATTTCAAAGATTCAATTTTTACCATAAAAGGACTATTTCCCCTTGACCATTGCAAGGTACACGATTTAGTTCCATAAACTCTAATTAATGATATTTAACATAAAACATGCTTTTGAAGTGTTTTGAGTTAAATGTATGACTCATATATGTGCTTATATTATAAATATGTTGTATTGCATGACCTCTCAAACTTACGTGATTGATGGGTTTTTATTCCTTTATTTAATGGGATCTAATTTCACAAATACGACCTATATATCATTTTGCTTTATTTCCTATAAGTAGTTGTAGGACCTTTGTATCTTTTTCATTACTGTAATGAAAACATGAAATATAATGAAGACCTTTCCTAATCCATGATGATGGAGAAGTGCGGCCGTGATGAAGATACAAGAAAATTTTCCACTCAAAATCCATGTTGATGGATTTCACCTTAAAATTGAACAATTGATCTTCATATTGGCTTATGAAGATGAATATAGATTAAGGGTCATGCTATGACACGTTTTTATTTATTAAATAAGCATGACATATCATGTATGATGATAGATGTATGTATGTGATACCATATATACTACATATCCATTAAATGCGATAATAAAATAAAACTAAAATCCCTCAATAAATTTTAAGATAAATGCCTCCCATGATTAAACACCTGTCAAGACATCAATCACCATAATGTAGGTATGCTAAAATAGAGTGTATTAGGTTATCTTAGTAACACAAGATGAGTAACGGTGCTACTCATGAGCTTAACATGGTTAAACTTAATTAGGCTATCAAAACGGTTTTGGGCCTCAGATATTAGATGAGATTTAAACATACCGGGACAAATGATGTCAAAATTCCATAAAGAATCTAAGAATTACATGTGATGTAATTGGTAAAGAGTTACCTATCTAAATTACTCAACTTTAGCTATCATGCCAAAGCTGACTTAGAGTTAAATGAAATATGAATCTTAGCCCACTAGAATGCAATAATTAAATGTAACTATATTAGTAATGAGGGTTATTGATTTAGTGGGAGTTTTTAATTTTATGTCTATGTGTATTAAAATAAACTTTGCATATGTAATTGTAGATCATTGGCTA
The DNA here is from genome assembly GCA_024138025.1 of Combretum micranthum. Taxonomy (NCBI): domain Eukaryota; kingdom Viridiplantae; phylum Streptophyta; class Magnoliopsida; order Myrtales; family Combretaceae; genus Combretum; species Combretum micranthum. The sequence goes on along the minus strand of JAMXBD010002192.1, from coordinate 61,233 downwards.
CAAACAACACCTCAAACTTATCATAGCGATCTATCCCTAAGAAGGACAAGCTGGTTGGAACCATTTTCTTGACTGGTTTAGAAACTTGAGAATTGTTCTCAAGTAAGAAAAGAAGCTAAATGTCCTAGATGAGCTTATCCCTCAAAAGCCTCCATCCAATGCTCCAATAGCTTAGAAGGATGCTTATAAGAAGCATTCTGATAATTCTCTTGATGTAGGATGCCTGATGCTTGCTACCATGAGTCCATAATTTCATAAGGGTCTAGAAAACATGGAGGCATATGAGATGACTGTCCATCTCAAGGAAATGTTCCAACAGTAGGCCAAACAAGAAAGGTATGAGACTACCCAGACCCTACATTCTTACAAGGTAGCTGAAGGAGGATTAGTGAATGCCCATGTCTTAAAGATGAAGGGTTATATTGATCATCTTAAAAGGCTTGGATTTCCTATAAGCCAAGAGTTTGCTACAGATTAAATCCTAAATTCATTGCCAGATAGTTATGACCAAATCGTCATGAACTATAATATGAATAACATAGAAAAATCAATTTCTGAATTGCATTCGATGTTTAAAACTATTGAGGCCAATATCAAAAAGAAGAAGCCTAGCAATGTTTTGATGGTTCAAAAAGGGAAGGGCATGAAGAAGAAAGGTAAGGGATATACTAAGACTATGAAAAGTCCAAAGCCTAAGCCCAAGCCTAAACCGAAGGAAAAGCCTCCTAAGCAAGGAGCATGCTTCCACTATGTTGAGCCAGGTTACTAAAAGAGGAATTGCAAACTTTACTTGGAAGATATAAAGAAAAGGAAGAGTAGATAGACTACTACTTCAGATATCTATTTTATAGAAATAAATTTATCTACGTCTACTTCTTAGGTATTAGATACCGGATGTGGATCTCACATTTATACAAATGTGTAGGGTCTCAGTAGAAGTAGAGATCTAAAGAAGGGTGAAGTCAACCTACTGGTTGGAAATGGAGCCAAAGTTGCTGCTTTAACTGTTGGGACTTATGAATTGATTTTACACAGTAGGCTTTTGTTAGCGTTGAACAATTGCTTTTATGTCCCTACTTTGAGTAGGAATATTATTTCTATTTAATGATAGACAATGAAGGATTCTCATTTATTATTAAGAATAATAAATGTACCATTTATAATAAAGACACATTTTATGCAAATGTTGATTTACATGATGGTCTTTATGTTCTAAACTTGAAACCTGATAGTGGATCAATCTATAACATAAATACTAGGAAACTTAAATCTAATTATTTAAATATGACCTACCTATGGCATTGTTGTCTTGGTCACATAAATGAGAAACGCATATCAAAACTCCATGGAGATGGATTATTGGATTCATTTGATTTTAAATCATTTAAAATATGCAAGTATTATTTATTAGGAAAGATGATCAAAGATCCTTTTACTGGGCACAATTAAAGGGAAATCGATTTATTAGGCCTACTACATACCAATGTATGTGGTCCATTAAGCATTGCCGCTGGATGAGGTTATTAGTACTTCATCACATTTACTGATGATTTCAATAGATATGGATATATCTTTTTAATGAGACATATATCTAATCATTTGAAATGTTTAAAGCTTTTCAAAATGAAATACAAAACCAACTTGGTAAAACAATCAAAATACTTTGATCAGATCGAGGTGGAGAATACCTAAGCCAAGAATTTAATGACTATCTTAGAAATTATGGAATAATTTCACAATTGACTCCACCCATAACACCACAATGGAATGGTGTATCTAAAAGGGGGAATAGAACCTTATCAGATATGGTTCAATCTATGATAAGTCAAAAAGATCTTCCACCATCTTTTCAGGGGCTATACCCTAGAGACAGCTACATTTATGTTAAATCGTATTCCTTTTAAGGCGTTGAAAAGACACCAAATGAGATATGGAATGGAAAAAGGCCTAGTTTATCTTTCCTCAAGATTTTGGGGTTATAAGGCTTATGTATGACATGAAGACTCTGACAAATTAGGACCTAAGTCGGATAAATGCCTTTTTATGGGGAATCTAAAAGAAACTAAAGGATGCTACTTTTATAATCCCTCAGAGAATAAAGTGTTTGTTGCTCAGAATGGCATCTTCATAGAAAAAGAGTTTATTTCTAAAAGAATCGGTGGGAGTAAATTACATCTCGAAGAAGTCTGAGATCCATAAAATAGTCATGCACTGCCAGTGGAAAGTTAACAAGATACATAATTAGTTGTTGACCCTCCACAGATAACATAAGGCCCACGTAGGTCTAATAGAGTGCGACATTAGCATGAGAAATATAGATTTCTCATTATAGATAGTCGTGATGTGTTGCTTATGGATCAAAATGGGGCCACCACCTATCAAGAGGCCATGTTAGGTCCAGATTCCAAGAAATGGTTAGAAGCCATGAAATCTGAAATGCAATCCATGTATGACAATCAAGTATGGACTTTGATTAATCCACCTAAAGGTGCAAAACCATTGCGTGCAAATGGGTTTTCAAGAAGAAAACTGACATGGATGGCAATGTGCATACCTTTAAAGCATGATCAGTGGCGAAGTGTTTCAAGAAAACACATGGTATAGACTATGATGAAACTTTCTCACTAATTGCTATGCTAAAATCCATCAAGATTCTGATTGCCATTGCTGCATATTATGATTATGAGATTTGGCAAATGGATGTCAAAACAGCATTTCTTAATGGAAACCTTCTTGAGGATGTTTATATGACACAACCTGAAGGGTTTATTCATCCTAAGGATTTATTAAAGATTTGCAAGCTTTAAAGATCCGTTTATGGATTGAAACAAGCACCTCGGAGTGAGAACCTTCGTAGCGATCAACTAGTTTGGATTCGTAAAACGAAGATGACATTCTACTTATTGGGAATGACATTCCTACCTTGCAGAATGTCAAGTCTTGGTTAAGAAAGTGTTTTTCAATGAAAGACTTAGGAGAAGCTGTCTATATCTTAAGCATAAGGATCTATAAGGATAGATCTAGAAAGCTTATTGGTCTAAATCAGGGTCAATACATAGACAAGTACTGAATAGTTCAATATACAATATTCCAAAAGGTGTCACGCCCCAGAGGGTACCCTAAACATGGCAGTCCGCCACATGTAATATTAAAGCTAATGAATGACAATCCTTAGTCACGCAGAAGCTTCGATATCATATGCAAGGCGTGCTTCCAAGATAGTAGGAGACTCATAGGGGCTTTACGTTTAAATAGATAGCAAAAGCAAGCATGAACTTAAATAGATAAACATAAGATCTTTATTTAATAACAATTTAGTACATCTCAGGGGGCATTCCCCCACCTTAAAGTCTTTGTACAACTATAATATCAAAATAAAATAACTACCACATAAGCCTACTATAAAGATTTTTCCTAAAAGTCTATGTTTAAAACTAAAAATACAAAAACTTCTTCCAAAAATTTCTAGTAGCTTATACTCGTACCTGGCATACGGGGCTTCTTGGGGCCAACCATAGATAATCATACTGTAATAGAAAACTATAAGGGTATAAGCATGACTAGCTTAGTGAGATAATTCCAACTATAAGTCATTTCCATAAATCAACCAAGTATTTAATCAAAAACATATGAAAATGTACAAACCATATGAACAAGCAAGATACACATGATCAACCATAAATCAAGTGTAGCATGGATTTAACGCCCTCCATGACAAGGGTTGGGAGGTTTACAGGCTCATATGACCATCAATATCTATAGATTTACTTGCTCCTGCTTACCCTGTAGATTTTCCGGCTCCTACTAGCCACCATGTAGACTTTCTGGCTCCTACCAGCCACCACTACCATTTCCTCGTTTCCCACACGAAGAAAAGTAGTGAAACAGATGTGACCCATGTATATGATATGCATGAATTAATTCCAATATAAATTTAACCAAAAATATTTAGTTCAAGTTAGAGGTAATCAACACAATTCTCATCATATCAATACAAGAATCACAAATTATTTATCAAACCAAATTTTGGTATTCTTAGTTTATATTCAAGCAATCATAAGTCACATGACAATTGTTCATTTTATCTTTCTCTTAATTTCTAGTACTTCTATTTACAAGCACAAAACAAGGAAATGTAACTTGATGAGAGGAATAACTCACTCCATATCAGTAGATCTAATCAAAATAGTCCTTCAGATAGATGATCTCGGGTCCCTCGTCACCTAAACAAGATGAAATACCCAAAATGAGTCTTTCATAAAACTTCTATTCTTGAAGATTCTAATATTTTCTTAAAATCACGGTAAAATCGTATAAGGGGAAATTCCAACTTAAAATGGCCATAACTTGCTCATTTTAACTCGGATTCGCGTATAATATATTGTTTTCTACCTACTCAAAAAGATCTACGCATTTCTAAGCTTATTTTCATAAAACTAGGTCATTTGGGTTCCGAAAAGACAGCGACCAGATTTGCCATGAATTTACAAAAACTTGTTTTCCTTCTTATAAATAAAGCTCATTTGAAAAGATGAATATTTCAAGTATTTTGTAAACTTTTTGAAAGGTATATACATATATGTAATGACTCATAACAAATGTATGAAGTAAATGAAGTTGTCTCAACTTATGAAAAGTAAGGTTTTAAAAGACTTTGAACTTGAGATTTTATTGGAATATTCATTGAAAGGATTCTTGGGTTATTTGAGATGAATATTTCTTTTTCTAAAATTAATTTCTTGCAACTACTTTAATTTCCTAAGGAGTGGTTTTATTTTCTAAACTTAGATTCCGACAATTTCAAAAGTAATAAAATGATATTTTTGTTTCTTGTAATGATTCTTAAAAGAGTTCCTAATACTTGATGAAAATAAGTTTTTATAAAACCTTTTGTTTATTTAAGAAAAATCATTTCCAAATATGTTCATGAGTTTTTAAGAAATCTATTTCCTACTTTTATTTAACAAGAACCTTTAGTTTATGAAAACACTTCCTCATTTATTTTTATTGAGACAAAAACATTATGTTCATGCATGAGTATGAATCATAAACTATAGAAATATAAAGGAACATAATAACTTGAAAGATTAAGCAAATAAGAAAGTAAACCAAGTATTGGGAACTTAGCTTCATCAAGGTACCCCAGGACTAAGAAAAGACTAGTCTCGTAAAGAAAAGAAAAGGAATTGTTTTGACTTGATGAGGACAAGTCTAAGACTAGAAAGACTAGTCTTAAGAACAACTTAAGATTAAATAAATTGCAATGAAGTAAGTAAAGTGCAAGAAAAGTAAATAAATTGCAAGACAATAAGCTTATATGCTCTAAATAATATATATAGCTATATAGATATATTAGATAGTAATAAACATAAAGGAAATATAAAGGAACATGTAGGAATTGTGATTATGAACAAAAACAAAGTATGAACCCATTGTTGCTTTCTTAACCTTCATGGTTTTAGAAAACACACACTAAGCTCATACTAAGTAGATGAACATAAAGAAAACTTGGAGAAATTTTTACCTAAAAGAAGCTAAACTAGGAAGAACTTCTTAAGAAAATTCTTGAGAGATTTTGAGAGAGATTTTGGTATAGTAACTTTAGTGTAGAAGTGGTGTGAAAGAAGTGAAGGTATGAGGGGGTATTTATAGGAAAATGTGGGAGATAATTTGTGTTAATTAAATAAATTAAAAATAAAACAATATAGATGGAAAAGAAGGAGGGGCCGGCGCCATTCTTGCATGGGGGAGAGAGAAAAAATTATTTTTTTGTTATTTTGTTAATTAAGATTAAGAAATGAAAGAAGTGAAATTGTATTGGAAATGAAAATGTGTAAGAAATAGGTGTATTGTTTGTAAGAGTAGGTTGTAAGAAAAAGTAGAAATAGATGAATAGTATAGAATAGTAGAAAATAGTATAATGTAAAAGTAGATATGACAATTTAATGCCGGTAGTAAGAAAATACGTGTATAAAAGCGATATCTAATGTTTTTAGCTACCGAAAAATTACGAAATTGATATTTTTTGAAATCTTTTATTTTTACGAGTCTAATGGTATATTTGGAATAATTTTCCTATTCTGGACTCTCGGACATGTTTTTCAAGAACTATGTCCGATCGGGTTTAAAGGACATTCGAATTCCTCCAATCTGATATTCTTATATAACCTATAGCTATTACGAACTATTATAGCTAACTTTTCCAACTTCATTTTCTAGGGCTTGAGAAAACAGCAATGCCGGACTTAAGCGATTACGGTAAACTAGGGTTTTGTTAACTCTGGAAATCCGGTTGACTTCAGATTAGGGTTTAAGCCTTAATTCGGATCCAAAAATTCAGGGATTTACAAGCGGATTCTTACCAATGTCACATGAATGGTTGTCAAACTCGAGTTTCTACCTAGAGTCGCCAAGGGGTCCATAAAATCGAAACATAGAATCGTAAGATTCTACAACCAACAAAAATTTGCTTACATATATATTATATTACTTACTTTAATAAGAAAATCACCAAATAAAAGATGAAAATAAAGAAATTTAGCATCAAGCTTAGTTATAATTCACAACTCAATAGAACTTATGCACTTAATAGTACAGATAATAAAACATAAGTCGTTATGGTAATACATTAATTCATAGTATAAATACTTGAAACAACATTCCCAATGCAAAATACAATCCAACATAAATTATTATAATGAAGTACAAAACTAAAGCAAATCATCAAAGCTACCATCGGCTCTCCTACCTCTATCCTCATCATCATTGTCTTCATGATCATCATCAATATCAACATCATGATTACTACCAAGAGTATCCATATCCTCTAAATTACCCATTTGTGCTTGATCTTTAACAACATCAATATCTTGAACCTCCAAATCATCTTGACTCTTACTTCCATGACTCTCTAAATCTATAAGTGCACCAACATCCTACATATCTTCATCATCTTTTTCCCTTCCCTCAGCCCTTACAATATTCAACAAATCCTCATTTGATGAATTAAACATATCTTCTCCCTCAACAACCCATTCATCATCAAATGAGAGACCATCCACTATAAAGCCAACACTACAATCATTTTTTCTATCATTCTTCTCTTTTAATTTTAAATTATGCATCACAAACACTAGATCATTCATTTTGCTGGTGCAACATGTTTCTTCTTTTTGTATGAACAGAAATTAATAGGGTTATAATAAGAGTAATGATATCAATAATAGATAGAATGAAAGACAAAATAGAAAAATTATGTGCATCATACCATTTTAAATGCACTCCAATTATGCTCACAACTAGAAGAACTACAAGTCAAACTCAATACACGAATAGCAAACTTTTGTAGTTTCAGGCATTCATCTCCATATGAATCCCATCATTTTGCTGGAGATTTTTTATCTCTTGCTAACCTTGCAGCCTCAATACCAAATAATCCTTTAGCATCCTTGAATTGTTCAAGTTGAATGTCAATCTTGCACCTTTCATCTGCATTAAAGACCATGTGATGTTGGCAATCATATAGTCCTATTTTAACCCGAGCATCTACTTTAAGTAGGATAATGAATGAGGATTTTAAGTAATAGGCTACAGCATGCAATGGTCTATCAAGTTGAAGCTCCCATCTCCTATCAATGATCTTCAACACAAGTTCATAACTACATCAAATGAATTAGATATGAATTATGATCATATGACACATTTTAGAAAAGAAAACTTTAAAATAAAAATTGAAAAGAAGTATAGTTAATAAGTTAAAATATTACCTCTTCTTTATGTGTGTTAAAATTTTTTGATTTTTTCTTTAGCATTATCCATTTATGGATAAATGAAGCCCATAGCTGGATCATCTGAATCACCAATCTAAGTACTTTAATGAGAGGAAAAGTAGCTTTAAGGCAAGTAGTAATATTCTTCCAAAATCTACTATCCAAAACCAACTGTTGAATCCGCTTTCCATCTTGTGTTTTTTCATACTTAGTGGACTTCCACATATTGGAAGTGAACATACTCATCAATGCACCTTTTTATCATTAAGGCAACCAAAGTCAAATAAGAAGTTGCAAAACGAGTTGCAACAGGCCTAATCAAGTCCCTTTTTTTGTGAAATGTCGTAACATTGCAATGAGTATAATTATAAAGTATATATATGTGGTGATTTTCCTCCCTTTTGCAATTGTTACACGATGGATAATCAATTCCTTCTCAAAGTCCTCTAGAATCAAATCAATACAGTGTGCTGCACAAGGTGTCCAATATAAACTTTTTCTTTTCTCCATCAATCTTTCTCCAGCTACTTTATAATTTGCAGCATTATTAGTAACTACTTGAACAACATTCTCTTCCCCAACTCTCTCTACAGTATTGTCTAACATATCAAAGACCTTATCAGCTGTCTTGGAGATATCAGAAGTATCCAAAGACGTAAAGAAGACTGTTCCTTTAGGGCTATTTACTAAGAAATTGCATATGGAATGCCTCTTTTTATCAGTCCATCCATCCGACATAATGGAGCAACCCATTTTCTTCCATTCTGCTTTATAATCCTCAAGTAATTCCATTGTCCGAGCTACTTCTTTCTTCAAATATGCTACCCTTAGCTCATGATAGGAAGGAGGTTGAAGCCCACAACCATATCGACCAACCACCTGAAGCATCTTTGCAAACTCCGGATTTTTGACACAATTAAATGGAATTGCACTAGCATAAAAAAAAAAAAAAAAAAAACTGATCAATTTGTTAGCAACAGTCTTCTCTCAATTCTTTCTTCATGAATTGGTTCATGGTTGTTTGGTTTTGCTTTGTTCCACCACTGTTCTTTTTCAAGAAGGTATCAATGGCATTCCTTCCTCTTTGCATAGAAGGTAGTTGTACTACCTCATCATCATCAAATTCATCAATTCCATAAATTTGCTCTCTTTTCCTTTCTGCCGCTTCTACTGCTTTTGCTAATAATGTTATCATTTGCTTTTTAACATCATCAGACACACTTATATAAAGCTCTACATATCTACGTGTACAAGCCAAATGATTCTTAAATCTAAAAATACCACCACTGACAACTTTGTCACAATACTTGCATTTTACTCTTTTTCTATTGTTATCAACATCAATTCTGTGCTACCAACCAACATCAGATCTATTTCTTGGAGCATTTTTCCTTTTAGCACTCTCTTTAGATGATTTCGAATTTGACATCTCTAGTTCAAGTGTTCAACCTGTAAAGAAAAATATAAAATTAAAATCAAAGAAAAAGTAACGGGAAAAAAAGGAAAGAAAATATTAGCTTTCAAAAGCATAACAAAACATAATTCTTTCAAGAGCAAACAGAATAGAATTTTCAAGAGCAAGACAGAGAAGGAGATATATACGAGGAAGAAAGTATAAATACCTAAAGTTAAAAATGGACCACCAAGTAGTAGTAGATAAATAAAATTTTCAATGTATGTTGTAACACATGTATGCTTGTGGAAATGCATGTGCTGTTTGGAACCAAACGTGTCAACCCCACAACATATATTATCATTGACTTCTAAATCTTGCTACATTAAACCATATATAAACCTGTAACTGTAAGGAATCTTTAACTTGAAATAGATCATATCATGCTCTTATAATATAGTTCAGTGTATTTTTTTAATGGTCTTAGAGTTCACACTAAAAATAGATGATATCATGCTCTTCTTCTCCAGCCGTTACTTGTTAATCAATTCAATATAATGTACACAAGCTGGGTTTGGTAGAGGCAGACATTTAGTTGCTATGCTTATATCGCTGCTGCTTCTCTTCATCATGGAATTAACTTTTTTGACACAGCAGGAGAGAAAAAGGATGAAGCGGCATTACTTTGTGATTTTTGATCTATTAACATCTTCCATTCTCTTGTCTCGCGATAAGTTCACTCCCTCGTGGTCAAAGAAGAGAAACCAGAACTTGGCAAGAAGAGTCTGTGGAAAGCTCTAGCTATTGATGTAAACCCTCGAAGTTTTTCGATCAAATTAAATGCTTAAACCCTAATCAGAAGTCAACCGGATTTTCAAGTCAACAAAACCCTAGTTTATCATAACCGCTTAACTCCGGCATTACCATTTTCCCTAGCCCTAGAAAACGAAGTTTGAGTAATTAGTTATTATGGTTTGTAATAGCTATAGGTTATGTAAAAATATTGGTTTTGCAAAATTCAAGTGTCCTTAGAACTCGATCGGATACAGTCCTCGAAAAACGTATCCCGGAGCTCAGAATAGGAAAAATATTCCTAATATACCGTTAGACTTGTAAAAATATAAGATCTCAAAAAATATCAATTTCGTAATTTTTCGGTAGCCAAAAATATCAGATATCGCATTTATACGCATATTTTCTTACTACCGCATTTAATTGTCATGTCTACTTTTACATTACACTATTTACTACTATTCCACACTATTCACCTATCTCTACTTTTCCTTACAAACTATTCTTACTACCTATACACCTATTTCTTACACATTTTCATTTCCAATACAATTTCACATCTTTCGTTTTTTACTTTTAATTATCAAAAATACAAAAAATTAAATTTTTCTTCCCCATTTCCCTATATGTAGCGCCGGCCCCCTCTCTATCTCTTTCAATTTGTTTTATTTTTACTTTATTTAATTAACACAAATTATCTCCCACATTTTCCTATAAATACCCCATCATACCTTCACTTCTTTCACACCACTTCTTTACTAAAGTTACTCTCTCAAAATCTCTCAAGAATTCTTTCTAAGAAGTTCTTACAAAAAGCTCTCTCTAGTTTCTTCTTTTAGGTAAACTTTCTTCAAGAAATTCCTATGTTCATCTACTTAGTATGAACATAGTGTGTGTTTTCTAAAACCATGAAGGTTAAGAAAGTAACAATAGATTCATACTTTGTTTTTGTTCATAATCTCAACTCCTTTATGTTTCCTTTATGTTCATAACTATCTAAATATTTATATAGCTATATATATATATATTATATATTATTTAGAGCATATAAACTCATTGTATTGCAATTTATTTACTTCATTGCAATTTATTTAATTTCAAGTTGTTCTTAAGACTAGTCTTTCTAGTCTTAGACTTGTCCTCATCAAGTCAAAACTTTTTCTTTTCTTTTCGGGACTAGTGTTTTCTTAGTCCCGGGGTACCTTGATAAAGCTAAAGTCCCAATACTTGATTTATTACTTTATATGTTTATTCTTTTAAGTTATTATGATCTTTTTATATTTTCATAACTTATGATTCATATTCATGCATGAACATAATGTTTTGTCTCAACAAAAATGAATGAGGAAGTGTTTTCTTAAACTAAAGATTTTTTCTAAAGAAATAAATGTAGAAAATAGATTTCTTAAAAACTCATAAACCTGCTTATAGTTTTTCTTAAAATAAAAGGTTTTATAAAAACTTATTTTTCAAGTATTAGAAATTCTTTTAGAGTCATTACAAGAAACAAAATATCATTTTATGAAATTGTTATTACTTTGGAAAGTTGTTGGAATCCAAGTTTAGAAAATAAAACCACTCTTTAAGAATTTAAAGTAATTGCAAGAGATTAAATTTAGAATATTCATCTCAAATAACTCAAGATCTTTTCAAAAGTAAAATGAATATATTCCAACAAATCTCAAGTTCAAAATCTTTTAAACTTTACTTTTTTCATAAGTTGAGACAACTTCATTTACTTCATCTATTTGTTATGAGTCAATACATATATATATATATATATATATCTTCCAAAAAGTTTATAAAAATACTTGGAATATTCATCTCTTCAAGTGAGTTTTATTTAAAAAAAGAACTCAAGTTTTTACAAATTCTTGAGAATCTGGTCGCTGCTTTTTCGGGACCCAAACGACTTAGTTTTATGAAAATAAGTTTAGAAATGTGTAGATCTTTGCAAGTAGGTAGAAAACGATATATTATACGAGAAATTCCAAGTTAAAATGAGCAAGTTATGGCCATTTTAAGTTGGAATTTCCTCTCATACGATTTTTACCGCGATTTTAAGAAAAGTTTAGAATCTTCAAGAATAGAAGTTTTATGAAAGACTCATTTGAGTATTTCATCTTGTAGGTGACGAAGGACCCGAGATCGTCTATCCGGAACTATTCAATTAAATCTACCGTTATGGAGTGAGTTAATTCTTTTCCTAAGTTACATTTCCTTATTTGTGCTTGTAATTTGTGGCACTAGAAATTAGGAAAAGATAAATGAACAATTGTTATGAAATATTGGTTGAATGAAAAGTAAGTATATTGAAGGAAGATATGTTAAATAAAAGTGTGATTCTTGTATTGATATGATGAAATTATGATTGATCACCTTTAACATGAATTCAATTTATATGGTTAAATGTATAATTGAAAGTTATTCATGCATATCATACTTGTGAGTCACATTTATTTCACTACTATTCTTCGTGTGGGGAAACGAGGAAGTAGTAGTGGTGGCTGGTAGGAGCCAGTAAGTTACATGGGCCAGTAGGAGCCAGGAAGTCTACAGAGCAAGCAGGAGCCGGCAAATCTGCAAATATTGATGGTCGTATGGGCTTGTAACCTCCCAACCCTTGCCATGGAGGGCGTTAAATCCATGCTGCACTTGATTTTCGGTTAATCTTGTGTATTTGTTTGCTCATGTGATTGGTGCATTACATATGCTTGAATTAAATAACTTGGTTGTTATATGGAAATGTTATATAGTTAGGAATTATCTCACTAAGCTAGATTTGCTTATACCCTTATAGTTTTCTATTACAGTATGATTATCTATGGTTGGCCCCAAGGAGCCCTGTGTGCCAGGTACAAGTTTAAGCTACTAGGAGTTTTTGGAAAAAGTTTATGTATTTTAGTTATGAACATAGACTTCTAGGAAAAATCTCAATAGTAGGCTTATGTAGTAGTTATGTTTATTTTGTTATTAGTATAGTTGAACAAAGATTTTAAGGTGGGGAATGCCCCTAAGATGATGTACGAACTTGTAATTAAATGAATATCTTATGTTTATCTATTTAAGTTCATGCTTACTTTTGCTATCTATTTAAACGTAATACTCCTATGAGTCTCCTACTACCTTGGAAGTACGCCTTGCATATGATATCGAAGCTCATGCGTGACTAAGGTTGTCATTCATTAGCTTTAATATTATATGCAGCAGACTGCCACGTTTAGGATACCTTCTGGGGCGTGACAATTGAGGTGATTTCAATGGAAAAGCTGCATTATATACTAAAAGCAATTGTGTGTTTGCTCGTGTTTTTTAGTATCTAAGCTCTATATGACTGCAATTATAACCTAAACTCGAGGATTGGATTTCAATCTTCCTATTCAAAGCTTTTCTAAGGAAACCCTTGTCATTCTTTTGGCCTCGGTTATCTGCCTTATAAGCTTTTGAACTAGATTAAGTACAGACAATTAATATCAACAGTCGACCATATAATGTAAATCTTCTATTGACATATCCAAATCAAAACGTAAATCTTCAACTTAAATCAATATGCAAATCTTAATATAATGTTCACTAACCGTAAATATTTAAATCAATAATGATAATCCTTTATTTCTTTCCCCTGCATATCTATATGTATAGTAAATATACATCGACCATATCACTCCGAGATCATCCACTGAATCCAAATTCAAGCAAGCCATTGAATTTACTAAATCTTCCCTCAAATCTCTTCAACATACGTATATAGATATATATATTTATCCTCCTATATCTGTACATCGGCTTGCAATATATATGTATATAGGCACACAACCACTTGCACCAATCTCCATCCTTCTTTCCGCAAACACTGTGGAAGGTAGCAAACTTGTTCCTCTTACTTCTTTCTTTTGATTCGTCTGCCTCTAATTTTTTTTTTTTTTTTTTTCATTCTATTTAGATGGCTATTGAGTATATTAATTGTCTCCCCAGTATTGGTAACTTCTGGTCTGACTCTTACTTGCATTCTGAAATTTTCTTTCTCATGTCGCTAAAATATAAACAAATCGACATAGCTTCTTAATATCTAATGATAAAATTTTAGTCTCATCGTCAATTCTGGACAAATCTTTCGACCAAATATTTTTACCTTTACTAATGCCAAAGCGAAGTAACCTTAAAAAATAGCGTCAATTTTGACCTATCATCGCTACTTCATATTCAATAATCTGAAAAAAAATCATCACAAAATTAGACTTAGATCTGAGAACAAGGAGAAATATCTCACTTGAAGACTGGATGGAATTGATTTCCTTCTCTACCAAATAGTAACCAAAAATGAGGAGTCAATGATGATCGAACTGAGCGACAGCGACCAGAAGTCTAAAACGACGACTAGCTAACCGACGATGGCTACGGGCTTATCAAAAAACGATGAGCTGATGACAGTGACGAGTGATGAGCGTTGAAGAATTGAAAATCAAAGATGAAGAGAGAATAGCTGGACACTAAACAGGGGAAAAAAACCTAAATAGCTTTGTGAGTTGTGACTTTTTTCCAACGAAAGTGGAAAGTGCTTATGCCCTTAGTGCTTTACAGTTTTTTTAAGCTTTTGAATTTTGATTTTTCTTTCTTTTATTAATATAATTAAAGAGCAGGCAGTGGCAGTGGCTATCCATTTCATTGAATAGTCAAAGGTGGCAGTGGCATATGCTGTCTTATTATAATTCAAATCTTAACAGGAGCAAACTCGGTAAAATCGAGTTTATTCGCATGTTTCCATCGATTTTACGATTTTAACTCGCGATTCTACTATGAGTTTCCCACAAATCTGATTTCTTACACGAGTTGGATCGGAGGAAGCTCACAAACACTTAGACTCGTAGAAACATACGAGTAAAAACGCGATTTTGACAACCATGATCACATGGTATACATCTTAGCAAGACTCAATGTCCAATGACAAATGATGAGCAAGATCTCATGAGTAAGATTTATTATGCTTTGGTTATTGGATCAATCATGTATGCCATGTTGTGCACTCGACTAGATGTGTCATATGCATTAAACATAACCAGCAGGTACCAATCAGATCACGGTGAACCTCGTTGGACAGCAGTTAAGTATTCGTAAGTACTTAAGAAGAACTAAAGATACATTCTTAGTATATGGAGGATTAGAAGATGAGGTATTTGTAAATGGTTACATAGATGCAAGTTTCCAATCTGACAATGATGATTTTAGATCACGATTTAGATATTTTTTTTCCTTGAATGGAGGTACAGTAAGCTTGAAAAGTTCAAAGCAAAAGCACTATAGCAGATTCCACAACAGAAGTTGAGTACATAGCAGCATCAGATGCAGCTTAAGAAGCATTTTGGATAAGGAAGTTCATCACAGAATTAGATGTTGTTCATAGCATTGCAAATCCAGTACACCTTTAATGTGATGATAATGGTGCTATTGCACAAGTTAAGTAACCAAGATCACATTAGCAATCCAAACACATACTCAAATGATATCATCTCATTCGAGAGATCATCAAGAGAAGAGATGTGAAAATATGCAAAGTTTCAACTGATGACAATGTTGCTGATCCACTTACCAAGCCTCATGCGCAAGCAAAGCATGATTATCATACTGGGTCAATGGGTATTAGATACATGTATGATTTGGCCTAGTGCAAATGGGAGATTGTTAGTGATTATATCCTAGGCCAATTACTAGATATTGTCATTTATATATATATTATTGATATAGATGCATTTCTATTATATTGTTTGCATGTTTACTTTATAATAGGATCCATGAATAATTTAATTATTCTAAATGTCCCTAGATGCTCATTATTGTGAGAATGATAATGAATTAAATCTAGTATGAGTTTTTGATTGATAGTTATGAGATATCTATTTATATGGGGATACAAATCAAACTCATAAGCACATATTAGAGGACTATGTACTGGGATGACCTGCTATGAGATCGCTACATGGATTAGTGTCATAAGTGATTCTCACAATAACAATTTCAGCATATCCTTAGACCTGAAATCACCATAGGTTCTAACATGAGGGACAATATTATTTGACTCAATCAAACGTTATCCTTAATTAAATAATTATAAAGGTTGAGATTGAGCATAATGTGAATCATGTAGAGAAAGTTGAGTGATTAAGATAGGATTTATCCCTCTCATTATGAGAGAGATATCTTTGGGCTCTTCGATAAGTAAAACTGAGAAATGCATGGCCGTACTCAAATGAATTGATAGTGATCAATTTCATTTATTTTGTCAGTTTGCTTGGAGATCGAGAAATGGTAAGATTGAATGATATAAGGATGACACTATCCATGCCTTATGTTCAATCTAGATATCATGTGACAAAAGGATAATGATATAAGTTGTGGATAAGGTAAAATCGGATCATCAATCTTCACTTAATTTAGGTAAACATAATGTCTTACTAGAGGCAACTTATGTTTTGTTGACCAAAATGGTTTTTAGTCAACTGCCAACATTAAGTGAACCTATTGAGTCACACACAAAAAATGAACAAAAAGGATCATGGACTAAATTTAAATAAGGCTAGCAGGAATAATGAATTTATTTATTAATCTTAATTTGTTAAGGATAATAAATAAATATAATTTGTTAAGAACAATAATAATTCCTAATTGGACTAAGAATTCTTATGTTAATAAATTAATTTATAATTAATTTATCCCTTATAAGATTAGGGGCACTAATGGTATTATTCATATTGATATTATTATAAATAAGACATAAGAGGTTTCTTTTAGGGTAAACAACATGTTTTGTCGATATTAGATCTATAGAGAAATTATGCAAACCTTAAAAGAGAGAAACACAAGAGTTGTCAGTAAAGTTTTTCCTAATCTAAAAGTGTTGTTGATAACGCTAGCACGTGAAGAATCTTTTTAAAAGGAGTGTTCATTCGTGTGGGTACGGTAAAAGGGATTGCGAATTTACGATACTTATAGATTTGATCTGCCAAGTGATTTCAAGCTTCAATTTAGAGGTATAACTTTGAATTTTTGTTTTGTTTTAATTTAATTAAAACACATTAATACTGGATTAGGGTTTTTATTTTTGAATTCCATTGCAAAAGATTCTATCTTTATAAATCCTAAAATACTATGGAGACCCAAAATTTTTAATAAGATAATAATATTAAAACCATAATTATTATTATATTACTAAAATATATTAGTCATAATAACTTATTGACTTGTAACTAAGCTATACAAATATATTATAACTAATATCGTAATATTAGTGAACTATTGTAATAAGTACCATTATAATTAAACAATTATGGTAATAATATATATATAATCATCATATCAATATACTTTATACTATATAATGAGACACTAGGACTAATTATCTAGGAAAGCTTACAATTATTGGCATGAAATACATATTTGAGCAATCATTTGGTACAACGAAATGCTATATCAAGATTATTATAATAGCAAACAAGAAAACACACAAATCTAGAAAATAGTATGATATTAATTAAAAAATGTTGGCCGACATCATATAAAAAAATTAATTAGAATTTTAGTAAAATAAATCAAACACATCATGAACCATAGAATTCGCTTTGGAATCAAAATCCTAAGCCATTTCAGACCATATCTAAACCTTAGAAAATCTTAGATTGAATCAAATAAATCTTATAACACTAGATTATCATATGAATTAAATTAAACCCAGATCCCTAAAAATTAAAAACCTTAGAAACCTTAAACGAGATCAGATAAAGCTTTAATAACCCTAAGATACTAGATGAATTAGATAAAGCCTAAAACTCTAAAGGTAAATCGTTTAGTAAAAACTTATCACCATCAAAACGATCAAATAGCTTAATTGATCCAGAAACCTTACACTAAACAATTCGTTTATCTAATCACTAACATGCAAATTGAGATCATATAATTAAATAATATTCAATAATAAAATAATAAGAAATAATTTCCTATCATTGAAAACCCCCAGAATATTACGGTAACCTTTAAGGTAAAAGCTTGGATTGATAACAAAACTTGAATCTTAAAGTCAAACGAAGTCAATCTTAAATCATAAAAACTTTTGACTCGATTAAGCAAACTTCTAAAACCCTAAAATGTGGAATATATTAGAAAAATTGTGATAAACTTGAATTATGAACCGAATATATAGTAAATTCCCTATAATGATCATATTCATCAAAACTCTTGTCGTTTCAAGCATTTACAAAATCAATTTTTGTATCCAGATACTGACACACAAAACGAGATAAAATATTCTGACACACAATTTACACTAGAATAACATTAAGATATTCATAAAAAATCAGATAAAATTTTATGGATGTATAAAAACGTCAGTTTTAGCCTTTATAAACGTATTTTTATCTTTATTGATGATTTTAATTATCTTGTTTATTATTCAATATTGTTCATCTTACTCTACTTTTTCCTACACTCATTCTTACAACTTTACATCATTAATAACTTTTCTCACACACATATAATCTATAAAACTTTATACTTTACTTTTCACATAACTTCTTCTTTACTCTCTCTCTCTCTCTCTCTTCTTTCACCTTTTGTAAATCCTTTCCTTCTCTCTAATTTCTTTTTCTCCTTTACTTTCTTTTCATATTTTATATTCATATAATTTTCCTCTATAAACACTGCAAACACCAAATTTTTACGATCAATTAAGCTTAAACCTTAATCGGAAGGTCAATCGGAAACCTTAAAGTCAACAAAACCCTAGTTAGACATAACAGTCTAAGTCCAGCAATCCCGTGTTCGCAACCCTAAGTGAGTAAGTAAGAGATTAGTATGTAGAATAGCCCGTAATAACATATGAAAGCTTAAAAAGATCATATTAGCAAAATCGCAAATCGTTTTGGACCCAAATGGATATAGTTCTTGAAAAACGTGTCTCGAGACTTGGAATAGTAAAAATATTCTGGATATACAATTAGACTCATAAAAATGTAAGGTTTTTAAAAATATCAGTTTTATTATTTTTTCGGTAAGTGAAAATAGCAGATATCGCGTTATACGCGTATTTTCCTACTACCAGTACTTTATTAATCATATCTACTTTGCATTACACTATTCATTATACTAGTCATTACTATTCTATACTATTTATTTATCTCTACTTTTTCTAACACCTACTCTTACACTCTATGCACTTATTATCTTTACTTTTTACCTTTTTCATAACTTTATATCATATCTACTTTACTTATTATTACATTTAATTAACAAAAACACAAAAAAAAAAAAAAAAAATCTCTCTCTCCCCTTCTCCACAAGACCAGCGCCCCCTCCAGCTCTCCCTCTCTCATATTTTTTCAATTTTTCTTTATTTAAATCACATAAAAATTCACTCCTCATTTTCCTATAAATACCTCATTTTTCTTTCACTTCATTCACACATTTACTACCTACAAATTCACTACCAAAATTCTCCTCTCAAAGCTCTTTCCACATACACTCTCAAAATTCTCCCAAAATACTCTCAAACCCCTTCTACATACACAAAACACATTCACACATAATACTCCAAAACCCTATTTAGATAAAATTTTCTTTACAAATTTCTTCTTACCATGTCATACCATGGTGTGAGTTTCCAAAAACTAAATGTTATGGAAGCTACACTATGTTCATGTACTGTTCTTGTTCATGAATATCTATTTATAAATTTATGTTGTTATTTTACTTTGCAAATATTATTATTGTTATTATATCTAACTAAATATGAAATAGCCATGAATTCCTTAAATTGCATATTAATGTGTTATTGGAATGAAAGATATATATATATATATATATATATGTGTGTGTGTGTGTGCTTAGTTAATATAATTAGTGAATGTGTTAATTTATATGTGTATAGTCTTATAAAATTTATATTATTGTTTGATATCTATAAATGTGTGTATAGTGTAATGAATGTGTGTGTCTTTTTCAAATTAATATGCATGTGTTATGTTTAGAATTTAGTAAATTTACTTTTGAATTGTTTAGATGTATGACAGAAATTTTGGCCAATTTTAAACCCACTTTTTGAGCTTAAATTCAATTCAAATGCATTTGAAATTTGCCTAAATTAACCTTAGGTCAAATATACCCCTAATGACAATTGTTGGATGAGTATTGGCTTGATTTTAAACAAGTTAAGACCTCTTTTTGGGTAGCCCTATTTTCATACGAATTTTCACTTCTTTTCTTTTCTTTCTTCTTTCTTTCTTCCTTTTCTCATCCCAAAATCTTAAACCCTAAGCCAAGGTTTATTACAAGCTTAAGAATTTGAATATCATTCCAAGTCAAGATTTAGTCATGTGAGTTAATACAAACTTTATGTTTTATTATATGTTCTCTATTGTATTGTTTGTAAATGTTAAAATAGAAATGATTTTGATGTGATAATTGGTGTGAGATGGATTTGATGCACTGATGATAGTTTGAATGAGATTATGTGGTTAATGGAGTGGTAATTTACATCTTATAGGAGTGTGGTTGTAAGGAGATGAATGTTATGGGAGATTGAAGGATTTAGTAGTTGAGTTGTGAATTGGAAGTATGATTAGAGTTTTGATGCTTAGAAGTAGGGTACATGTTGTTAGGATAGTGTTTGGATCATATAACAAGCTTTAGAAAGTTTGGAAATTTTTGGAAAAATGAACAAGTTGTAATAAAACAGGGGATAAAACCATTTTCGTATAGGTTAGATTTTGAACGGACGCCGGCATCTGGGGTTTCTATGCCGCCGGCCTAGAGGTGGTATTGAAAACCCACAGAATCAAATTTCTTAAGGCTGACCGAACGCCGTCGGCTTTTGCTGGAAAAGTCAGCCGGCGTTCATCCTTTTATATTGTACGTCGGCTACTGGGAATCAAAGCCGCCGGCGTATATGGAGAGGTTGCCAGCGTATCTGTGTAAGCAGACGGCTTGCACCTCTCTGGACGTTTTGAAAAATTTTGAATTTGGATCATACGCCGGCTCAAAGCCGCCGGCATAGAATGAGGGCAGTCGGCGTACCCTTGAACACTGTCAGCGTTGGCAGTGTGAATTTTCAGGACATCGAACACCGGCTCAAAGCCGCAGGCTTTGAGTGTCGGCGTATCCCCTGTGCTTTAGAATTTTAAAAACTTTTTCCAAAATTTTCCGAAGTTTGACATATGATCAATTAAGTATTTGTTAAGCGATCTAGGATATATTAGGATGTTTAAATGCTTTATTATGACCTTTATTAATTTATTTGGATTTCTTTGATATATTTATCTTTTATACTAGTTAACTAGTGCTTAAGCTAAGTGTGAATTTAATATTGATTTAAACAGTGACAGATCCTCACCCAGTCAACCCCGTTAATTCCCGAGCTATATCAGGTACGCAGTAACTTGTCTGTCTCTTTGCTAGGGTAGGCATCAAGATCAAACTACTGTAAAATAAGAAAATACTAATGATATATAAGTGTTGATTGTCGTTGTCTGCCGTTGAATCTAGTTCGGAGAGCGGCACCCTGCTCAGATTGGGGGCAAGGTACTTTCTCGTTAATGGATAGAATTGTTTAGGAGATATGAGTATCCGAGCTACTCATATCAACCCCCTGAGCATCGTGATGCGTTACTCAGGATCCCCTAGTATTACGGGCTACGCCGAAATGTGGGGCTGCCTAGTCTGTATGAACAGTAGGGACCACTCAGGGAGGCGGACGTAATACTAGATCCTTGTTGTCCGGAGTTTGAATACTCCCGTTGTCTTACTATACTAAATACGTATTAATGAACAAGTGATTGTTGCATAGTGCATTTAGCCTAAGAATGTGTGATCCACTTCGCATTTTGTATTCGTTACTTGTGTACTGGGCTTTTGGCTCATATTTTATCTATTTCAGGTGATGATTCCGATGAGTTCTATACGAGTATGGGGTACGGAACCGACTTTGAAGATTTTCTTGATGGGTTGGAGGATTAGAGATGACCATGGACTCAATGGACCCTATGAATGTAATAGATTAGATGAGATTCTTTTTGGTTGATGGTGTAATTATAGTGTTAGTTAGGTCGTGTTTTGAGGATTTTGGTTAAGGCTTGTAAGAAGCCTTTGGATGTAATATGTATATTATGTATGTTTTTAGCTATTTAGAAGTTGAATTGTTTCCTTTGCCAAAATGTGTGGTAGTATAGCTTTGCTTAAGTTTTAAAAAAAAAAAAAATTTATGTCTCCCATTGTATAATATCTTTATGGAATTAGATAAACAATTACTCAAACAATTCCTTTAGGCAACCTTACATATAATCTTAGGGGTTATATGTGGTTGGGGAACCGTTATCTCCTATTTCAAATATAGGGGTGATTTCGGGTCTTTACAAAATATAATTATGTATCTATATACATATATATATATATTCTTTAGAGTATATAAGCTTGCTTGCAATTTATTTACTTTCATGCAAAGCAATTTATTTATTTTTCTCCTTTTAAATTTATTTATTTCATGTTGTTTTAAGACTAGTCTCTAGTCTTAGACTGGTCCTCATCAAGTCAAAACAATTCTCTCTCTTTTATTTTCTTTTCTTTTTGGGGTTAATCCATTTCTTAGTCTTAGGAGCCTTTAGAAAGCCACGATTCCCAATACTTGACTCTATTATTCATTATGCTATTTTTGCTTGTTATTATTCTCATGATCATGCATATAAAGATTGTTGTCTAAACCTTAAAGCTTCAATTATATATTTTTTTTCGCAAAAAGGAGATTTTATCACCTAAGAATGGTTTTATGTGAGATTCAGAATCTATGATTTAATAAAAGTGAATCTATTTTTTTCAAAACTTTAAGAAGAACGCACTATAATTTCAAAAGCTACCTTTGTTTTGAAAAGTCTTTCTTAAATCATTTCTATTTTAAATTATTTTTCAAAAGAAGATGACTTTTGATACTAAAATGTTTTTCCATAAAAACATAATATAAGGAAACCCCATAAAAAGGAAATGAGAGTTTTCAAACCAAGATTTTTTTTTTTTTTAGTAATGGTCAAAGAAAAATTGTATGAGAAGCTAATTGGAAAAGTGACACTAATATTGAAAAATTGTAAAAGGAAAAATAGAGAAATTTATTTTTCATTAAAGAGTCATTAAGGAAAATAGTAAGATAATTCTTTGAAAACAAAAGAATCAAAATATTCATCTTTAAAGAATTTACAAAATGGATTTCTACACTTTTAACTAACATTGTTTTACTAAAGAATTTCAGTTGGACAACAAAACACTTGAGCATGAATGAACTATAAGCTATATATATCTATAAAAAAGAATTTCTTAACTATATAGATAACTAAGTATTTATTAAAGAAATTTTTGGATGATTTAATGTTTGAAACAAAATGCTTTTGGGATGGGAAAATTCGTGGTGAAACTGATCACCACTGTTTCGGAGCCTAAATGACCTAGTTTGATAGAAATAGTTTTAGAAATAGATAGATCTTTTCGAATAGATAGAAATCGGTATATTATATGTGCAATTCCGAGTTAAAATGACCAAGTTATGTCCATTTAAAATTGGAATTATCTTCTATGCGAACTTTGACGCTCTTATGACATAGTTTTGTCAAAATTTCAAGAAGGTCATCAAGCAATACTCATTTCGGGTATTTTTCTTGACTAGAAGATCCCGAGGAGGAATAGCCGTATCTCGAGGATTATTTTGACTAAGTGAATTGTTTGTTCGACTCATCCATTTAGAAGAAGTGTCGCCATGGCAATGTGAATTTACTTCCTTAAATACGTTACTTGATTGTGCTTGTAGTTAATCGCACTAGAATTAAGGAAAGGAAAATTGATACATATGTAAAAATTTTTGAAAGAATTCTAAGAATATCGAGGCAGGAATTGATTGTAGGTAATTGTTTGTTTTAGTATAGAACTTGATATGTATGAGATTGTATGATCAGCTTAAAATTGATAATAATGGTGTTATAATATCTTAAATAAATTTGTTCATGCATACCAAGAATTGAGTCACATTAAATGAGATTATTATCTTGGGTGAAAAAGATAGTAGCACGGTCAAAAGGAACACTTGGCGACTATGATCGAAAGCGATTGCTTGGAGACATGAAATCAAACCAATGCTTGGCGGAAATCCGAAGGCATGGTTCAACCCAAGTAGACTTTATATGCTTGGCAGTAATGATCGAAAGCATAACTTATATAAAACTACTCGTTTTGAGATTACACATCACTAAACCCCGAATGGAAGGTGTAAATCCATTCAACATATAGTCCCCAGAAAAACTATATGCCTTGTTTGCTCACGTGTATGTTGTATTTCACTTGATTGCTTAAATAAATTGTTTGAATTTTCTACACAATAATTTTCTTATGGAAATAATTCTCACTAAGCCTATTAGCTTACATCTCTATAGATATCTTTTACAGTTTAACTATTTGTAGGTAAGGCCACGTGGACCTTGCAGCCAAGTATTTTCCCCCTTTTTTGTTAAGGAATTTTTTGATGAAGTTTAGCATTAGTTTGGATGTAGACTTTATAGAAAATTACTTGTAATAGATTATAGTTATTTTTGCGGGGGAATGCCCCTAAGACTTGTAAGACGATTATTATGAATGAATGTATATTATGAATTCCTATTTCTTAATTTATTATTGTATCTTCTTAAGCTTTATTTTTCAAAGAATGGTCCTCTAAATTTGTGAGAATATGTCTTACACTTAATATCGAAGCTTTTAGGGCGTGACGAATACCATCACGTCCCCCTCTTATTTTTACACATTTCATTTACCTTAACAAAACTTCTACAAATTTTTCTCTCAAACTTTCTTCATCACATCTCTCCCTTTCCCTCTTTGCCGTAACTCCCTCCTTCCTTTGCCTTTCATTTTTCTTTCATCCACAACTTAGGTAAATACTCTACACACTTACCATATATTATTATGTGTAACATATGTGTTTGTTGTTCTTGAAAACTTTCCAAAATAATTCCAAGGATACTTCATTCTAGGAATGGAAATATGAAAGACAACATACAATGTTTTCTATTATATTCATGTTATGATCATATTGTTCTTGACTAATCTAACCTCTTTATATCTTTGTGTATGTATACATAGTATGCATATTTTTAGAGCCTAAATGCTTACTAATCTAACTCTTTTATTTCATTCTTATTATTTTACGCCTTATTTATTTAATGCTTTTATAAGACTAATCAACTTCTAGTCTAGAACTTGCCCATTTTCAAGTCCAAAAGAAACTGGAGTAATTCAAGCCTCGAGGAGTCTTGACATGAATCTAAGACTCCCATACTTTCTTATTATCTATCTTGCTTTTATTTATGAGACTAAAAATATTTGAAGTCTTGGGAAGTCTTGATGAAATCTAAGACTTTCATATTTCATTTCATTATGCTTGTTTATTTTATTATATATGGTGATTGGATTATTTCAAGTCTTGAGGAGTCTTAATTATAAGATAAGACTCCCATGCTTTTGTTTTAATACCTTTATGTTCTTAATTTCCTATGTTTTTTATATAATTTCATACTATTAATTTTGTTATTATTATTTTAAGTTCATACACATATATGGTCATTGATAATATTGTTACTATGCGAAAATAGATTTTCTCAAGAACATAAATGCTGATAATTCTTTATTATGCGAAATATTTTCCAAAAATCTTATCTCCAATACTTGAAAAATCCTTTCATGAGGAATAAAGAAATAGAAAGAAACACTCAACTATATTTTTCAAAATGTGAAAATGAATTTTCCCAAAATTAAATGCTAACAATTTTTTGGTATGTGGAACTTTTTAGAAAACTTATTTACAATATATGTACAAACCTTTTCATTAAAAATAAAAAAAACTTAGAACAAGTCATTTACCTAATTTTTTCTTAAAAACCAAACTTAGGAAAAATTCAAGAAAAATATAACTTAGAGGATTATGTCACAAATAAGTAAAATCCATGTTTGTAAAATAAATTGTTAACTGAAGTTTTTGAAATAAAAATAAGACCTTCAAGGTTTCAAAATATATATTGAACCATGATTTTTTTTAAGTCTCATGTTTACAAAATTTATGGTAAAGAATTTTATTATAAGTCCGAAAGTGATTTTTCATAAAACTCAACATTGTTACTTTTCATGAAGATTGCTTTAATAAAAGTTCCATTTTGAGCAACATCACTAGGGTCATGCATGTGACATGAGGCATTGTTATTTTTATATGATTTCTCAAGATGGAAATATTTTGTGCTTACCTTAGACGGTCTAATGAAATAAAACTTTTAAAATAAAAAAGAATCAAGCTTTGGAATAGTCTAGACACAATTTGTACCATCCTGTTTTGAAACCTAAAAGACCTTAAATAATAAAAATAATCTTAGAAATGGATAGAACATTTGAAGTTGGTAGAAAACGACTACTCATATGTGAAATTTCGAGTTAAAATGAGCAAGTTATGACCATTTTAATTTGAAACTTTCATAACCAGAAAAATAACACGAATAGAATAAATAGAGTTAGAAATTTAAGTAGAACCTATATGAAATACTCATTCTGTCATGCCCCAAAGGGTATCCTAGACGTGGCAATCCACCACATATGGTAATAAAACTTAGGAATGACTTTCCGAAGTCATGCGAAAGCTTCAACCATATGTAAGGCGTTTATCACAATAATAGGAGACTCTAGTGAGATGTGTAGTTCTAGATAGTGAATTTTGCATACAAAAAATCTAGATAAATATATAACTTCAACATTAAGAATATGGTATTTACATCATCTTGGAGGCATTCCCCCGATAAATCTCCAAAGATCATAATATCAATTTAGTCTTTCACATAAAGAAACAATACTAGAACCAAAGATGTTAAAGGAAATCTATTCTAAGATCTTCAAAAGGATTTCTCTCAAAAGCTTCCCAAAACATAAATACACTCGGTTATATGAACTCCTCGGCAAAAGGGATATTGGTCATGTGTCAACAAAAGTCTATTAGGGTATAAGCTCAACTAGCTTAGTGAGAATATTCATGGATTAACATACTTGTATCCATAAATTCGAACAAGTTATTGAACAAGCATATGAATTCATCAAGTATGTGAACAAGCAATACATATGATCTATCGAAAATCATATGTTTGAATGGATTTACCCTTATATTCAAGGTTACCTATCTTTGAAATCCAACTTTGTGATTTATTTCGGGCTCCTACTCGCCCATCCTGAAATAGTTCTTTCGGGCTCCTATTCGCTCATCCTTAAATAGTTCTTTTGGGCTCCTATTCACCCATCTTGCAGATTTACGAGTTCCCATAAACCCCACTACTATACTCTGTCCCATCGAGTATAGCAGCTAATGAAATTAGACTAACTATATGATATGCATGAATCAATTAATATAACTCGTAATATGTAATTAAGGTAATTTAAAGGCAATCACGAAATTTGCAGACACTTCAGCATGATGATAATAATAAAGCACAATTTAATTAACAACAATTCATGTCTCAATATATTTAGTTTTCTTTCAACCAATATTATTATGCATAATCCATTTTCATATTTTCCTACTTCTAGTGCCTCTAACTACAAGCACAAACAAGTATGTAAAGGTAATAGATAAGCTCACTTGGCCATTCTTATCATAAATCTTTACTCATAATAATCTTTCGAATACGAATCCTCCCAAGCTTTGTTATCTAAAAGAAAGAAATATCTGGAATGAGTATTTGTGAAATTTCTACCTAAGTTTTCTAATTCTATTATAGTATTTACGTGAAAATTCGGGTAGAAGAAAATTCCAACTTAAAATGGTTATAAGTTGCTCATTTTAACTCAGAATTTCGCATATTATATACCCTTTTTTACCTACTCGAAAAGATCTATTCTTTTTTTTAGGTTATTTTTATCAAAATGGGTCGTTTTGGTCATGAAATGGAAGGGGACAAAACAATGAAGAAATTCCCAGCTGTTAAAAATACAATTTTTCTAAATTTCCTTCATCTAAAAACCCTTAAACAAATACATGGATATTTGTATGGTTGAAAAATCTTTTGAACACATACATATACTCATATTGTATACATGATTTTTCTAGTGTTGTCTCAACATTAATTGTTCACAAAACAATTTGTCTTTAAGAGTTTTAAAAGATGAAACTTTGAAAATTCTTCATTTTTAAATTGTTAGAAGGAAAACTTGAAAATTTCTTGGGTTGTTATAAGTGAGTGTTTTCCTATTATAATTTCATTTCCTAACTTTTCAAAGGTAAATTAATTTCCAAAAATTTGGTCATTTAATTTATCCACTAAATTTATTTCTAGTGATTGAAAAATAAGGTTTTCAAAATTTTTCTTCTTTGGAGTAGTGTTAAATCTATGTTTTCCTCTTATTTTTATATTCTTCCACTTCTTTAGAAAATAAATTTACTCTTTTAAAACTTCACTTTCTTGGCTAATTTTATTTCTTTAAGTTGGTTTCTAAAATAGTAAGTTGATTTTATCTTGATTTGAAAAGCTTGTTTTATTCTTAATATTTATCAACTGGTGACATAATCCTTTTAGATAAGTTTGTAAGAACAGCTTTCATAATAAAGAATTTTCAACGTTAGAACTTAGCAAAGATTTTTTTTTAACTTTGAAAAGAGAATAACAATATTAAAAATTAAGTCTTGTAGAAACTTTTTTAGTAGATGATTTTCAAAGTCTATGATGAACATGTTTAAGTTTTATAAAAGACATGGTTAGGTTAAAATCTTAAGTTTAAAGCTAAAAGTTATATTTTTATGGAGTATCTAGTTCCGATTTATAAAAAAAAAAAAAGAAAGAAAAGAGTTCCTTTTATTATTTTCATTACTAATACTTTAACATTTACGATTAGCTTATCTAAGCTTTTGAAAAGAATTTATTGAAAACAATACTTAGATCTCTTGTTGAAAAATCCTTTGTTCAGAAATTTAGCTTACATTCTTTATTTAAGAAAGAACCCATTTTTATTTTTATTAAGACAACAACATTCTAATCATGCATGAATATGGTTATGTAGCAATGAAAAAGTAAGAATAATACATAATAAGATAGAAAGAAATATATAGAAGCAAATAGACATAATAATATGGTCAAGCATTGGGAACCTTAGCTTTATCAAGGTATCATGGTCAAGTATTGGGAACCTTAGCTTCATTAAGACTTTCCGGGACTAAGAATCGACTAGTCCCCAAAACTAAAAGGAAAGAAAAGAAAGAAAATCATTTTGACTTGATAAAGACAAATCTAAGACTAGAAAGACTAGTCTTAATAAATCACATGAAACAAGCAAATAAATAAATTGCAAAGTATTAATAAATAAATAAATGTTATATTAGCGAGCTCATATGCTCTAGGAAATATATATACATAAATATATTTACTAACATATAGGAGTTAGATTAGAATAATAACAATAACATAATAATAATAAAACAACACAATTATAAAATGAGATTTGTTTATGGACAAGAACAAAACAAGAACAAGAACAAAACATGAATATAGTGTTACTTCCATAACAACTATTTGTTTAGGAAACACATACCATGGTCATGTTAAGTTACATGACATGGTAAAGAAATATAGGTAAGATTTTACCTAAGGTTTAATGGAGGATTTAAAAATAGATGAATGGATAGTGTGTTTGTTATTTTTTTCTTAAAGAGTGATGAATGATAGAGAGTGTTTGAGAGAGGATTGTTAGAGAGAGGAGTTTAGAGGAAAATTTGGTAGAGTTTTGTTAAGGTTTGAGAATTATGTGTAAAGAGTGAAGGAAGGAAAAGGTATTTATAGAGTTTTAGAGTGAAAATTAAATGTAATAAAATAAATTAAAAAAAAACAATAATAAAGAAGAAAGAGAGGGGGGCCGCGGCATTAAGAGGGGAAGAGAGAGAGAGAGAGAGAGGATTTTGTTTTGTTTTGTAAATTTTGTAAAGAAAAGTAATAATGTATAAGGTATGATGTGAATAAAGTTGTATTGAAAATGTAAAGGTGTAAGAAATAGGTGTATAGGTAGTAAGAAATAGGTGGTAAGAAAAAGTAGAGATAGTGAAATTGTAATGAATAGTAAAAATAGTACTATAAATATTAGACTAGATAAATAAAATACCGGTAGTAATAAAAATACGTGTAAACGAGTTATATATGATATTTTTAATTATTGAAAATTACGAAACTGATATTTTTTAAATCCTTATATAATTACGAGTCTTTTGGTGTTATTGGAATATTTTTACTATTTCGAGCATCAGGGTATGTTTTCCGAGACTGATCCCGTTTGGGTTCAAAATGAATCAAACTTTGACAAATCTGATCTTTTTAATCTATCTTATATTATTCTGAACTATAATCCATCATTAACTTATTTCTATTGTTCTCGAGTTTCGAGCGCGAAATTGCTGGAGTTGAAACTGCTAGATTGTCTTGATCTTAGTTGACTTTTGAAACCCCGGTTTGACTAGGGTTAGGGTTTAATCCAACTTTCCCCTAGAAATTGAGGGGTTTACACATTTTGAGTATTTCTTTTGTATATGTAACGAGGACTTTGAAATTCGCTTTCTCGACGATTATTTCGATTGAGCGGATTGCGCTATAGACGATTGAGTTTTTCCTAATGATGTCGTTACCCTGAATGTACTTGTAACTAGTTACCTTAGTTTGATAAGAAAAAGATAAAAATGGATATGTATGGGGATTCAAAGGTTATGTATGTGATTCTATACTTATGTGATAAAGTTAAAGTTTAGCATATCGCAACCTCGAATTGTTTGTTTAAGTCCTTTAGTTACTTATATACAGGACTGTTGGGTGTTTGTTAAATTATTTGATCACCTCCTAATGAACCTTTATAAAATTTAGCTTAAGAAAAAGAAATGTTCACGCATTATATTCATCAGGTCATATTTCTTTTCGCTACTACTCTCATGCGTAGGACCAGAGACTAGTAGTGGTGACTGTAGGAGTTAGAAAATCTACCAAAAATGATGGTTGTATAAGCCTATGGCTGGTAGGAGCCCGAAAGTCTAAAAAAAAAAAATTCAATAGCATGCAGAAGCCTAAAAGTCTATTGTGGTCATATGGGCTTGTAACAATTCCTTAACCCTTAACACGAAGGGCGTAAATCCATTTTATAGATTGACTCTGGATAAGATGTTGCATAATATGTATAGCATATGTCTGAAATTAACATAACTTGCTTGTTTGGTTGTTATGGTACGATTAAAAGAAATATCTCACTATGCTGGATGTAGTTTACTCCCTAATAGTTTATTTTTGTAGGAAAAATCAAAAGCTGAGACTAGGATAGGATTTTAGTGCAGAGCATACTAAATATCTACTACAACAAAAATGGTTTTTTGTTATGTTTTTTAAACATGGTTTAAATGTACATTTACCATTTAGCATGGCCAAACACAATCTGTTACGTTTTAATAAATGTGGCTAATATACATTGTGAAAGACATGTCGTAGATTGATTTGGCCACGTTTAGAAAGTAGACGTTGCTTGGAAAGCTTAATATGTCAATTGTAT
The DNA here is from genome assembly GCA_024138025.1 of Combretum micranthum. Lineage (NCBI taxonomy): Eukaryota > Viridiplantae > Streptophyta > Magnoliopsida > Myrtales > Combretaceae > Combretum > Combretum micranthum. Next base: position 29,673 of record JAMXBD010002192.1, on the reverse strand, counting down.
TATAATGGGACACATTTAAACATGACCAATCATAAGGTATAGGACACAAAAAAGTATGGCTAATTAGAATTGCACTATAATATAACATTGTGAAACAAGACAAATAGTGCTAATTAGTTGTTTTTAAGTAGTACTATTATATTAAATATGTGTTAGCAAACATTACCCACTAACTAAATTTACCACAAGTAAATGTGACTATTATGCTAAATTTTCAATGTGAAACGTGACCAATCATGTACATTAGCCACATTTAAAAATAACTGCTTTGCTAAATTTGCAATATATAAATGTGACTATTCCTTATAAATTAGCCTCATTTAGATGTGGCTATTTATTTACTTTGGCTTCTTTTAAACATGACTATTTATCTATATTAGCCACGTTTAAGTATGTTTGCTCTATTAAACTAGCCATGTTAAAAAGTTACCATCCAATTAAATTTTCCTAAATATATATACTCTTTTTTAAATATTTGTTTGTAGTAGCTATATTATACATATGTTATTTCCTGCTTAACATCCGCTTTAACGTAGTTGTTGGACTATATTGCTGATGTGTATAAATACATATTCTTTAAATATACGTATGTGATGTTCATACACCTATCATGGTAATGTAGTAAATATAAATTTGTTTGACCATATATGACTGAATTTGTACACTTGCAAACTGAAGCAGTAATCTTGTACAACATAGTTCAAAAATCAAACAAGACACTAGACACCTAATGATGTATAAAATTCATAAAGACAAAAGTATGGTACATTAACATCCTCCATATAAGCATAAAGATAAGTTGTAAAGTGTATACGTGTCAAAAAACGTCATTTTATTCAATTGGAGACAATTTAGAAATGGTTGCAAAATCCCTATCCACCTCAATTTTCATTATCACACTCCCACAGGGTACCATTGTAGTAACTGTACATCGTATAACTAACTGAGGCCTCCAGGAAGTTACATAATTATTGTACAACTACATTGCCCCATGGCATGGATAGATATAACAAGATCGAAGGTTAATTAGAATAAAAAATATATTTCATATATATAAGCCATAAGCAAAGATAATAATAGAAAGTCTAGGTCATCATATAATTATTACATCCTTGGTCTCCAAAGGCTTCACCAAAACACTTCTAAAAAAGAACTTAAAAGGAATATTAAACATAACTTATACTACTACAAACATTAAACTCTAAGTCTCTATTACAAAAAGAAGGTCTTCCTTCAACTCAAGAATACATAGTTCCACTTTCTATCCTTACTCCCACACCTAGTCATGGCCTTGATCTTCTTACTTATATTATGATAAAACAAAAGTCTAAAAGAATGGGAACATAACAAGCTTAGTGAATGGCAGAATCTTAACACAATTTGAAAACATCAAACAATGTTTGGTTAATAATCATATGCAATGTACCTATCAATCACATGTAACACGCAGGATTTGGATGCACAGAATCCAAACCTATGAGGATTTATGCCCTCCCTGGGGATTGAAGGATTAATTAAGTAATTTATGCCCATGAGAATCTCAAAAATAAAGAAGAAGTCTACTTCATTTAAAACTAGGAAATCTCCACTAAGTATTAATACTTTAAAGCCAACTCTAACACAAACGACCTCCTTTAAGGCTTACATAGTTATTGTGAAGCTAACAACCCCATGGTAATATTAACTAGATTCATTGGACTCATCAAGCATCATCATAGAATCGATATTAATACGTGACATGAATACCATGCTAATATAATTATGATGTCATGTGATGCATGTCAAGTTAAGTTTTAAGGTTTAATTGTCACGCTCTGAAGGATACCCTAAGCGTGGTAGTCCGTCGCACATAATATTAAAGTTAATGAATGACAACCTTAGCTACATAAGAGCTTTCATATCACGTGCAAGGCGTGCTTCCAAGATAGGAGGAGACTCCAAGGGGGTATTACGTTTAAATAAATAATAAAAGCATGCAAGACTTTATAAAGATAACATATAATATTCATCAAGTTCAAATTCTTACAACTCTTAGGGCATTCCCTCATTCTTAAAGTCTTACTATTCTAAGTTAACTAAATGACATATATAGTCGTAACAAAAGCCTACTATAGAGATTTTTCTTAGAAGTCTACAAAAAACTAAAATAAACTTCTTCTAAAAACTCCTAGTAACTTTGTCTCGTACCTGACAAACATGGCTCCTTGGTGCCAACCACAAGTAATCAAACTGAAATAAAAAGTTATAGGGGTATAACCAAAACTAGCTTAGTGAAATAACTCTCTTCTTCAAAACGTTTCCATAAAATCATACAAGTAATTTAGACAAACATACGTGTATGCAACAATAATATAAGCCATCAAAATATACACGATTAACCATAAACCATGTGTAGCATGGATTTGCGTCCTCCATGTCGGGGGTTGGGTGGTTATAGGCTTATTAGACCATCATAATATGTAGACTTATCAGCTCCTACTTACCCATGTAGACTTCCTCGCTACTACTAGCCACCACTACAACTTCTCATTTCCCCACACGAAAAATAGTAGCGAAATATAAATGTGACTCACAATGTCTCATGCATGAATCATTTTTAATATTGGTTTACCCAAATATTGCTAATTGCGAGTTAAGCGTGACCAAAATATATTCATCATACCATTACAAGACAACATAAGTTATTCATCAATTCTTCTTTCGATATGCTTATCTTTTTATTTAACAACCACTTCATACAACATACATCTAATTCACACAATATTTCATTTATTTTTCCTTAATTTCCTAGTGCTACTACTTACAAGTACATTCAAGAAGATGTAATTAGTAAGGGATTAACTCACTCTATAGCGATCGGTCCTAATTGAAGTAGTGCTTAGGGAAAGCGACGTTGGTTCCTTCTTCACCTAAAAACATGAAATACCCAAAATGAGTCTTTCATAGAATTTCTACTTAAATTTTCTAAATCTATCTTCTGTTTGCAGTAAAAATCGGATTTGTGAAAATTCTAATTTAAAATGGCTATAACTTGCTCATTTTAACTTGGAATTTTGCATATTATATGTCATTTTCTACCTACTTGAAAAGATCTATTTATTTCTAAGGTTATTTTCATTGTAAGAAGTTAGTTGGGTCTCGGAACAGAGGAGTAAAGCTTCATCACGAAAATTCCAACCTTTTAAAAACAAATTTTCCAATCCTTTCTTCATTCAGAAACTTTTTAAGCAAAACATAGATATGTATATGGTTGGAAAATTCCTTTGGTATATAAATAAAATCATAATTTATGCATTATACTATAGGTGTTGTCTAATTAATTATTTTCCCATAAAACAACTTTTCCTATGTTTTAAAAAAAAAATGGGATTTGTTGTTAAAATTTTCTTTATGTGGTTGGAATAAAACTTATAAATCCTTGGGTTATCATAATTTAGTGTTCTATCTTTTTATTCTTTAGTTTATCAAAGGTGAATTGTTTAAAAAAAAATAAATAAAGTTTGATCTTTTTAAGTTATATATCGATTTTATTTATAGGAATTTGAAAAATAGAGTTTTCAAAAGTTTTCTTAAGTTGTTAGTAGTATCTAATGTTTTTTAGTTGTATTGATGGTATACTTCCTTATTATATCTATATTCTTTTATTATTTAGAAAAATGATTTTACTCTTTAAAATTTTACTTTCTTAGGTTTTTAACAAAATCTTTATTTCTCTGAGTGGGTTTCTTAAAATTTGTAAGTTGATTTTTATCTTAGCTTGGAGACTTGTTTAGTTTTTAGTTTTTATCATGAAGTTGGTAAAAATTGGCATAGTAACAAGTTATCTTTTTATATCAAGATTTTCATCTTACCTTTTGTTGGAAAGAAAGTATATATCCACTTAGTTAGACTTTGGAAAAATTTTCTTTATCTATATTTTGATATTCCATGATGAGCCTATATAAATTTTTGAAAAGAATTTATTAAAAACAATCTTCTAAGAATTTATGAAAAATAGTGACAAAGTTTCTTTTAACAAGAGTTTATTTTTAGTTAAAGAAAGAATCTCTTTTTATTTTTATTAGGATAACAACACATTAGCCATGCATGAATATGATTATGTAGTTTTGAAAAAGATAAGAATATCACAAGATAAGATAGTAAAAGATATAAGAAGCAAATAAGCATAATAATATTGTCAAGTATTGGGAGCCTTAGCTTCATCAAGGCTTCCCGGGACTAAAAATAAACTATTCCCAAAAGAAAAGAAAAGAAAGAAAGGAAAAAAATCATAATAATAAGAGCAATAACAATAATATGAGCATTACAGTAAAAGAATAATAGTAAAACATAATTTATGAACAATGAACAAAACATGAACATAATGTTGCTTTCTTAATCTTCATGGGTTTTTGGAAAACACACACTATATTCATGCTAAGTTACATGAACATAAGAATTAATCTATTAACAATATCTTATCATAGAATTTAGGTATGAACAAAAACAAAATATGAACATATTGTTGCTTTCTAAACCTCCATCGGTTTAGAAAACACACACTATATTCATACTAAGCTAATGAACATAAAGAAAACTTGGAAGATATTTACCTATGGAAGAATAAGAAAGTAGAGATAACTTGGAGAGATTTTGAGATAGTTTTGATAGTGTAAGAAAGGTGTGAAAGAAGTGGAAGGAAGAGATAGATTTATAGGAAAAGTGGAGGATAATTTGTATTAATAGACAAGTAAAAAAATAAAATAATTATAAGTGAAAGGAGGAGGGGCCGGCGCTACCTTTGAAGAGAGAGAGAGAGAGATATTTTTTTTTTTTGTATTTTTGTTAATAAAAAGTAAGATGTGAGAGATTTTAAGTTGTATTAGAAATGAAAATTATAAGAAAATAGGTGTATAGATTGTAAAAATAGGTTATAAGGAAAGGTAAAGATAGATGAATAGTAGTGAATAGAAAACAAGACAATTATAGTACCGGTAAGTATAAAAAATATGCATAAAAAGGCTATATCTAATATTTTAAGTTATCGAAAATTATAAAACTATTATATTATGAATCATTATATTATTACGAGTTTAACGGTGTTATTGGAATATTTTTACCGTTCCGAGTGTCTGGACTCTAATTTTGAAAATTGATCCCGTTCGGGTATGAAACAAACTTAATTTTGGTGAATCTGATTTTTTTATGTTCCGTTATATTATTACAGACCATAACCTATGATTATCTCGATTTTATTGTTCTAGGGTTAAAAACGTAGGATTGTCAGATCTAAACACATTGTTTTGTCTGGGATAGTTATTAGGGTTTTTATTCGATTTTCGGTCGCTGAAGATTAATAAAACTATCGAAAAATCTAAGGGCTTACATTAATAAACATTATCCTCTCTTATTTACTTATCATTCCAACTTCAAATAATGATCAATTCAAACTACTCAATCATTATCAAGCAAATAATCGTCGATTTGAATATTAAAATTTACAATTCATTCATACAATACATAGCATACAAGTCTCAACCCCATGCATTTGATTCCATTTCAATTATTTTTACTATGTTTTGCTACTTTACAATAACAAACAATGTGAGAAGATTCAAGTTACTCACCCTGCATTCTCTTCAATCGTCATAGTAATCAGACGAAAAGTCCAAGTCTTGATTGGTAGATTCTATAAAACAACATGCGTACATCACTAAACACATGACAAAGAGAATAGAATTCTTATCAGAGCTTAAGCATCCTAAATTCTAATAAATACTTCTTAACTTATGTTCTTTATCATCATTTACTATTTAGATTGGTCAAGGTCACATTACACACAAAATTAGGCTCATGCTTAGCGAAATGGAGGTTAATGGCAGCTTAGGAGGGTCACGAGGTACATCACTACAAGAAAATCATGCGTGTCCTAATCAAAATAAGGGTCTCGTGCAACCATAAAATGTTCACAGCATCGTTGTTGCAAGGTATGTCAAGGGGTCGACCTTAGGTTACGATGGGTACTGTGCTCCAACACTTAAACTATTTTTAGACGCGATATCCTTCAGTGTATGTCGCGAACATGTCGAGGACTCAACTTTAGCCTATGATAGATATTGGCATCACAACTTACCCCTCGACACTTGCAACTAAGTCTTCACTGATCCCTTAAAGGTACAACTAGGCCACGACACCAACAGCGAACAAAATGACCTATAAAATAACTCTATCTCACTACCACTTTTCCAAACTAGATTCTAACATCATCATACAAGACTCGTATTACTAAGGATTTAACATAACAAATATAAGAAACAAGGTTTAAGATCCATATGTGGCGTATTGAAAGATCATAAGTCCATACACCTTCACTCCCCCCAAGTATCAGCAAACACACTTTCAAACTTCACAATTTTTATCCATTTTAAACAACTTCAAAAGGCTAGATACATAAAAAACACTCTAACATTGACATATAAACCTATATCTATCTTTTCACCTCCATATCATCCAACATTAAATCATTCTCAACATCACCCATTATATTCACGAAATCCATGCTTTAGGACTTTAAACCAAAACTAATAACTTACTTCACATAACTAATAACAAAACTCATAACAGCCCTATATAACAACAATTAATAGGAACGCTAACTTTACACTTACTCTTAAAACAAATTAAACAAGGTGATAGCAAGAGTTAGGTTACCTACTTATATCTTAGCTTGATTATAGAAGTTTAACTTGATTTTCTTGTTGTTTTAAGAAGAAAAATTGAAAGAGAAATACAGAGTGTGTGTGTGTAACTTATGTTAGATAAAAGAGAAGAAGAAGAAGAAGAAGAGGAGGGGTGAATTTCTTTTGTAAAAGGTTGATGATTATCTTTATATATGTAAGCAAACGGTTTATACTTATCCATATATATGTAAAGCAAACTTTGACTTTTCAGGCATTCAAAAGTTCTTGTGTGGGTGTGGTTGCATGGGAAATATAGTGACTAATGAGCTTAATTTTGTAGAAAAAAACTTAAGCTTGGTTTAGATATTCTTGATAATTTTAGGAGTCAAATTTGTGAAATTAATATTTTTAAAAGAATTTAAAAACATAAATTAATTGACAAACAACTTAAATTGAGATTCAAATTTACGTTTCTATTCTTAATTAGACTATTTTACAAAATTATTGTAATTGAATTTATTCAATATACTATTTATTCGAATTATAATGAAACTTCATTGATTTTAAATTCTACTCTTTAAACTTATTTAGGGAAAAACTTGGGGGTTACATTCATCTTCAGTTCCTTAATTATCTTCATTATCAGATGGTATTGAAGAATAAACTTGTCCACCTAGATTTCCTGTAACATGACATGTGATGTAATATAAAACAAGTAGATGTACTTATTGGAAAAATAAATATCAAAGAAGAATAGCATTTTGAAAGCTTAATGACAAAAGTTACATGACGCATTGGGATAATCTAAGTAAAGTTGTTGTACCATTTGAGTTAGTCTAGCTAGCTGTAAAACACATATACCAATATACAAATGGCATTAATTTTTCTTTAGCTTTGATAGATAACCATAAAAATATTTGTAGGGACCGTATTCCATTTTTTTATATAAAATAATCCAAATGAACTAATCACTTGATATATGCACAAAGACTTTGTTAGATAGTTGTTGTTGTTGATGTGCCCTTAATATATCATACCCTTTCATGATTTGGATAGCATTAGAAAGAGCAGCTTTAAGTCTTTTAACCATAAAGTTGAGGGAGAAATTTCCATGCTCCTTTCCATCCATGTGATACATCATTATAAAGACTACTTGAATGAGAAAAAAAAAAAAGATACCAATAATATCTCATATTATTAGAGGATCAAACCAATGTAATGCTTACATTGATGAATGTACTTATAGCTATTCAGAATCTACCTCATTGTCGAGCCTGGATTTTTTTCTTTTTTCGATTTCCTTTAATCCGATTCGTACTAAACCTAACCCATTCAATACGAATCCTCGACTAAGAATTAAAGGAATTTTTTTTTTTTTTTTAAATATTTTGGAGTCGCCACTCGACTAAGTCGAGAAAAATAACCAAAACAATGGGTAGGTTGATTTTGGCTTTGTACTAATTGCGAGAAAAATCGTTTTTTTTGAAAACGAGAACCAGAAATTAACTTGAGTTCGGGGGCTAACCTATTAAAACCTAAACGGTTACCACTTTAACTTTCCATATTTAAATTGCTTTCTTTTAAACCCTAATTTCAAAATCTAAACTATTTACTAGGATCTAATTAACTAAACATATGTCTAATATGCACAAAAATACTAATCAAATTCTATCAATAATCATATATATTCTAATAACTCCAAATATTCAAAATAATCAAATCTTATCAAATTTTACCAATATTCATGTATTCTAAACTAAACTAACAAATAAATTCACAAAAATAATTTTTTTACATATTTTAAGTCGCCCGTTTAGGTGCCTACGTACCCGCTAATCGGGATCAGACCACACGTAGTTCTTTTGAAAAAATTTAGTTTGTTGGTTAATTTTAAAATTTTTCGAAATCATTTCGCTTTAAGTTCATTAAGTTTGTTAATTTTATGAAAAATACATATCTTTTAACATGAACCCTAAATCTATCAAGTTAGGTTTTAGCAATTTATGAAAATGGATTTTTCTAGGTGACAAAATTTTGGACAAGAAATCATAACCACTATATGCATACAATTGATCATACATATCATCAAGAATAAAAAAATATTATAAGGAATATCAATATTTAACAAACTAATTTCAACAAATCATGTCGTGGCATAATCAAGATTTATATATCATTGACATTACATTATGGAGGGCAAGATTTTAATATGGTTTCATATATGGTGAAATCACAAAATTCAATATTATTACAATCAAAGTCATCACTACATTATGGCATAAAAGGAATATTAATGACTATCATCATACATGATCACACAATTCAAATATTGTAAACCTAAAACTCTAAAAAATTTCATATATTCCTTATGATTATGGCATTATTATTTTATTATCAATAACAAGATCTTAATGTAATTCTATGAATACATACCTAACATGATATATAAAAAATTCAATCTTATCAAGAAAACAAAATCATTACTATATTAATGCAAAAAGGACATCAGTTATGTTTTAACAAATTTATAAGAATTAACTTTTCTAAGTGATAAAAAGATTTTGAATGATGGATTAAAATTATATATCATGGCAAGCATATCAAACGAATCTACATGTTACCACATATCCAGTCATTAGAGATTTTGATGGTAATTTTCAATAAAATGAACTCATATATAATAATTCAAATTTCATGCATCACTTAAATATGAAAGTTTTAATTTACGACATGTAAAGGCAAAAACAAATATCACAAACATCAAAGTATTCAAACCTATTATTTAATAATCAAATCAAATTATCTTTGTATATCACATTTTTATTCAAAAATTTCATATTAAACCACTAGAACAAGATATCAACACATATACTATGAAAAGAAAAATAAAAAAATAAAAAAAAGTTTACACGTTCGTATCAACGACATATCACTATTATGGTGAATCATATGTTCATGAAATCACTGTTGAATCAAATGGTGAATCAAATATTTACAATGATCTTGTTTTTAATCACGTTAATTATAAATTTTGGTCAAGTTATACTCTGGACATCACAGCTTTATTAAAAGTTGTATTATCATGGTGAAAACTAAATATTCAAAACATCAATATCATCACATATTCAAAAAGAATCAATTATCATCATATCAAATATTCAATTGGATACATATAGCGAATGTCAAGTATTCGTATAAATCAACATATACTAAAGGAAATTGATTCAAATCTTCTACGATATAAATCCAAAAAACAATCTAAAAAAAATTATAAGATATTTATGAATTTGTTCAGACAAAATATTATAAGACTACTATTAATTACATATATTTTAAAAAAACAACAAACATCTCACATATATAATATTATTACAATAATCAATATTATTATTATTATTATTATTATTATATTATTATTATTATTATTATATTATTATTATATGGAATTGAAATGAAACTTACCTGGGACGTGCAGTTTGAATGCAGGTGAATCAAAAGTGAATTGGGTGTGGATCAGCGTTCCATCGAATCAGACGCGGATTGAGGATTGAACTTCAGATTTAGTTCCAAATGACCGATCTTTACGAGAGAGAGCTAGCGATCGATGGGGTACGATTTGATGATTCCAGCGTGGATTCTTGAAATCGGCGCACAATTAGGGACGATCAATGGTGAACAAAGACAGTGGGTCGGGTTGAGTTTTTCCGACGACGGTTCACTGGCTGTGTTATTTCCACCAGTAGTAATTTCAAATGCTATTTTATTTTTTCTGTTCTTTGCTTTTGTCTTCTTCTCATTCGTTTTTTTTCTTCTCTATTTATAGATCTAAATTTAGGGTTTTTTATTCTAATCCGAAAAACACAAATTACAACTATTAATTAGTTGTCATTAATAACATGAAAATAGCTGTCATTACCGTTATATTTTGAAAGTTAAACAACGAAATTCTCGGATTTTCTTTTTTTTTTCGGAAGCTAAAACGAATTTTTTTTTATTTTCGAATTCAAATTTGAAACCCTTTCTCTTGATGAAAACAACTAAATTTTATACCAATATAAACTACTCCGCGCCTATTTTCAAAATATGTATTTATTTTATAAAAAAACGGGTTTGAAAACGGTCAAAAATAGACTTGAAAACTCCCCATCGGGCGGCCGGAGGTAGGAGACGATGAACAGTGTTTTTTTTTTTTTTTTTTTTAAAATTTTCAAATACATTATACTATATTAATTATCCATATTACATCTATTGTATTTATTTCTATTAAATTGATTCATTATTATTATTATTATTTTTTTTTTATTTTATTATTATTTTTTTTATTCCTAGCTTTAACATTTATAATTTGCAAAATTCAATTATTTTAATTATGTATATACTAACCTAAGTATTTATTTTGACAAAAAATGTAAAATGAGATGTCTACAGCTGCCCCTCTTTGTGATAAGGTTGTCAAAACCTTATCACAAAGATAAAGTAGACCTCATTTTGACTTTACCTCATTTGGAATTCCCATTTCTTGAGCGGGATGAGAGCTTTTCATGTTCTGATATGCTTATTGAATCACTTCTTTGGCAAGGATGTTCATGTACTGAACCATCCTTTGATTCAGGTCTCATGTACTAGTCTTACTTGAAAAGAGGTCGTTTTCTGAACGGAGATAGAACTGTTTCTTGAGCAGAGATGAAGTTGTTTCTCAAATAGAAATGATTCATGTTCTTGAAGAGAAGGATGGCGCTCCTCTGAGCTAGCGATCCTTAAGCTTGAAAGCAAAGAAGGAAGGCGCTCCACCGAGCTTGCGATCCTTAAGCTTGAAAAGACTCTTGAAACGTTTCACATGTTCTGCGGATATGCTTCATGTTCTGAACTGCCTTTTGAATTGGATTGCTTCTTGTGCTAACATTCGTCTCATTTTTGATACAAGCGCGCTCTTTGAGCTGGCACCTAATTTAGATAAGCGCTCCTTGAGCTAGCATTTGATTTGGTTTAGGTGCGCTCCTTGAGCTAGCATGATTTGCAAATGATTTGGATAAGCGCTCCTTGAGCTAGCATTTGATTAGGTTTGGTTCAAGCGCTCCTTGAGCTGGCACTGATTTGGATAGAATGCTCTCCTTGAGCTGGCCTATGATTTGGTTCAAACGCGCTCCTTGAGCTGGCATTTGATTAGATGGCGCGCTCCTTGAGCTGGCATCTGATTTGATAGCGCTCCTTGAGCTAGCATTTGTCTTATATTTGATTCAAGCACGCTCCTTGAGCTGGCACTTGATGTGGATAGGCGCTCCGTGAGCTGGCCTCTGATTTGGTTTCAAACGCGCTCCTTGAGCTGGCATTTGATTAGATGGCGCGCTCCTTGAGCTGGCATCTGATTTGGATAGCGCTCCTTGAGCTAGCATTTGTCTTATATTTGATTCAAGCACGCTCCTTGAGCTGGCACTTGATGTGGATAGGCGCTCCGAGCTGGCCTCTGATTTGGTTCAAACGCGCTCCTTGAGCTGGCATTTGATTTGGTTATGCATTCCTTGAACTGGGTCTCATGTTCTGATCCCCAAATCTCATGTCCTGAGATCTTGATTTCCTCATGTTTCGCATGGCTTCTAGAGCTAATTTCCTGAAAAACTTAATTCTAGCAATATATATTCATCTTCATTTTTCATCTTTTTTTTTCATTTTTTCATTTTTTTTTTTTAAACTTACCAGATTCTTATAGAAGCTTCTAAACTTGTCAGACCACTTGGTGAAGTCCTCATCACTAGGTTTATTCGTCAGGCTAGAGCTCTTCACAGTGGCTATCCTTTGAATTGAGTATCTCTGTTTGTCTTTTGATGGTAATGGATTCTTTTGATGGTCTTGACATCGGAACAATACGGGAGATGGTTCTTTGTATCTCCCTTACTTTGCAGCTTGAACTTATCGACTTCTTATGTATTGGTCTGAAATAGGCATTTCTTTAAGAAAAGATCAAATCTCAAAGTATTAGAATGTTTTTATAACTTTATCAATTGCTCAAATCTCTCTCTCACGAGTACACTCATGTTTTAAAAATTTAGAATATAAGGATGGAAGAAAGCTTATCAAACAAAGTGGATGTCAATGATTGATCTGATGATTGGGAACTGCTAGAGATATCTTTTTGTCGATAGATAACAAAATTAGATCACACATAGACAAAGTAGTCAACACATTTCTGAACTTGATAGAATTTTCATTAATTTCTCAAGAGTAGTACAACTTGACCGCATCAGAATTTACAGGGTCTTTCAAATCTGGACCATCCACTCTAGTCAAAATTAGTGCACCACCAGGCAACACCCTCTTTACTACATATGGTCCTTCGTAATTAGGAGTAAACTTTCCTCTAGGATCTTGAACATTCGGAGTACTTTTCTCAAGACTAAGTCTCCTTCTTTGAAATTTCTCGGGCGAACTTTCTTATTGAATGCTCGAGCGATTCTTTGCTGGTAAAGCTGACCATGATATAAGGCGGTCATCCTCCTTTCATCAATGAGATTTAACTGATCAATCCTATTTCTCACCCATTCAGCTTCATTCAATTCGGTTTCTGCTAATATTCTGAGTGATGGAATTTCAACTTCAACTGGCAAAACTGCTTCCACACCATATACTAATGAATAGGGGTTGCCCCTGTTGATACCCTAATGGATGTTCGATAGGCCATGAGTGCAAAGGGTAGCATCTCGTGCCAATCTTTGTAAGTGATAGCCATTTTCTCTATTATTTTCCTGATGTTCTTGTTGGCTGCTTCAACTGCCCCATTCATCTGAGGTCGATATGGGGTAGAGTTCCGATGTTTGATCCAAAATTTTGGCACAATTCAGACATTAATTTGTTTTCAAATTGGTACCATTGTCTGTAATGATTGTATCAGGGACTCCATATCTGGCTATGATATCTCTCTTGATGAACTTGACAACTACTCCTTTGGTAACATTAGCGTATGAGAATGCTTCAACCCATTTAGTAAAATAGTCGATCGCCACTAATATAAATCGGTGACCATTTGAGGCTTTTGGCGAAATTGGTCCTATCATGTCCATACCCCACATTGAGAAGGGCCAAGGTGAAGATAATGACTGCAATTCTTTGGAGGAGCATTCATCTTGTTGGAGTATATTGGCACAAGTGGCAATGTCTCACGTGTTTAATACAATCTGATTCCATAGTTATCCAGAAGTAACCCATCCTCATAATCTTTTTAGCTAGCATATATCCATTCATGTGAGGTCCACATATCCCTTCATGGACTTCCTCATCAACATATCTGCTTCCGCCTCATCTACGCATCTCAAAGAGTAGTATCAAATGATTTTTTGTATAATGTATTACCACTGAGCATGAAATGAACTGCTAAGCGTCTTAGTGTTCTTCGCTCCTTAGTTGAAGCATTTTCAGGGTATTTGCCATCTTGGAGGAATTCTTTGATATTAGCATACCAGGGATCTTTCCTTGGGACTTCCTCGGTATTCAAGCAAAATGCCGGTTCTTCCTCAATGCGAACCTTTAAGGGCTGGATCTCAACTCCATCAGTGATTTGAATCATAGATGCTAATGTGGCTAATGCATCCGCGAACTGGTTCTGGTTTCTTGGCATATAAGTGAATGATATTTCTTTGAATTTCGTGCCAATTCTAGTAAATTGATGATAAGGCACCAATTTTGCATCCTTCGTCTTGTATTCTCCTCGTGTTTGAAAATGATGAGAGAGGAGTCTCCATATACTTCAAGATCATCTATTTCCATGTCAAGTGCCATCTTGAGGCCCATGATGCAAGCCTCGTATTCTGCCACATTATTAGTATAAGGGAAAGTCAATCTTGCTGAAGCGGGGTATTGTTTACCATCTGGTGATATTAAGACTGCCCCAATTCCACATCCGCATACATTAGCTGCTCCATCAAAGTATAACTTCCATTTAGGAGTGACTGTTCTGATTCTTTATCTGCCAGCAATATGCCTTCATCCGGGAATTGAGCTTCTCCATCAATCACACTATCTTCAACCGGGTTTTCGGCTAGTTGATCTACAAGTGCTTGACCTTTAACTGAGTTTTGATTCACATAAGTGATATCAAATTCTGATAACAACATCTGCCATTTGGAAATTCTCCCAATCAACCCTGGTTTCTGAGCCAAATACTTCAACGGATCATGTTTCGTATAAAGCTCGATAGAATAATACAATGTATATTGTCTCAGTCTGTGCATGATCCACACCACGGCACAACAGTTCTTTCCACTTCAGTATACTTCTGTTCTCCTTCAGTGAATTTCTTACTCAAATAGTAAATAGCCCGTTCTTTCCCATCTTCATCTTTCTGTCCAAGCATACCTCCCATTGATTCAGGAAGTACCGTCAAATATAGGAAAAGAGGGCGACCAGGTGTTGGTGCTACTAACACTGGTGGATTCATCAGATATTGCTTGATTTCATCAAATGCTTCTTGACAATCTTTATCCCAATCAATAGCTGCATTTTTCCTCAACAATCTGAATAGAGGGCGACATTTGTCGGTTAATTGAGATATAAACCGAGCAATGTAATTCAAGCGTCCCAATATGCCCCTGACTCTTTATCGTCTTCGGGGGAGGTAATTCAAGTATGGCTTTAACTTTATCCGGGTCAACTTCTATTCCTTGTTGACTGACTACGAATCCCAACAACTTCCCTGAGGTCACCCCAAATGTACACTTTTCGGGATTCAACTTAAGATGGAATTTCCGTAATCTATCAAATAATTTCCTCAATATTTCCACATGATCCTCATCTTCCTTAGACTTAGCAATCATATCATCTACATATACTTCACTTCTTGATGCATCATGTCATGAAACAAGGTGACCATCGCCCTTTGATATGTTGCCCCGGCGTTTTTAAGGCCGAAAGGCATGACTTTGTAGCAAATGTTCCCCAAGTAGTAATGAAGGTTGTCTTAGTTT
Organism: Combretum micranthum; assembly: GCA_024138025.1. NCBI lineage: Eukaryota > Viridiplantae > Streptophyta > Magnoliopsida > Myrtales > Combretaceae > Combretum > Combretum micranthum. The sequence continues at coordinate 14,060 of JAMXBD010002192.1, read as the reverse complement.
TATCCTCTTCTGCCATTTTAATCTGATTATATCCCGAAAAGCCATCCATGAATGAAAATAGATGGTTTCTAGCCGTATTATCCACCAAGACATCTATGTGAGGTAAGGGGAAATTATCTTTGGGTGTGGCTTGGTTTAAATCGCGAAAGTCTACACAAACTCTAACCTTTCCATTCTTTTTAAGTACCGGACCACATTAGCCACCCATTCAGGATAATCGGATACCTCTATAAAACCGACTTCCAACAATTTCTTTACTTCTTCTTTAATCTTGAGCAAGATATCTGGTCTAAATCGTCTTAATTTTTGCTTCTTTGGTTTGATATCTGCTTTAGTTGGTAATTTATGAACCACTATAGAGGTATCCAAACCAGGCATATCTTCGTAGGACCATGCAAACACGTCTAAGTAATCAGTCAATAATCTTATCAATCTTTCTCGTTGCTCAGCGGATAAGGTGGTGCCTATTTTCAAATTTTTAGGCTCATCTTCAGTTCCAATATTCACTACTTCTGTAGGTTCACTGATCTCAATTCTGCCTTGTCATATTTTTGCCAACTTTTCTCTATCCCAGTGTGATCACTAATGTCATGTTCAACGACTAACTCATTAGGGTTAGAAATGATATCAGTATTTTCGTTATCTATCGGCGCAAGATATCTCTTACTTTCACCATTATCATCAGATCTGAAAAAAACAAGGTAAAGAAAGAGAAAAAGAAGAAATGTGAGGAAAAGAGAAAAGATGAAACAAAGAATCTTTATTAATGACTATGATTCATGGAGTACATTTGAGCAATTGATAAAAGAAACAAAACATAAAACCCTTCATGAATTCAACCCTTACTCAAAGGTAACCCTAGAGTTATTAAGGGGATAGTGAACCAATTATTCAACTCCCGAACTGGACGGAGCTGCAAGAAGGCTCCAGAACCGATGCAGTATCTGGTTTCTGGACATGAGCCGGTTGTGGGAATGTGACTTTGATATCTGGAGACTCGATAGGGGTATTATACCATTCTTCTCCTTTCTTCTTTCGGGCTTTCTTTTTCATCTCTTCTATCTCAACCGGAGTAGGACATATCCCAGTCCAAATGTCCCTAAATGTCCCTCTTTTTGAATCATATTGGCTTCTTCAAAGATTTGTAAACCAAAGTCTTCGGATCCTTCTTCGCCAATATAGGGTATAGCAGTGTCTTTGAAGATAGCATGGTCTTGTTCTCCTAGCACCGTAACGATTTGTCCATTTGTTATAAACTTGACCATCTGATGCAGACTAGACGGTATTGCCCCAGCTGAGTGAATCCAAGGCCTTCCAAGCAACAAATTGAATGATCTTGGTATGTCTAGAACTTGGAATGGAATAGTAAAGTCTTGTGGGCCAATAGTAACTTCCAAGTCTATTTCTCCTGATATGCCTCTCTTGGATCCATCAAAAGCTCTAACAATAGTAGAACTGGACCGGAGGTTAGATGCATCGATACCAAGTAAGTTCAAAGTAGCCAATGGACAAACATTCAAAGACGACCCATTATCGATGAGGACTCGGGCTACAATCATTCCATTACATTTGGCCATTATGAATAGGGGCTTCGTGTGTTGAGTGCCTTCTGCTCCCAACTCATCAGGTGAGAAAGAGATTTGATCCAAAGCAAATACTGAATTTACTACATGTTCCATTGTTTCAGTAGCAACACCTTCGGGAACCTTGATTTGTTGGAGTATCTTAAAGAGAGCCTCCCGGTGTTTTTCAGAAGTCATTAACAAACCCATTAAGGATATTTGAGCCGGGACTTTAGCGAGTTGATCAGCAATCTTATAATCACTTATCTTCATAATCTTGGTCAAGCTGTTTTCTCATCAGATTCCTCCTCCTTTTTCTTATCTTTTCTTAGTGGGAAGAATTCCTCTGCTAATGTTTTCTCTCTTTCGGGCTCTGAAGCTTTCCCAAGTTTTCCGACCATGGGCCTAGGAACTTGATTAACAGCTTGATAGTTGAACGGGGCGGCTTTATAGTCTTTCGGTGCAATGGGCACATGGAATTGATACCTCATCGATTTCACCTCATATGGGGCTTCTTTCTGCTCTCCTTGACATTGGATAACTATCTTCTTTGGATTGGACTGGATCATTCCGATAAAAGGCTCGGGTTCTTCAATCGTGATCATGTTGATCGTGGGCCCATGGTTTGGGAGAGGATTGGTGTTGACATTAGGGGTCGGGGTTTCAATGAAATCTAGTTGGACCAATTTAGCATCAATGAGGTCTTGAATCTTGTTCCGAAGCCTCCAACAATAGTCAGTAGAATGACCTATTTGCCCCAAATGATAATCGCATTTTTGCTCGGGGTTATAATATCTGGGTTTGTAGTCTTCTCTAGGTGTTTCAAAGGTGATCAGATTGTCAGCTCTAAGCCGGGCTAGAACTTGGCTAAGGGGTACGGAATTTTGGTGAACTGTCTTCTGGTCTATTGAATGGTTGGTTTTGGGATTGTGGTTGTTGTGACGGGTGAAGGGTTGATTAGTGTTTGGGGTTTGTTGGTAGGTGTAGGATTGAGTAGGTTTAGTGTATGGGGTTGAGCTGACTACACTAACAGTGGTATCCTTCCCTTTGTTATTGTTGGAGTACTTGAAATTTGTAGCCTTTTTCTCTACGTGGATCCTCCCGGTAATAATGGCACTTTCAATTCTACACCCGGCCAATACTATCTCAGAGAAATTAGCAGTAGTGTGTCCAATGAGATGAGTAAAGAAGGTTCTTCTAAAGTATTGATGAAAGTGAATGTCAAATCTTTCTCCGGGATAGGGGTAGATACCATAGATGCCATTGATCTCCATCTTTGAGCATATTCCTTAAAGGACTCATCTTTCTTCTTCCTCATATTACTTAAATCCCACATAGAAGGGGCCACTTCAATATTGAACTTATATTGATTGTAGAAAGCCCTAGCCAATTTGTCCCAAGTATTAATCTCATCAAGATCCAAATGAGCATACCATGCTAAAGCTGGACCGGTAAGGCTATCCTGAAAAGTTTGGATCATGAATTGCTCATATTGAGTGTACCGGCTCATCTTCCTCACATAGAGCCTAGTATGCAACTTTGGACAACCAGTACCATCATACTTTCAAAGTCGGGAATCTTGAACTTCTCGGGAAAGCTCCCGCTTCGATTGTAGGAAAGCTTGTGATTCCAGTTTGATCAAATCCTTCCATTTTCTCAAAAACTTTGAGTTTCTCATTGAATTGAGAAAGAAGCCTTTTCTCCATTTCTTTGTTTTGAGCCTCAATTTCCTTCTTAAACTCAGAAGAATCGGTTTCGACAATGGCTAGTGGTTCATGATTAATTACTTGTTCCTCAATAGTTTGACTATCAGTTCCTTTCTTTACCCCGAATGTCCTGCGGTAGTATCTTGAGGGGCCTTAAGGTTTTGCGTGAGAAGATTCATTTGCTCGGCCATTCGGAATACCATTTGTTCCAAAGTAGTAGCCTTTGCTCGGACATCGCATTGGAATTACCAGAATTATTGTCGTTGTTGCTAGCCATTCTGGATTTAGACCTAGTGATGATCGGACTTCGAACCGGGTCTGACCGTTTAGGAGCTATCTTTTAGAAACTGGATGTTCAAAAACAAAATTTCCATAGTTTAGTGAAGAAAATGTATATATTATTATATTTATTATATGATTCTCAACAAAATGAGCAAACGGTTAGCGGTTAATATATACACAAAAACAAATAAACATGTAGCGAAGAACATACAAGAATAAGAATATATGGAAAAGAAAAACGCATGCGCATGTAAATTGAGATGATGATGAAACTTTGTAGCAAAAAACCATTTTATTTCATTAAAGCTGAATTTACTCAAGGAGTCAAATACATGACCTGACAAAACCGAAAAGCTAAACAAAGAAAATCATCCTAAACCAAACGCCTAATCTTGCTAGGACACTCTGAACGGTCCTTCAGCTCCTCAATAGTCCTTTTTGCCATCCTTGGTTGAGCTTCAAGTGCTTGAACCTTGCCTTGAGAATCTTGAACTTCCTTTTCCATCTCTCGATCCTTCTTCATCATCTCGGAGCTTGAAATTCCAACTCGTTCACTTTTGCCCTTTGGTGAGGATGTATTCTTTAGTGGCTCGGTATTTCTTCGTCTCAGTATTAATGGGGTCTATCATGTAGATCGTCTTGATTTCTCTTGTCTCCCATTTGGCTTGTATCGATCCTAGCCTTCTCTCTCTTTGTGCCAAAGGAACACTCGGGTCATCATACTCCATAGTAAACTCCTTTAATGATGGCTTGCTAGTTATATCTTGAAGTGCTCCATATTGTCTTATCACACGAGCCGGATAATATCCCGTGGACCCGGTCAAACCAATCAAGGAATTGCCGCATATTCCCTACATTCGGTTATTGCCGTAGGAGAATGGAACCATTTAGCAACCCAAAGGAAATTGTGAGCTTCTAGATCTTGGAGTAAGTGCACCCATTCATCGGTCCTTGGAAGATCTTGAATGCGAACTCTTTCACTAAAGCTTAAAATAAGATCATAACTATCTCTAATGTGGCAAGCTGGACTCAAATTGCTCCCATAATCTCTAGTGTGGCTTGCAAACCATATATCAAGAGTGCCATACTAGACTTGAACTTCCCATGGCCTCTTTTCTTCAAATGGTTGAGAGATCTATTTTGTTCAGCGAGCAAGGCCGGGATATAAGACTTTCCTGCTAAGAATGGTCCACTAATTCCACTACCGATAGTGGATGAAAAGATCCCCATTCGGGAAGAGGATAGTACCGAATACGGCGCTATAAAGGTTGATGCGATTTTGCTCCCATGCTACTACACCTCCACAGAAGATAGGCTTATTGTCCTTGTAACTATTTGGAGATCCAAACCACTTGAATAAATCGAAAGCCGAATGGAGAACAAATTGCAATTCTTGAGGGCTTTAGACACATCGGTCTTCTTAATTCCTAAAAAGGAGTTGAACAAGTTGATCGGCCCTTTACTAAGTTGAGGAGCATATATTCCCGCATGAGTTGGTGGAGCTTGAAGAAGCCTCGTGTATTCCTCAATAGTGGGACTCAAAGTGTGCTCACCAAGGCAAAAGGCGGCTTCATCAACATTCCATAAGTAAACCAAGGCCCTAAAAAGATGAATGGGGACCTGGACCTTTGGTAGAGAAAGAATAGGTCCCAAACGGTCTTCAATAAATCTTCTTTGTTCTGGCTTGAAAGTTTGTAACCACTTGTTCAAAATGGGCATCGGACTAGTAGGCTCATGAACATGGATCTCGGGAGTAAGACGGGCCCACATACTATCTGCCATTTCTTTATTCTACCTATTACAAAGAGATGTGTTACAACACGGTATATACATTTACATGGTACACTAAACTGAATACAAACAAAAACGGGTTACAAGGATTTTACAAGACACATTTACATAACGGATTACAAGGAAAAGTTAACTCCTATAAATTCAGCTTTTGTTTTGTAAAGCAATTTTGAAAAACATTTTGATTGCCACAAAGCTTGATCATCATCTCCTTCATGTAGTGGATGCAAGAAGGGTGGGTTCTAAAGGTCCCCCAATTAATGGGCCATGGGCCACATTAACCGGAGTGGGAGGCTAATTCGTGTCTCGAATGGTGGGTAACCACAACACCCGAGACCTACTGGTGCCTCCCGTCCTAAGTTTACCTAAGGTGGCCCGGGTTTGACCACATCTAGCACACATTTTTTTTCAAAAGTAAATATCCCCTCCAATAATCTATATAGATAATATCTGCACATAAGCACACGGTTAGCACAAATATCTACAAATATACAAGATATTAAAAAGAAAGCAATTTATATATGAAAAGCATAAAGTGGCTAGCCCTCTAAAAATGGTCCCCAGTGGAGTCGCCAAGCTGTCGAGCCTGGTTTTTTTTTGATTTCCTTTAATCCGATTCGTACTAAACCCTAACCCATTCAATACGAATCCTCGACTAAGAATTAAAGGAAATTTTTTTTTAAAAATATTTTGGAGTCGCCACTCGACTAAAGTCGAGAAAAAATAAACCAAAACCAATGGGTAGGTTGATTTTGGTTTTGCTACTGATCTGCGAAAAAATCGTTTTTTGAAAACGAGAACCAGAAATTAACTTGAGTTCGGGGCTAACCTATTAAAACCTAAACGGTTACCACTTTAACTTTCCATATTTAAATTGCTTTCTTTTAAACCCTAATTTCAAAATCTAAACTATTTACAATCTAATTAACTAAACATATGTCTAATATGCACAAAAATACTAATCAAATTCCATCATAATCATATATAATCTAAAAACTCGAAATATTCAAATTAATCAAATCTTATCAAATTCTATCAATATTCATATATTCTAAACTAAACTCAAAATAAATTCACAAAAATAATTTTTTACATATTTTAAGTCGCCCATTTAGGTGCCTACGTACCCGCTAATCGGGATCAGACCACACGTAGTTCTTTTAGAAAAATTTAGTTTGTTGGTTAATTTTAAAATTTTTCGAAATCTTTTCGCTTTAAGTTCATTAAGTTTGTTAATTTTATGAAAAATATATATCTTTTAACATGAACCCTAAATCTATCAAGTTAGGTTTTAGCAATTTTATGGAAAATCGGATTTTTCTAGGTGACAAAAATTTTGAACAAGAAATCATAACCACATATCATGCATATCGATTGATCATACATATCATCAAGAATAAAAATATTATAAGGAATATCAATATTTAACAAGCTAATTTCAACAAAGCAATATCATGGCATAATCAAGATTTATATATCATTGAAATTACATTATGAAGGGCAAGATTTCAATGTGGTTTCATATATGGTGAAATCATAAAATTCAATATTATTACAATCAAGGTCATCACTACATCATGGCATAAAAGGAATATTAATGACTATCATCATACATGATCACACAATTCAAATATTGTAAACCTAAAACTAAAAAAATTTCATATATTCCTTATGATTAGGCATGATTATATTTATTATCAATAACAAGATCTTAATGTAATTCTATGAACACATACCTAACATGATATATATAAAAAATTCAATTTATCACAAGAAAACAAAATCATTACTATATTAATGCAAAAAGGACCATCAAGTTATGTTTTAACAAATTTATAAGAATTAACTTTTCTAAGTGATAAAAAGATTTTGAATGATGGATTAAAATATATCATGGCAAGCATATCAAACGAATCTACATGTTACCCACATACCAGTCATAAGAGATTTTGATGGTAATTTTCAATAAAATGAACTCATATAATTAATTCAAATTTCATGCATCACTTAAATATGAAAGTTTTAATTTACGACATGTAAAGGCAAAAACAAATATTCACAAACATCAAAGTATTCAAAACCTATTATTTAATAATCAAATCAAATTACTTGTATATCACATTTTTATTCAAAATTTCATATTAAACCACTAGAACAAGATATCAACACATATACTATGAAAAAAGAAAAATAAAAAATAAAAAAAGTTACACGTTCGTATCAACGACATATCACTATTATGGTGAATCATATGTTCATGAAATCACTGTTGAATCAAATGGTGAATCAAATATTTACAATGATCTTGTTTTTAAATCACGTTAATTATAAATTTTGGTCAAGTTATACTCTGGACATCACAGCTTTATTAAAAGTTGTATTATCATGGTGAAAACTAAATATTCAAACATCAATATCATCACATATTCAAAAGAATCAATTATCATCATATCAAATATTCAATTGGATACATATAGCGAATGTCAAGTATCGTATAAATCACATATACATAAAGGAAATTGATTACAAATCTTCTACGATATAAATCCAAAAAACCAATCTATAAAAAAATTATAAGATATTATGAATTTGTTCAGACAAAATATTATAAGACTACTATTAATTACATATATTTTAAAAAACAACAAACATATCACATATATAATTTATTACAATAATCAATATTATTATTATTATTATAATTATTATTATTATTATTATTATTATTATTATTATTATTATTATTATTATATGGAATTGAAATGAAACTTACCTGGGACGTGCAGTTTGAATGCAGGGAATCAAAAGTGAATTGGGTGTGATCAGCGTTCCATCGAATCAGACGCGGATTGAGGATGAACTTCAGATTAAGTTCCAAATGACCGATCTTTACGAGAGAGAGCTAGCGATCGATGGGGTACGATTTGATGATTCCAGCGTGGATTCTTGAAATCGGCGCACATTAGGGACGATCAATGGTGAACAAAGACAGTGGGTCGGGTTGAGTTTTTCCGACGACGTTTCACTGGCTGTGTTATTTCCACCAGTAGTAATTTCAAAATGCTATTTTATTTTTTCTGTTCTTTGCTTTTGTTCTTCTTCTCATTCGTTTTTTTTTCTTCTCTATTTATAGATCTAAATTTAGGGTTTTTTATTCTAATCCGAAAAACAAATTACAACTATTAATTAGTTGTCATTAACATGAAAATAGCTGTCATTACCGTTAGATTTGAAAGTTAAACAACGAAAATCTCGGATTTTGCTTTTTTTTCGGAAGCTAAAAACGAATTTTTTTTTTTTCGAATTCAAATTTGAAACCCTTTCTCTTGATGAAACGACTAAATTTTATACCAATATAAACTACTCCGCGCCTATTTTCAAAATATGTATTTATTTTGTAAAAAACGGTTTGAAAACGGTCAAAATAGACTTGAAAACGCCCCATCGGGCGGCCGGAGGTAGGAGACGATGAACAGTGTTTTTTTTTTTTTTTTTTTTTTTTTTTTTTTTTTTTTTTACGAATTTTCAAAATTACATTATACTATATTAATTATCCATATTACATCTATTGTATTTATTTCTATTAAATTGATTCATTATTATTAATTATTTTTTTTTTTTATTTTATTATTTTTTTTTATTCCTAGCTTTAACATTTATAATTTGCAAAATTCAATTATTTTAATTATGTATATACTAACCTAAGTATTTATTTTGACAAAAAATGTCAAATGAGATGTCTACACCTCATAATAATGATGCAATAGTTGGACATCTAGGTTACTTTGTTCGAATACGGATATGTGCATGTTTAAATTAATCAACTAGCATTTTATATTATTCAATCATGGTCTAATTGCTTTTCAAGTCATTTATACCTCTACCAATTTTTCTTCACATGAATAGCATAGACAACACTATTGTGCCCTTCAAAGCTTATATTACTAAGTTTGTATATTTTAAGTATAACTCCAAAGTTTTTGTCTCATTTTTTGTAAAGTCACCTTTTTTAACATCACTAGGTTTGAAATTGTTCATTCTATGGTATAGGAAGGCAACACCAACAAGACAAAATTTTAGAAAAAATTACAATTACATTTATTCAATAAAGTTTCCCTTCTAACAAAATGAAATTTTTTTTTTTTTTTTTTTATAAAACCTTGAAAAAGATTGTCTTGTTATGTGAAAAGTAGCATATCCTCATTCATACGCCAAATTGCATATCTCTTTATAACAATACTAAAATGACATCAATGAATTGTGTGGACTTCATAATCTATTTAAGCATTCTCTACTTTTGCTTTTCTTTTTGGTAATAAATTTACTATAAAAAAATACACGGCTTATTGAGAACTATTTCTAGAAATTGTGCTTTGTACACCATAATTGCCAACAGCTCAAGCAATAAGGAGGTAGACATTGATAGATAGAAATAGAAAAGAATTCCAAACCCAAAGCTTAACACCAACACGTTAAACTAAGATATAACTAGCAAATATAGAGCAAAATGCCACATATGCTTGATAGAAACAAGAACAAAGCACAACAATGCCGCTAAAACAAAGTAAAAGTAGCATAAAAGTAACCCCAAGACCGATAGGAGTTAAATAGAAGTAACATAACACAAAAGCAACTCAGTGGAACAGAGACAATAGAAATCCAAAGCACCCAAGACCCAAACCTGCACTAGATAGAATAGAGACAAGAAACAACACCAGTAAAACACAATAACTAGGTAGCAGGATCAAAGAAACCAGCAGCCAAAACCAACAATATACTACAACAAATTCAGACCAAAGAAAGCATAAATTTTCGATTAGTTTATTTATTTATTTATTTTGTTAATTAATGAAAGCATAAGTTTGGCACCAACAATAAAAGCTTGGTAAAAACAGCATCATTCTTAATTAAGGTTAACAAACAACCTCAATTTTTAAATCATAAAAGCTACTACCCTACTTCAACTTTTCCAACCCTACACTTGAGAATTAGCAAAAACAAAAAAACAAAACAAAGTAGGCATACAAAAGAGCGAAAAGCAGCAATGAACTGTTAAATACAAATAAACTTACCAGCCAATTATCTAGGATTCAAACTAAGTCCAAAGCTTTAGCAAAAAAGGATCTTGCACAAAGATGAGACACCATCACTTAAAAGCTTAGCCAAAAGGCCGACCTAACATACTTCTTGTAGCAAATTAGTGTCTAGAAGCTCAAAAGAACATGAGCAAATAGATAAATTTTAAAGCATAATTGCAGTGAGATTTAATGTTGGTTGATTTTGTGATTAATGAAATAATCACAAAATCAAAGTATTATAGCCAAGTTGAAGATTAAGTGATAAACTACAAAATATTAAGACCCTTGTAAGTGATCACAATTAACCACAAGAAGAGCTTCTTAAACATAGAAATCCAAACATGATGAATATACCGAGCATAGTTTAGAGCCGAAATATGAGTGAAATCAAACATCATATCCACATGAGACTTTAAAAACGTATTTTGGGTCCTACTTGCCCAGATCAAGATGAATTGGCTTTAATGGTATAAACAAATTAGACTTGAAAACATAATTCCTAGATTTTTTAATGTAGACATTTATTTATTTACATAATGTAAATGTCTTTTCCATCAATTCACAAACTCAAATAACAATGATATAATAATGTTTAATGAAATATTTAGTGAAATAAAAATGCAAAGAAAGAACCTCCTAATATCCCTTAAATAACCCCTTTATATCCCTAGATGTCCAACATATGGCTAGTGGCAAGAAGATGACTCATTTATAACTCACCCAAAAATTTCCCTAAAAGAAATTAAGAAGAAAATTAATACAACAAATTTCTTATTTCCATTCCATTCATGCCCATAATGATGCAAAGGAACCTATTTTACATATTTTAGCTTTGCTCCATAAATCAGTTCATAACTGCAATAATTAGTCAATTACTTTTAAAGTCATGTTCCAAAGTGAACATACCTATACCACAATGTGAAACAGAATGTCTACTAAAGATTAAAATAAATGATTTAATGTACATTTTATACATTATGTCACTTATTTAAAATATTTCATACGAATATTAGTTTTATCTAGACGTACCTATACTAGTTAATATGATGTAAATATAAATGATTAAACATAACAAAATATGGCTAGCAAATGTTGGTTAGCTGGTAAAGACTTCGGTCCATAACCCCCAGTGATCATGCGATTGATTCTTGCTTGTAAGAAAAGTGTCTCCTTTGCATCTAGGGTCAGGATCAGTCTTTATTGGTGTTAGGATGCTGCTGGTAGGTTACCTACCCCATCCAATTTTGATTATGGTGTCATCGTGTTAATCTCTACTACAAAATGGTGGATGATAGCTATGGTCTCTTATGATGGTGACCAAAGTCGAAGCCACCGCTAAATTTTTTTAAAGACCAAAAAAAAAGGAACAAATTATGGGATAATAGCATAATTGGTACGGCTGGGAGAGCAAAAGACAATGGCTTTGTGAGACACTATTGCTTCCCAGTTACATGCTAATTATTGAATGTTAAGACAATATCTCTGTGGGACACTATTGTTTCCTAGTTACATGTTAATTATTAAGTGTTACAAACATCGTTACAATGAAGTTACTTTCATAAGGCAGATATCACTCATTGAATTGTAAAAGAAACGCTGCAAATCATATCCAAATAGATGATGTGGAGTTCATTTCAATGAAAAAAGTAACCCATGCTTAAGGTTTAATACTGTCTACCTGATATGATAAACAATAATATAAAATTTAGATGGTCTAATATGAGATTGTATGGATAGTATAACACATTCACATTTTTCTGGCTATGGACTCACTGTTACTCTTTCACAAGTCTAAGCATTCTTTATAAGCTATGAGTAGTATAGACAATTCATGAAGTTCACCAAACAAATCCTATCAAAAGGTGAGTTTATCAAACCATTTTCATGCTATTCACTAGTGTTGGGAATTCCCATACACCCTGAATACCGTTTTCTCACCACTCTTAGACTACTAGAATCATCTCTGAGTACGACTCTACTTGGGATAATGACACACATAGAGATCATTAGGGCGTTGTCCTAGTAGCAACCATAGACAAGCAGCAAATCAAATTTAAAGTAGAATAATAATTAATCAGTTTACAATTTCTAATCCTACAAACACAAGCAGCAAACAAGGTAAGGTTGTACCTAAAATCACTTTAAGAATAGGAACCCTAACTTCACCAACAATACCTAAATCATCAAATATTCAATCAAAATATTTTTTTCCATAATAATCATAAATTCACCATCATAAAAACCCTAAACTGGAAAAAGACTACAAACTCTAAATCCATACGCATTTTTCTCATTTTATTATAAAACCACAAAATCACTAAAAGAATAGGGTTTCTCCAAAAACACTCCTCCAAAAACTATGACTTCTCAAACAACTCAGAAAAGACCTCACTTTTCATATCACCAATGGAAACAAAAAGATTCAACTTATCTATCTCTTGATACTTGTTCTTCCTTGATTGCAAAGCACTAATCTCAATAGACTTAGGGTTTTCCTTCAAAACTCCCATCAAAATCAAAAGAGAACCTTAGGAATAGATCACTCCTTAGATTGTTAAAGACTTGATGATAACTAAACTCACCTTAATCTTGCTTCTTGATCTTCCTTGATGCCAAAGATCAATATTAGAGAGGATTTTGAAAGAATTCTATGTTTAGAAATGGTTTTGGTATAGGCGGAAGCTTAGGTTATATATAAGACAAGGAATAACTCTTTATCTTTAACAATATCTCTTCATCTTTTTGTAAACCCTAATTTTTAAGGTAATTTCAAGCTTAAATCTTAAACGGAAAGTTAACCTGTAAACCCCAAAATTTTTCGAGAATGGTTTTGGAATACCAAAACAAAACCCTAAAGTCTGACCCAAGTTGAAACCGAACCTTAATCAATTTCGATCACGGGATTTTATAAGAGAATCTTTAAAAACAAAAATGGAAAGTTCAATAATCGTTCGATTCGAAAACCCGAACATGAGAAGGACCACCTATCTGATCCTCGATATAAACCCCTCAATTTCTAGGGTAAAGTTGGATATAAATCCTAACCTTAGTTAAACTAAAGTTTCAAAAGTCAACAAAGACCAAGACAATCAAACAATGTCAACTCCGGGAATCCCGCGTTCTCAAACCCTAAAACAAATTAAGTTAATGCTTATATAGTACGTAATAATATGGGTAATATAAAAAAACATTCTTGAATTTCGAGTGTCCTTCGACTCAAAACGGGATCAGTTCGAAAGCATGTCCTAGAGCTCGAAATAAAAACAATATTCCAATAACACCAAAAGACTCGTAATTAAACAAGGATTTCAAAAATATCAGTTCTAGAATTTTTCGGTAACTAAAATAATCATATATAGCTCTTTTACCGCTATATTTTATACTACAGGTATTTTATGTCAGTCTACTATTTATAGTACTATTCCACTATTCATTACATTTCATTATCTCTACTTTTTTTTACTACCTACATACCTATTTTCTTACTTTTTACATTTCCAATACAACTTTATTCATATCAAACTTTACCGTTATTTCTTTTCTTTACAAAAAAATACAAAACAAATAAAAACCCTCTCTCTCTCTCTCTCTCCTTATTGCACTGGCCTCCATCTCTCTTCTCAATTGTTTTTTAAATTTAT
>JAMXBD010002191.1:0-227837 GCA_024138025.1 Combretum micranthum | reverse complement strand
TTCTTGGAGAGAAATTCTAGAGAGATTTTGAGAGAGTAATTTTAGTGTAGAAGTGGTGTGAAAGAAGTGAAAGAGGAGGGGGGTATTTATAGGATTTTGAGGAGTGATTTTTGTGTGATTAAAATAAATACAAATTAAAACAAATTGAGAGCATTAGAGAGAGAGGAGTGCCTGCCATGCTTGGAGAGGAGAGAGGGAGTGATTTTTAATTTTTTTGTATTTTGTTAAATATAATAAGTAAGGTAGATGTGATATAAAGTTATGGGAAAGGTAAAAAGTAAAGATTATAGGTTATGTAGTGTGTAAGAGTAGGTGTAAGAAAAATAGAGATAAAAGATAGTGTAGAATAGTAATGAATAGTGTAATGTAAAGTAGATGTGACAATTAAAGTACCGGTAGTAAGAAAATACGCGTATAATAGCTATATCTATTATTTTTACTTACGAAAAAATTACGAAATTGATATTTTTGGAAAACTTATATTTTTACGAGTCTAACGGTATATTTGGAATTTTTTACTATTCCGGGCTTCCGGGCACGTTTTTCGAGAACTATGCCGATCGGGTTCGAAGGACACCCGAATTTCGCGAAACTGAAACTTTTATAAAACCTATGGTTATTACGAGCTATTTTAGCTAATTATCCTAACTTCGTTTTCCGGGCCAAAGAAAACGGCAATGCCGGACTTAGATTGATACGGTAAACTAGGGTTTTGTTGACCTTTAGGGTTTCGTTTGACTTCCGGTTAGGGTTTTGTGCTAAACCGATTCCGAAAATTTAGGGGTTTACAACAGCAATGGCAATAAAAATCCTAATAGATTTAAGCATACCAGCGAGAAAGTTTCATCATAGCCTATGTCATGTGTTTGCTTGAAACCCTTTGCCACTAGTCGTGCTTTAAAGGTGTGTACGTTGCCATCCATGTCAGTTTTCTTCTTGAAAACCTACTTGCACCTAATGGTCTTTATTCCTTCAGGTGGATCAATCAAAGTCCATACTTGATTGTCACTCATGGATTGCAATTCAAATTTCATGGCTTCAAGCCGTTTCTTGGAATCTGGTCCCACCATAGCCTCTTGATAGGAAGTAGGATCATTTTGATCCATGATCAACACATCACGACTATCTGTAATGAGAAATCCATATCTCTCAAGTTAATGTCGCACCCTATCAGACTTCGTGGGCCTTGTATTACTTGTGGAAGGTCAATAGGTAACTATGTGCCTTGTTGACTTTGTGGTGGCGGTATTACACTATTTTGTGGATCTTTAACTTCTTCAAGATGTACTTTACTCCTACTCGTTCTTTCACAGATAAACTCTTTCTCTAAGAAGATACCATTCCGAGAAACAAACACTTTGTTTTCAGAAGGATTATAAAAGTAGTACCCTTTGGTTTCTTTTGGATATCCCACAAAAAAGCATTTGTTTGACTTAGGTCCTAATTTGTCTGAGGCTTGACGTCTTACATAAGCCTCATAACCCCAAATCTTGAGAAAGGACACACTACGCCTTTTCCTAGTCCATATCTCATATGGTGTCTTTTCTACCGCCTTAGAGGGAACAAAATTTAAGGTGAATGCAGCTGTCTCTAGGGCAAAACCCCAAAAGGGTGGAGGAAGATCTATTTGTCTTATCATAGAACGAACCATATCTAGTAAGGTTCTATTTCTCCTTTCTAATACACCATTCCACTGTGGTGTTCCAGGTGGAGTTAATTGTGAAACTATTCCATAACTTCTAAGATGATCATTAAATTCTTGGCTTAGATATTCGCCACCTCAATCTGATTGGAGTGCCTTAATTATTTTCCCAAGCTGATTTTGTACTTCATTCTAAAAAGTTTTAAACATTCCAAATGATTCTGACTTATGCTTCAACAAAAAGACATATCCATGTCCACTGAAATCATCAATAAATGTGATGAAGTATTGATAACCTCCTCTAGCAGCAACACTTAATGGGCCACATACATCAGTATGTATTAGGCCTAATAAAACAGTTACCCTTTCACTATGCCTAGTGAAGTGATCTTTAGCCATCTTCCCTAATAAACAAGATTTGCATATTTTATATGATTCAAAATCAAATGAATTTAAGATTCCATCCTTATGGAGCTTCAATATGCTTTTTTCATTTATATGACCAAGACGACAATGCCATAGTTGGGTCATATTTAAATCATTGGATTTAAGTTTCTTAGTATTTATGTTATAGATAGATGCATTATCAAGTTTCAGATATAGAATATAAAGACCATCATGTAAATCAGTATTTGCATAAAAACATGTCTTTATGATAAATAGAACATTTATTATTCTTAATAATAAATGTGAAACCATCATTGTTAAAACATGAAACAAAAATAATATTCCCACTTAAAGTAGGAACATAAAGAAATTGTTCAACATTAACAAAAGCTAATAGGGCAAAATCAATTCATACGTCCCTACAGTTATGGCAGTAACTTTGGCTCCATTTCTAACTCGTAGGTTGACTTTGCCCTTATTTAGATCTCTATAACATAAATACTTAAGGCAGTAGTCTAACTACTCTTCCTTTTCCTCATATCTTCTAAGTAAAGTTTGCAGTTCCTCTTCTAGTGACTTGGCTCACTATAGTGGAAACAAACTCCTTCCTTAAGAGGTTTTTGCCTTTGGTTTGGGCTTAGGTTGAGGCTTTGAACTTTTCATAGCCTTAGCATTTCCCTCTCTTCTTCATGCCCTTCCCATTATGAACTATCAAAACATTACTAGGCTTCTACTTCTTGATATTAGCTTTAGCAGTTTTAAGCATCGAATGCAATTCAAAAATTGATTTGTCCATGTTATTCATATTACAGTTCATGAGAAACATGTCATAGCTATCTGGTAATGAATTTGCGATCAAATCAATAGCAAACTCTTGGCTTATAGGAAATCTAAGCCTTTCAAGATGATCAATATAACGCTTTGTCTTTAGGACATGGGTACTCATTGATCCTCCTTCAGCCAGCTCGCAAGACTGTAGGGCTTGGGTAATCTCGTACCATTCTTGTCTGGCCTGCTGTTGAAACATTTCCTTGAGATGGACAATCATCTCATAGGTTTTCATGTTTTCCAGACCCTTATGAAGTTCTGGACTCATGGTAGCAAGCATTAAGCATCCTACATCAAGATAATCATCAAAATGCTTCTTATAAGCATCCTTTTGTGTTCTTGAAGTATTAGCTAAAGGCTCTTGAGAGATAGGCTCATCTAGGGCATGTAGCTTCTTTTCTTGCTTGAGAACAATTCTCAAGTTTCTGAACTAGTCAAGAAAATTGGTTCCAATCAACTTGTCCTTCTCAAGGACAGATCGCAATGATAATTTGAAGTGTTGTTTGTAGCCATTGATCTATAATTACTTATGCAAAGTTTATTTTAATAAATTAAAACTCCTACTAAATCAATAAGCCTCATTATTAATGTTGTTGCATTTAATTATTGCATTCTAGTGGGCTAATATCTATATTTCACCTAACTATAAGTCAACTTTGGCATGATGCTTAAAGTTAAGTTATTTAGTTAGGTAACTCTTTACCAATTACATCGCATGTAACTCTTAGATCTTTTAGGGATTTTTGACATCATAATCCCATCATTTCAAATCCATCTAACCTTAAGGCCAAAAAACTGTTTGATAACCTAATTAAGTCGAACCATATTAAACACATAAGTAGCACCATTACCCATCCTGCCTACGAAGATAACCTAATGCACCCTACTTTGGCAGAACCTACATTTGGTGAAAAGTCTTGACATGTGTTTAATCATAGGTGCATTTAACTTAAAATTTATTGAGAGATTTTAATTATTGATATTCTATTTTATCATCATGTATAATGGATATACAAGCATACATGGTGTAAATATAGTATCACTTACATATACATACTCATCTCATGATATATCAAGCTCACAGATAAAGAAAAAGTCATAGCATGGCCCCTTATACTATATTGATTTTGTAAGCCAATGAAAAACATAGTCCAATCAAATGAAAACCATCTTTATGGTCTTGAGTGTAAATATTCTTTTTCTTTTTTTATTATCATTGTTTCTCTCCATCATCATGGATTAGGAACGGTCTTCATAACATCTCTAGTCTTCATTATATAATAAAAGATATAAAAAGTCATACAACTAATTGTAGAAAAAAAATTACAATAAAACAAGATGGCACGCAGGCCGTATTTACAAAATTACAACCCTCTTAAAAAAAAAAAAAAAGAAAAGAACCTGCCAATCACATAGGTCTAAAGGCCATGCTATACACCATACATGTAAAATAAGCACATATAATAAACATACATAAAACTTATAAAACACTTCAAAAGCACATTTTATGTTAAGAGTCATTAATCAGTGCTTATGGATTTAATACATACACTTTACAGGGGTCAAGGGGACAACATCCCCTTGCGAGGTCATGGGGCAGCAGCCTTGAAACCTAGATGAAAATGAAAAACTGGGTTTAGAAAATCCATTGAAAAATCAAATTTTTCAAATTGATTTCAAGTTTATACAAATTGTTCAAAACAATGATTTAATGTATAAAAAGAACCCACAGTTCATGAAATGCAATAAGAGATTATTCAAATTTAAAATTCATATGTATTGTACACAATTGTTGTACAAACTGAAATTGTTATTCGTGAATGGAAAAAGACATTATAAAAGAATCACAGTTAGTGAACTGAAAAGAAGATTATAAAATTAAAAAATTCACTACAATTCATAATTACAGTTCATGTCACACACGTTCAATCGGAATTAAAAACCCAGTTCGTGTCTCACATGAATTCATTTGGAATTCAAAACCCAGTTCGTGTCATACATGGATTCATTTGAATTTAAAACCCCATTTCATGTCATACACGAATTTATTTGGAATTCAAAATCCCGTAAACTCAATTCGTAAACGTCAAGCATACAGATCTAATTCATGAATAGCATCAACATGTTGTTTGACCCTTTTATTATTCCATGAATACAGATCTTATACAAATCCAAATTTCAAATTTTATTATATCACATACAAAACAAATTCGTACTAGTTTTATTATGCATAAATACAAATTGATATTGCAATTAACCTTGATAGATACGAAAATCATAAAATCTGATTTTACGAAATTATTTTTAGTAACACACTCGAATTTCATACAATCACATGTGAAACACATAAGAACACTACATCTCATGTAGATAAAAAGACATGTTCGAATTTAATTAAAAACACAACCTGGCTTTGATACCACTATAAGGTTTTCATACGGATTTTCAAAAAATCTTTGCAGCGGAAAATTAAAAAAAACCCTAAAGCAGGAATCCATGTGCTTTGATTAAGTTAGATATCAGGTGGAATAAATCCGAAAATTTACCTTGTAATTTCGTATCCAAAAACTTAAAATCAATTGCTTCCACATCGGATCTATAAGGCACCACGATTTCGTTGCGCCCTCTACGTAGTCCACACGAACAAGCACACCAAAAAGGAATCACCTTTGCATGCTAGCGTAATCTAGAACTTTTTTAGATTGATTAGGAAGAAACGAGTGTTTTCTGTCATATTTTTCCTCTCTGTTAGGGTTACAAAGATTGTGCGCTGTCTTATATAATAGTAAAGATCGTAACCATCTAATATACAATAAAGAGTCGTAACCGTCTAATATAACAATAAAGAGTCGTAACCGCCTATAGAGACTATTGGTCCTATTTATATTATATCATTTTTTTTCAACTGACATTAAATACACCTAATCTCATTAGTAATAGACATGACAACAACACTCTTAAAATAATTAAACTATTATTCATGATAATAATTTAATTATTTTATTCCTCCCACTAGACCTTTAAAAAAATCCATGATCCCCCTCGCGCCCCCCCCCCCCCCCCCTTTTTATTTATTATTTTTTTTTTTTTGCTTCTTCTTTTGTGTGTGACCCTGTAGGTTCATTTGATTTGCAGTTAACTTTAAAACTATTTTTAGTAAACAAAACATAAGTGGCCTCTCGCAAGACATTATGTTTACCCAAATCAAATGAAGATCGGTGATCCAATTTTACCTGTTCTATAACATATGTCATCATCCTTTTGTCTCACGATATCTACATTGAAAATAAGACATGGACAAAGTTACCCTTATATCATTCAATCTTGTTGTTTTTTGATCTCTTAGTGAGCTGATAACACAAATGAAATTGATGACACTATCAATTTAGTTGAGCATGGCTATGCATTTGTTAGTCTCACTTATCAAGGGGCCTAAGGATATCTTTCTCATAAAGAGAGAGACAAATCCCATCTTAATCACTCAACCTCATCTACATGATTCACATTATGTCCAATCAAAACCTTTATGATCATTCGGTTAAGAACAACATTTGATTCAGTCAAAACATAATGTTACTCATGTTGGAATCTATAGTAATTTTAGGTCTAGGGATGCATTGACAGTGTTATTATGAGAAACACTTATGACTCCGGTCAATGTAGTGATCTCATAGAGGTCAATCAATATATATATATATAATATATATCTTTAATATATGTACTTATGAATTTTATCTGTATCTCTATGCATATAAACATTTCATGATTATCAAATGAAACTCATAATGGATTTAATTCATTATAAAGTAAACATCCAAACTTTATAATAAAAATGCCTCTAAATTAAAATACATGAAATGACAATACTTAGTAATTGGTCTAGGGCACAATCGCTAGTACCCATGTGTCTTTCATTTTCCATCGAATCACCAGTAGGACCTAAAAGGTTAAAAAATGAGCTATGAAGCTCAATACATTGTAATACAAGCACACACCGCATCTCACACACTCCTAAACTAATGTAGCAACCAGAGTTTAATATATTTAATTTAAAGTCCACAAACAAGGTATCCCTTGTATCCTAAAAATACTAACACGCACAAGAGTATCCATGACTCTCGCTAAACAAAAGAGGTAGGGTTTCCTCAGTAGATCATGCACCGAAAAGGAGAGTTCGATAAGTTCTTAGTACTTACTGAAAAAGAAAAGAAGGAAATAGTTTCGTTTGGTCATCTCCTCACAGGCTGCTACCAACAAGCATGGTCTATTTGACTCTTTATACAAAGTCTATGATGCTATATAACTCATCACAACTTCATACCTGCTCCTAGTCGGCCGCTCAATCTTGGAAATTTTTTATCGACTATCCACCAAACCCAAGCAACCATTCGTAGGGCCTAAGCACCTAAACTACTCATCATCCCAAAGTTGTGATCAAACTCGTAACCTATTATGGGGGTGCTACTCTTGGAGTAAGTGGCTAAGAAGGAACCAATACTCCATTAAGACAATTTTAAATTCTTAGTCCGGTTATTAATGCTACCCTCACAAGCAACACGCAATTATTGCATACCTATCGGTTAGACTAAGCTTGCCATCCCTTTCTAAGCTCGACATCCAATAGCTATTCATAATTGACATCGATAATTAGTTCAAGATTACTACATTTATTTCATTTGTGTTGTTTGTTACATCTAGGTTACCTTAATTTAATCATATCTACTTCAAGATAATGTTTAAAGGATCATTTGTGTCATTTAGTCAAGTTATCTAGCTCATTACATAAATTAGAGTCGGTTTTGAGGGTTTAGGTTAACCAACCCTTAGTGGAATATAATTTGTGGGTCTTGATTCTTGACCTTTCAAGAATTGATTCTCAAATTTCACTAATCCCATATAGTTCTTAGTGTCCTTTTCCAATTATTAAGTTTGAATTACTCTAGTTTGTGTGAGGTATTTTAGACTTAAGTGTTTGGGTGATGTCATTGTGAATGGGGTATTAGTACTTGCTATATTTGTATTTTGAAGGTCTTGGAAGGTTCCTTGAGCTTAAAGGAAGAGTCGGATAAAGTTTCATGAAATTCAAGCTAGAATTGGTAAAGTTATGAAGAGGTTGAAGAAGAGCACGAAGGGTACATAAGGAGACGTATTCTCTCATGTTCTTTTAGAGAGAGAAACACGAGGGGTACATGAGGAGCGCATTCCTACGTGTTCTTTCATTGTGGAAGGAGTTTTGAGTCTAGAGAGGAGCACAAGAGGATAGGGCACCCCATGTTCCAATTGTATTTCTCTTATGTTTAGGGATCAGAAAGGTACATGAGATAAAACAAGACGTTATGTTCTCCCCATGTTGTTCTATCATTAAAAGGTGTTTAGGTTCAAAAGAACATGGCTAGAACACAGGTACATGTATCTCCTCGTGTTCTTTTGGGAAAACTCAATTCTTCAAGTTTTGAAGTTTAATAGAAGCATGGTTGAGTACATAACCTCGTGTACTCGCCATCCTTTTCTAGGATTAAGATGGTTCGCATCCAAACTCTTTATTTTTGTCAAAAACATGTTTTGGAACAACTTTTAGTGATCTTAAAGGTATTAGATAGTCGTGTTTATGCCTAATTTCATCTATTTCCATCTCCCATTTTGTTAAAACATGAGTAATCAAAGTTAGAAACCTTAAACATTTTGTTTTGACAGCAACATCCATTTTCATCATAGTTCATTTGCAACTTTTGACATAACTCTAATCCAAACAGGTTCTTTCTCTCACTTTCACATTATTAACAAATCTTATTGTCTTATTACTACAAATTCCGAACATCAAGAGTTGTTTCCAAGGTCTTACTTTAATATAATGTGGTTCCAACCTACTTGTAGCTAGGAGGAGGCTTTAAGACTCCAAAATCACTTCAAAGCTTGACATCATGCCTCCCCTAACACATGTATTTAACTCATCCAAGTCAATTTTCATATTTTAGATGCTAAACTACTTACATTACAACATCTTAAAATCTCATGCTTACCTCAACATGAATTTTTTTGTGGTGGTAGGTCTTCTTTCTCTTCTAATACTATTTCATAATCTCCCTTTTCCTCATGTAAAAGACATTATATGAGTTAATTAGTGCTATACTTTACTAATTCCACTTATTTAACACTAGGAAGGGGCTAGGGTTTTAGAAAGCCTTACCTTAAGTCTTGGGAGGGTTTAAAAAGGGAAGGAAGCAAAAAAAAAAAAAAAGAAGAAATGAAAAGAAACATTTATATGGAAAAAGGAAATGGCAAAATTATGGTTTTAGACAAAGGGAAAATAGACCTCCTTTTAGGCTTTTACAACATGGCCAAAATCTTGTGCATCTAAATATTATTATTATTTTTTTGTTTTGTGTTAATGTCTTTATAGCCGATGGCATCTGATTCAAGTCCTCATCCTTGCAGTACTGAGTTTGATTCTCCATATTAACGCATTGTAATGGCCTTATGTTGTCATATTATAATAGCCCTTGTGGCCTACTGAAAAAAATATTTGTTTTTTGCCTTATAGGGTTGTTAATTAACATCTTGGGCTAACAAGGATTTAAATATATCAAATAAGTCTAATTTATTTACAATTTTGAATTTTTAATCCGCATAAGTTCCCAATTTAGAAAAAAAAAATCGTAATTTTACAATATTAAAGCTCCTAACGTCATTGTTTTGATTTTTCTTATAAAATTTTCATTTAAAAAATATTATTAAATTATATTTCAATTTATTTCATCATTTAATTTTTTTTTTCAAAATTTAAGTTTTTGGTTTGAGGCTAATTTGGAAATTTTGAAGAATTTAGCAATTTAAATTTGTACATGAATCCAATTGGATGTCATTAACTTTATTTTATTTTATTTTTTATGATTAGTGTTATAATCATTTCATTCCATTAGCTCAAAGTGAGATGACATGGATAGTAACTCTATGACATATTCAATAAAGTTAATTTATTTTCGTGCCAAGTGTAGAACAAGTCCTTATCAAGATGCTCCATAGCAAACTGAGAGTGCTGCAAGTGCAACAATGGAGAACCTTCAATTGTGATAGAGAGCTAAAGTGTTATAGCAACTTGATTCCTTGCTAACATAATCCATAGCAACTATAAATATGAGTAATTAAATTGAGATCCATTGTTTATCTATGCATTTCAAGCTAGAATTTAGCAGTGTTTAGTTGTCGTCTCAAGTGTCTAAAGCAATATGGATGGCAATTTTAAGACCAAGCTAGAGAAATCAAGTAGAAGGTTGGATTTTTAGACACTATAAACTTGAGCAACTCCTACACATACACTTAACCAAGCGGACATATATATACACACATATGGGCAAATAAAGGACATCCACTTCTATAACCTCAACAAAGCACTACATGGGCAGGTATGTAGTGGGGCTATGCTGCTATGTAGTTACTTTATTGAAGGACGAGCTGCTCAATCGTGCTTATTTAGTCCTACACACACATGCTCATCTACTTTAAACAGAAAGAATACTCAAAGGATGGAGAACATTATAAATGAGGGACAAGCCCAAGTGGAGTTAAAAAAATAGACAACTATAGGGAGCATTTTACATAAGGAAAACATTTGCTTGTTTTTTCATATTATGGTCATTTTAGCATCATATTTTTGTCATTTTCTAAAAAATATTTCTCAAGAAACAGATACTGATGAAAAACTAACAATTTTACTCATAAATAGACTAAGTAGATATGATACATATAAGTTACATATGTAGATTTGATACATATATGATGCATATAAAATGAGATAATCTAAATAGATCATTAGTCAAATTAGTGGAATTTTTTGAGTTTAGGCCATCACTTTCTCATTTTGGAGGGCCTACATTATTATATCCTTGTTTGCATAATTTGGGAAGGGATAGACATAAGAAGGACTTAGAAGAATAGAAAAGGGAGAGGAGAACACAAACATAAAGAGTAGTAGCCATAATTTTAGGAAGAACTTTGAGAATTTATTTTGTAATTTTTAGCATGTCTTGTTCAATTAAAGGGCATTAAAACTCTTTGTCTTAGCACATTATTGAGGTGAATTCTAAGTTGAATACAATCAAGCAATGCACAATTTTATTAGACATGTGGGTTTTGAAGACTTTGATGAAGAAAATTCATTTGTGGTGTTTCCAAATCTTTGTTTTAATTTTAATTGCATGATTGTATTTATTGAGAAGCTGTGATTGATTTTTTTTCTCTTTTTCTAATGGATATCGCCTTGATGGATTTGATGAATTAATGATTAATGACTTATTTCGATGTTGATTTATGCTTAATAAGATATTAAACTATCATTGCTTTAAATCTATTTAATTTTTGCCTAGCCAACCCCTATTAAATAGATAGGATTAGTGATTCCCGAAAGTGATTTAGTGATTTGAACAAACACTACTTAGGTTTTTGAAGAAATTATGGTCAGAGGGATGTGCAAGTTTTAAAAATAATCATGAACTCACATGCCTAGTGTAGTTCATTTGGCAGTGCTTGGTCTGTAATTTCAATTAAAGTAGTAATTTCAGTGTGAGCAAATCATTTTCTAATTATTATAGATTAATTACTTTGATGACATGATTTATGCTATTACAAGAATTTCACTCCTAGTGGTAGGTGAGTTCTAATGTGTGTAATTAAATCCCAAATAATCCACTTCAATATTGTTCAAGGCATCATGTTAGTTCATATGAGAATATAATTACAATTCTTAATCTAATTTATAGCATATCCTAATCATGAAACCCTCAATAGTGTTGCTAAGACATGTGGTTAAAGTGTCCAATTAGCTCATTAGTTTAGTTTTGATTAAATCAATTTTGATATCTTAACTAAAGGAAAAACTCGAAATTCAATTATTAGCACATGCTTCCTATGGAGATGACCTAGTTCTCATTAGCATTTTTATTATTATATATGCACCTAATACTTCTTTTTTTTTTTTTTTTTTTTTTGCTAGAAGATAAATTCCATTCACTAGAAAAAAATCATATTGATAACAATAATCGACACAAGAAAAACGACAAACAACAAATGAAAAGCTGGGGTACAATTACCCAATTGTATAAATGGGCATATCTCTTCTATTATCAAAATGTCCCATATAGGAGATAAAATTCTTCTAAGAGAATAAAACCCAAACAACTAACAAGTAGACTAGATCCTACAAAAGGGATGACAAAATCCAAATAATAGATGGAAAATGCCCAATACATTTATTAGTGGTTTTTTAATTTAAAAATAGATTTGAAACACAAGAATATCACTAATCTTTCAACAATAAATTTGAAGTAAAATATCAGTAATAATCATTAATGCATGAATAACCAACATTAAGTTGAGCCTTAACTGTTGTGATAAAATCTCTATAGTAACTCACATGTCTGTTATCCATCTTTCTACTCACAACCATAAATCAATTAACCTCCACAAAACAATTTTATATGTATGTATGTATGTATGTATGTATGTATGAGACGGATAAATAAAATATGCGGATGAATTGAAATTAAGCATGACTTGCCAATCTAAAAACGAATTGAAAGAAACTTGACTTTAGAGCCAAAGCTCTTATACCAAATGATGGAGAAGCAAAGATACTGAAATGCCAAAATTAGGCTATAAGCAAACTTTAACCTAATGGCTCAACAAATTCAAGAACCAATGGTATTTATTGAACTTAACTTTTTGAATTATGCTAACTAAGAACCTTAGTATAATTTAATGGAAACGTTAACCATTGACTATACAACATTCATGAACCTTATATGAGCAAAATGAACTTCACAAGAATTAAAACTTGATAAATTCAAAAGAAAAGAGGAAATAATACTCAACTAATCGGTTTTCATATATTCATGATCCATTAATTGTATTGTTTAATACAACCATACCTATTTAGAATCATAAAATAAAATCTTAGGTAAATTAAATAGAAAATGAAACAACATCATAATCTATGAAATGGAAATAAGAAATTTCCCCAAAATAATATCCTAATAATGGAAATAAAATAAAATATTAATAACATGTCATTAAATGACTTATTCCTAATATGAACCTATATTCAAATCTTTAGAAATTAAATAAAATAAGCTTGAAAGCATATTAAGTAACTACTAATGATTTTGATGCCAATATTAATTTAATTTTAAAAAGTTGAACCTTAAATTGAATCTTTATCTTACTCTTCATAAACTTATTGTCATGCATGGATTAATCGATTAATTAATTTGACGTATCATATTGGTCATTCATGTGAACCATTAAATCATCCACATCATTTTATTTTGTTGTTCATAAAGCCAAAAACACATACAAAAATTCATTTTTTTTTTTTATATTTGACCCTTACTTAATTGTATTTAGATTTCAATCCTTATGTTCGAGTACGTCATATTTGGTACTGAAGTTGTGGCGTGACAAGTTATTTAAAATATTGTAATAAGTTTCAAATTCATTATTGATAGTATTGGTCTTTAAGGTATACTGGTGAATTGTCTATATGTGCATGCATGGTTGAGAACCATATAATGAAAGTGGTTGTTTTATGCTAATTGCGTTCATGTTGGTTAAGTTTTGATATTGGTAATTCTTCGTAATTATGGATAATATGTTTAATGAAAGTAAACAATGGCAGCATTAGAAGATATGGTGCATACTTTGAGAGGTGTCTATCTAATTTATAGCAATAGATACATAGGATGCATGAACAAAGATATAGTAGCAAATTTTTAAGAACAATTATGGAGAGAATAAATATGTATGCTAAAGTGCTTGGCAATCCCAGAGGAGTAGCATGAAGTATAAGTAAAAGAGTGTATGGTGATTTAGAGGAAGAGCCAATGATAACTAACATAAAATAGGTAAGAGATTGAAACAATGTGACTAAGGGTCTTAGTAATAGAACTAAAATTTAACCATTTAGAGGGAGTAGTTCCCTAAAGGAGTATCTTAAATTGGAATATAAGGTTGAAAAACAAGTCATCTTAAGATTATGATGAGCCAACCAATATATGATTAGCAGCATTAAAATTTAGTTATACATCATTTTATAGTGGGAGAATTTAAAGGTTTAAAGGAGAGGAGCAAAAAGGCTATGACTACATGGTAGTCAATGAAGCATCTATTGTATAACTAGAGTGCTACAAATTCATTAGTAGAAATGATTTAAGACTAGAAGCTTTAACCTCTAAAATAATAATAAATAAAGAATTAAATTTAAGGATAAATTTTTCCTACCCAATAATGATAATGGAATTAAGTCTTAAAAATGAAGCTAAGTATCAAGGCATAAATGGAATCCAAGAAAACCAAATAAGGGTAAAGAGTTGAGGATATTTGTTGGAAAAAACTTGCTTTAGAGTTATAAAGTCAAGGTATTCAAGTATATCTAGGCAAACAACTCTAGATACCTTAGCAGCACTTGATTGAACTAGTTCTTAAGGTGATATGAATGTTGCTTTAGGACATACATATTACAGTTTTTGATTATTTATTTCTCTTAGTAATTCTTAATCACTTGTTTATCCTAACAAAATGGTTTTACTTGTATAGGCATAACGTTAAACTCTTTCTCATATTAAATTACCAACATTTTTCTTAAGTGAATTAGTTTATTATATTGTTTTTATTTATCATATTCATAGATCATTGCATATCTCCTTTTTATTATTAAATATAATGTACTCTAGGGTTAATCTTTTAATCAATTAAAAGCCATAAGCCATATCAATCTTGTAATTAATTAACTAGTTTGATTTATTAAATTGATAAGTCATATCACAAAAGAAATTGTATGATTACTAACCATCTAAATAAAAATTATATAAATATAAACTATATTAAATTAATTACTAAATATCAATACAAAATCACGTCTAATAGACTAATTATAATATTTACACAAGAGTTGCTTGTGCAAGGGGTGACTTCGAAGTTCTTATTAAAAACCAATGTGTTAGCATATGGCCCACCTTCTGACATTTCACATATCTAACTATGATGAGAAGAGTTCAAAGTTTTTTTTTGACAAAAAAAGTGGGGCTTCCGACATCTTCACATATGACGAGAACAAATTTTTTACTGATAAAAGTAGGGCCCAATCAGAAAAAGCAATAGCAAAAAGAAAAGAAGACAAGACAAGACATCACCAACACTTTCCCTATTGGAATGTAAAAGAAAAAGAAAAGGAAAAATAAAAAGACAAAAGTCAAGTAAAGAAACAAAAAGCATAAAAGGAACAGTAAAGTTACGCACGTGTAAATCACTACTGAAACATGCAATTCATTAAGAATAATATGAGTTGATCCTTTCGGATGCGATTTAACACTGTAGAACTTTTGCTAAATCGTATATGAGATTTTCCATCAGTATATTGATAATTATTTTTTGTAGCTTATATTTTTGTAATTTCTCTTTAAAAAATTCGTAGACATGTGTTGCATCCTCATATCACATTCATTGAAATATTTTTATCCTTTTATTTTATTGTTCATAAACCGTAAAACACGCATAACCCTTCTTTCATTATGTAAAATCTATGAAAATCCAAAATTACATTTGATAAGCCAAATACTTGTGTCTAGAATTCATTTCTTAGCTTTGAACACATCTTAATGCTTTTCTTGACAATGTATTTGTTGACATCTTATATCTAATACTATTATATCAAAAGAATACTGCTTTATTCAACTCAAAAAAACCTGCACTAAAGTTAAGAAGTTACTTAATATCCCACATTTCTCTCCAAATTTTATCCAAGACACACTTCCCTCTTCTTCTTTGTCCCCTCATAACACATCTTCTCTCCATATCTTCTCTCTCCATGCAAATCTTTGATTGGTTCTACCAAAAATTATTTTGCAAAAAAATTGTGTAAACTCGTACTTTATCATTAACATGTAGTTCTTGCCAACAAAATATAAGATCTATCTTTGTTTTTTCTTCTTTGGAAAACCATCTTCTCATAAAATTTGTTGCAGGATTTTTTATAGGAGATTATAACTTGATTTTTTCTCTTTGTTGTAATTAGGGATAATTTGTGTATTTTTATTTATTTATTATTGTTTATTATGTTGTCTTTGAAATAATAAGCATATTTGTGGTTTTAATTAGCCTAACTAGGATGTTTTCCTATTATGATTTCATATGCCTGTACTCTAATATTGTCTTCAGATAATGATAGATTCATGATTTTTGGGTGGTTTAAGATTTGGTTTTGTACATATAAAAGCACACTCATTATTATTAAGTATAAATTTATAGAATTTGTGAACTTTTTTTTATTAGCATAATAAGTTCCATAATGTGCATAATGGAAAATTGATTTTTGAATTCTCAAAATTTATTATTTATTTTTTATATATTTAATTGCACAATTAGTGCAAAATTATTTAGTAGTTTGGTTTATACATTTTCTTCATTTTCTTTCTCAGAGTTTAAGACGTGGAACATAGACATGAACATTCAATAGGGTCTTAAAGATCTATCTTTAACATTATATCCTAAATCTATGATGTGATTGCTTTTACAATGGGCGTGAGATATGATATTCGTTAAAGCTAGTATTTAAAATACCACAAGTATAGCCAATATAACACAGTAATGTATATAGATAACAAATCTATTTACAAACGTAAATATCTAAACATTTACAAAATGTTTGGCAACATGAATATTTGAACAAAAATTTGCCAAATTTTCCATCTTTGCTCATGGACTTTTCTTATAATATGATTGTATGAATATTACTTCTAATATGATTGTATAAACATATTTTATAATTTTAGTTTCTTTGAAGTATTGAAGTAGAATGATTTTTTTATCATGTGTAGTGGTGTAGAGGTATGGAATTGTTATAAAGAGGCTTCTATCATGTGGGACCCCCTTTTGTTCACCTTGTACTATATGAGGTTCTCTTAGGTCTATACTATGTGTGTAGATATTTTTATTTAGCATTTATTTTTTTTTTTTGAATTTTCATTCTTAGTTTGAAATTATTTATTTAGCATCATATTTATCTTTAATGGTTTTCAAAAAAAAAAAAAATGATTAATGTAAAAAATAGTACTTGAACTTTCACAAAATGTTTAATCAAGTACTTGAAATTTCATTTTAAATAATTTGATATATAAACTTTCACAATAAGTTCAATTAGGTACCTAAAGTTTGCTTTTAATAATTTTGGTACCTAAATAAAATTTTCGTGGATTATTTTTATACCTAATTGAACTTGCTTTAGGTATGAAAAAAGTTCGTGAAAATTTTATCCAAGTATCAAAATTATCAAAACCAAACTTTAAGTACCCACTTAAATTTTTTGTAAAAGTTTAAGTATCATTTTTTTTCATTAACCCAAAAAAGAATGGCTAAAAGAGTTTAGATGATACTATTGTAGAAGTGCTTGGAATGAAAAAAAGTAAAGTCACTTGATAGTTTTTATAATATTATATATTATATACATATATTTAGGTAGTTATAATAACGCAACCGCTATGGCCATTACGGCACAGGGAATAAAACCTAGAACCTTAAGGATGAAGATTAGGACTGGATATCACTAAGCTACGAAGTCATTAGTACGTTCTATATGTTTTATTCATTTGATGAATGTACAAAATAATTATTTTCTTTTGTAGTCAGTATGTTGTGGTTTAATGTAGGAGTTGAACCATCACTTACAAAGTATTCGCATATTACTAGGATGTAGGCTTTATTGTATAGTATGTATTTCATCTTAGAATGACTTATTCTATGATATTTCTTTTATGATCAACCATGGCATAAGAGATTTTTATCTACCTATGTACAAGAACTGCTCCTGCTTATCTTCTCTCTCATGTAAGTTTGATTTAAAATAGAAACTGCATCTACTCATCTTCTTTCTTGTACACCTTTGCATTAAAATGAAAACATATTAAGGGAAGCAACATTAAATTGAATGTTAGATTGTCACATTTTTATAAGAGAGGAAAAAAGAAAGAAATAATGAATTTGCTCTTGTAATAATTTAGCTAATTGAAAAAATTGCCTTACACAATGACAAATTAAATGTAAGAACTAAAATAAAGAGGGATAAGTTACATCGAAAGGTCCAAATAATTAGGGGTAAGTTAATTTGAGGTATTAACATTTTGAATGTTTCAAAAAAGGCCTCAGCGTTTGGAGAAGTAGATCAATTGAGGTATTGACACATGTCAATAGGAGAAATATTCAATTAAAACTCAGAAGACCCAATATATTATGATACATGTTAATCAAAACCTCACTTAACCCACTTCTCCTAATATCGGGATCTCTTTTGAAACACTTGAAATTTTGGGACATTCCAATGTACTTTATCCAAAGAAATGGTCACATAAGTAAAAATAATATACATGTATATATTAATTTGGTTAATAAATACTTTTGGATAATTTATTATTTTATATTTAATAATTTTTATTTATTTTAACACATGCATCGAGTAAACCATCTGCTAGTTTATTTTATATACATTTAATATGTTATCTTTAAAATTGACTATTGACAAACACAATTCTTTTGAGATAAAAAAATGCAATTAATCTCCTATGTAACCATTTTAACATTGATTTTATGCATTTTTTTATAATTTCAAAAAAAATTATTATTTTATGCAATGGGTGAAATAATAAAATAGAATTTGAAATGATATTTTTCAAACAATTAGAGGTCAAATAAACTCAATTTTAAAGATGAACAATCAAATGCATATAAAGCAAATATGAAAGGGTAAGTCTATAGTTGGGACGATAATACAAGTACCACCTTAACTTTACATGTTTTTATAATTTTACACTTTTAAGTTTTTACAATTTTACAATTATACATCCAATTGGAAGTTTAATTGACACTTTTACTACCTTGTCTTTCACTATTTTCCATTTCCTAAGTCATCATTAAAAACCAGCAATATCGCAACACATATAAAGGTTAGTTTTAGATCAATCCTTTGGGTATCTATAAAATTTCCTTCTAAATTTTGCTTTTGTCTTTGCTGTCAAAACTCTAAGGCAATGTTTGGTTCCCATTAATCCATGGGACAGGCTAGGACTAAATCCATAATCTCATGTTTGGTTTTTATTTTTAGGTATAGGATTAGACAAAAGACTCTAGAGTACTGGACAACTCTTTGAAAAAATGGTCCCATGTGAAGGATAGGACAAAATCTTATTTCACAAGACAAGGGAGCTTATTTTTCAAAAGCCTAAATCTACCCTTTTTCAGACAAGCCAATTTTCAAAAAAATTACTCCTCTGCTCGCAGTTCTCATAAATGAAACCCTAATCCTATTTTCCGCTTCCTTGAGCCTTAACCCTAGCTCACTGAGTCATCTTCTTGAATGCTAGCTTGTAAGTTCTCTCTCTCTCTCTCTCTCTCACTCTCTCACATCCACATGGAACTCAAAAAATGTGATTTTCTTGCATATGAAATTATGGTTTGAATGTGATTTGTGGGGCATTGTTATAATTCAAATTTAAAATTAGGATTACGGTTTTAATTTAGTACTTCATTCAATTTGGGTTTATATGTGTTAGATTTTAACTGTGATTGTCAAAAAACACAAAGGCAGCTATGTGATTTTGCTTTGCTAGTTAAGTAATCTACTCCTAGTTAAGGCAATTTTGCAACACATGGGATGGTCAGCTCACAAATGGAATGAACTATATCAAGATCTGCCTAGCAAATAGCTCAAGGTTGGTTCCATCTATTGCTCATTTTATTTTTCCCTCTATAGTTTGCAATTGGTTCGAGAAAATAGAAATTCTGAGCAATAATCTTGAAGAACTACAATTGGAGAACTAAGTTATAAATAATATTTTTGTAAGAATGTATATCTATATTGATGTAGTTAATCTAAAGAAAAATGAATATTGCTTTTATTGATTTCACTTGGTCATATCATGATTGGATCTCAACTTATCAGAGATATCTTAGAAATGGTCATAACACTCCAGCCTTAATCCTCCTAGGTAAGTCAGCTGTATGAATCCTATTTCACTATTGCTCTCTACCGCAAACCTTGTCCGCTTTAGAAAAGTGTTATGAAAGGAAAAACATATAATGCTTAATGGGTTCCCACATCCTATGTGACATGATCACTACTCTTCAAAAACAAGTATTTTGGTGGTAGACTTCAGGTTATGCATTTGTGCTTTCTGTCCTTGAGGGTTGCTAAGACTATTGGGCTGCTGGATCTATAATTAATTCAACCTTTGGCAATATCCAAGCTACGAACCTGAACACATATATGATACATTATACATAGGAGTGGATTATGATGAATTTGATTTAATGGTTTACCTTTATTCATCCAAGTTTTTTCCTTCCACTTGAAGTGCCCATCATGTTTTTTTTTTTACCTAATCTATCCATCTATATTTCTGTTTTGAAATGTCTGGAGTAGAAAATGATGAATAGAAATGGGTACTTACAGCATAGATAGTAAGGACAATAAATATATTCCAAATATATTATTGGTTATGTTAAAAATTTTTCTGTTTCATCTTCCTTAACTCCATAGAAAAATCCACCTAGATCTCATACGTATAGGTTTATGATAAATAATTCAATGGGATGATATATTAATATATTTGGTCAAACAAGAACTTGGTCTGTCTCATTCTTTAAAGTCGAACATCATTACACTATGAGTTGGTTTCATCTCCTTTGCATAATTATTGAATATAAACAATGGGGTGTGTTTCATTTTAGCTATTTTCTGTTTATAAAGTTCTATTCTTTATACCATTGCTGCTGATGCCCATCATAGGGACTGTTGGAACCTATTGGAACCATTCGAGCTCAGGCAAGGATTCTCGTTCAGTCTCTTCCCTGAAAGGAATACCAAATACATCCAGCAAGTACAGAGAGGTGTGTGTGAAATACTTAATTAAAATTGGAATCAGCTGCATTCATGCAAAGTCGTTAATAACTTTATATATTTGTATAAATTTTTCATATGTGCAAGATAGGTGAGTGAATTGGCACTTAACCCCTTTCGAGACCAGGTTGGAGAGAGCTTTGAATATTGGTGTTTATCAAGCTATCTAAGCCCATCCTTTTGTCATATGACATATGTTTGATGGTAATTAGAAATTAAAAAAAAAAAGGAGTATGTTCTGATGGTATACGTGTGTGTGTGTGTATGTGTTGTGTCACGATTCTTTTATTTTTCATTCTTTGTGAATTCCTGTTCAGGAGGTGTGGTATGGTTGAGGATCTTTGTAAAAGTGGATGGTTTTCTACGTTCGGTTGTATTTTTGCATAGTGTATTAAGATGAAGATCCTTCTGCATTATAATTAGCAGCTCATCCGTTTTATATAAGATTGTCGTCTCTGTCTCTGTCTCTCTCCCCATCTACTTTTACTTTTTTTTCTTTAGTTAAAGTCTTTGTATTTCTACTTTAGGAAAGATGGTACCATATGGCTACTTTACTTGGGACTTGAAATCAGAATGGATTGTCTGAAAGGATAAAAATTATTGAAATGTGAAAAATGCTTTGCTGTTTAAGTGTTGCCTCTCATGGCCAATCGTGATTGTCACTCAGGTTTGCTTGTTGTTTAAGGAGTTGATATTTTGACGAATATATGTAATGTTAAGTTATTGTCGTAGTTTTACTTTTACCTGCTCACTTGTCAGTTTGTCCTGATAAATGTATGTCTATGGTTGGCTTGGTACATAAGATGCTTACTATCCATGCTGTCTTTAACTTACATCACACCATTTCAATAAATGTTAAATGATCCTGTTCCTGCTTCCATATAATATGAGCTCATTTTCTCATATATGATGGGAGTGACTACTTATATTTAAGATGAGTGTTCCTTTCATTCGGTTTTGGTTTTGGTTTTCAAGGGGGACAAAGACCATTTCGGTTGTAGTGTAAAATTTGGAGGCTTCTGAACTACTTTATTGTCTAGATAGATATTTGCTTATTAGAGGTAACAAAATTAAATAGCATGGCTCCCTATAATTTTTCTTGCTTCTGTTTGTGTGTTCAAAATTACTTTTTCCCATTATTTTTTAATGCTTAAAGTAATGCTTCTGCATCCAGTATGGCTCACCTTCAGTATCTTGTTCCTACTGTTGTTGACAAAGTGTCTAAATCATGTTTTTCTTTTGGGTAGCAAGACGTGAAGTTGCGTTGTGACAAGAGCATCAAATGTGACACTGTTGAGACTGGTGAAGATATAGTGGATTTACAGCATGGACAGTAAGGATAAGAAATGTAAGCATAGGTGGAGTGAGGTTGAAGAAGAAACATTGCTTTCGGTGTTAGAAGAGTTGGTTGCTGAAGAAACATTGATCCTGACAAATCCATTGTATGTAAATTTAAAATGTTGCACTTATTTATAAGTTCATATTATCTTATAGAAGATGGTATCAATACAATTAGAATAGTAGAGGCTAGTGCGGAATGGATTCAAATGAGAGATAATCTAGCATAAGAAATGTATGATGAATGGAGGGGATGTTGCAAAAACTAAGAAGTTGCTTTTTTTGGTTATTGTAAAATTTCAAGTGTTGAAAATTGCTTGACATTGCAAATTGGATTATGATGGTTATAGTAAATGTATATTATTTTTAATGATTTACTATTAATTTAACAATTATTTAATATTGTTTAATATTAATATTCACTACTAATGTAATAATTAATATTGATCTAGAAATAATTATA
This sequence comes from Combretum micranthum, assembly GCA_024138025.1. Taxonomy (NCBI): domain Eukaryota; kingdom Viridiplantae; phylum Streptophyta; class Magnoliopsida; order Myrtales; family Combretaceae; genus Combretum; species Combretum micranthum. Next base: position 205,244 of record JAMXBD010002191.1, on the reverse strand, counting down.
TTGCTATGTAATTAATTAGCTTAATATTGATAGTATTAATTTAATTACTTTTGTATTTATTAAATATTAAGCTAGTTAATTTATTATATTAATATTTAATATTTTAATTAGGTAGCAAATTTTTGCAAAAAATATTAATTATGGCTTTTTACTTTATATGGTATGTAATTAATTTAATTGTGTTTGTATTTATTAAATAATATAATAAATTAATTAAATAAATATATTACAACACAAAGGTATAATGGTTAATGTATAATGTCTTGTCCTATACTTGTACATACCATACATTGGACAACACAAAAATTCTTGTTCAGTATCATACATTCCAAACGTGGAACAAGGAAATTGTTTTGTCCAGTACTTCTTGTCTTGTCCTGTCCTTGTAATCAAGCGCAACCTAAATCTTTAAATAGTATTTGCAAATCACCATCAAGCCAATATTACAATGAGAAGACTTTGACGATTCAATAGAACGTAAAGATAACATTATTGGTTCACTCGAGTTACGATATTATTAGTTTCTCATAATGATTGGGATGGTGGTTAATCAAGGAAAGGATAAGGAAGTTACTATAGCAAGTAAACTTTAATTGAACGTATAATCTGAAAATTTTAAACTTCACATATGATATCGCAAAAATGGCAAAATTAAGTTAGTGATCATGGTATCATTCCTTTATAATTTATCCCTTTATAAACCTGCACCATTTATGATATTGGTAAACAGCAAAACATATAAACAAATGAGAGCAATGACTAATGCTCATCCGTGTGTGTGTGTGTAATTTTCCCCAATAAACGAGGATCTTTAAGTCACATAGCTTTGTTAAATTAAAGGTAATATCTAAAATTTTAACTTTACAACTTCGTCCGTGTTTGACTTCTATTTACTAACATTTTGACAAAGAAGAAACGTGTCGATAGTTAAAGGCTTGATGATGACACTTAAAATATTGGCTTTATTGATTAAGCGATTGCTGGCATTTGGCAACCACAAAGAAAAGGTTTACTAGCCTAGTAAAAAAGCTTGTAGAAATTAGTCATCGGAGTCATCATAAGTCTCCCTTAGATCTTATCCGAGTTGTGAAAAATACATATACATCATTGTCTGCAAAAGTTCATCATGACATATGCCTAAAATTATCAAATTTAGAACTAAAGGAAATGATTAAAGCGTGCCAAGTCCATTATCATTAGCTAATGCTACAATATTAATTTATTAATCCATTTAATTGAAACAAGCGGGATGATTGATACCGCCACACTTTAATCTTCTTTTGAAAAACAGCAATTTTAATGTTTGCGAGTGCTCTATATACTTTGTTTCATAACACACATATGAAAAACCCATATCATATGAAAGACCCATATCATTAGAAAAAGGGGGTAAATATATATAAAAGTTAATAATAAATTAAGATATAAAGATTAACTAAAAGGTAAAACTAATAAAATTTACTTATACTAAAGATACACCAAAGATATAAATAATGGGCATCTTAATAAAAAATAAAATAAAAATTGAAAAATAAAAAATTAATCTAAAATCCTCCATGAGATAGATTCTTCTAGATCCCAACCCCACCTCTGTAAATATGACCATAGCTATTCTCTTATCGATGACTCAACAAGAAATTTTCCTATTGCAATAGGAGAAAGAGAAGAAATTCGGAGGCACACAATCCTTCTTATTTCTTGTACATAGAAATGAGGGTAGGATAATAGGATTATAAAGAAGAAGAAAGAGGATTAGAAAACAAAATATGCAAACAATAAATTCTTAATAAATAATACGAGGCTATGTAAATAGTCACTAATGAAACACATAAGATAAATCTGGAGTTAATTTAGTAAGTAAATGATGATGGCTTTAGAAAGAGAGATGAAAACATGAGTTAGAGTGTATGTTAACACTTAGGATTAAACTAGTTGACCAAGTTGCTAAGAGGGTCAGTCAACCCAAAGGCATACTTATCAATCTAGTACTCCAATCGGCCTAGTATCTCTAGTTGACCTTAAAGCCCTAGGTCAACCAATAGTCTCCATAGGTGTCCAAAATCATAGCAAGGAGGTTCAACAAACAAGTAGTAGGGAAATCAAGTAATAGATCTTAAGATTGTAATCTTTAATTTATAAGGTATTAATTCAGGATATGTCAGATTTTATTTGGAATACTATGAAGATTTGTAAGTAGAATTCAAGAACGCAATTACTACTATTTAACGGATATGTGTCCTAAGTTTTGTGTAAATGGATTTATAATAGTATGACAAAATCTAATTGGAAAAACTTATTTGTGAAATCTTTGGAAAGCTATAGACTTACACTTTCAAAATCAAAACTCCAATAATTCGCTCTTGGAAACCAATCCCAAATTTCAAGTTTTATTCTTTCTAAAATTCATTCTACAATTTAAAAATTAGACTCTAAGAATTCAATGGATTCATACTTTCAAAAATCGCCTCTAGAGAGCATTACAAGTTCACATTTTTAAAACCTAAACCCTATAGGTACACTTATATTTCCACACTTTCAAATGGGCCTCCAAAGAGCACTTATGGATTCACAGATTCAAATTAGTCTCTAGGAGGCATATAAAAGTTCATACTTTCAAAATTGACTTTAAGGATTTGTTTAATATGGCATTTTTTTTTTCTTTTCTGCCATCTAAAATTATATTATATTATATATATAAAGAGGTAATGTCACAAATGCTATATAAACTTTAGTGGAGTTCAATTTATTACTTATAATTCTATTTTATTAAATTTTGCACTCAAATGAATTGCTTATATCATTCTACAACATGTAATCTAATACCCATTAATCTAATTACCTCTTTTAGTTACTCAAAGTACACGTGTATATGTGTGTAAAAATAAAAATAAAAAGAAATCCAGAATGGTAATGTTAGCTCTAACCAATTAAAGTACATTAGTTTATGTCCAATTGTTTTGACACATTTCCATGTTTCTTCTTCTTCTTCTTCTTCCTTCTCTTCTCTCTCTCTCTCTTTTCATTTTTTTTCTTTTTGGATAAATGTCAAGTCTTTTTTTTTTTTTTTTGTGGCCCAATGATAAATGTCAAGTTTGGTACGTCAACTTTACTTATCCATGCAATGAACTATGAAAATTTAAAAGTGTCAAATTACTACTTGTTGCATCATAATTCTTATGTATATGATGTGGCATTCATTTGTGTTTGTTCACATTAATTATTACAATAGCATTTAGTGCTTACCCATTTTGAATTTAATTTCAAATGAAAAACATGTTGTGACCTATGAATTAAGATTCAGAGTGATGGTTAATGTGATAAGAAGGGCTTCCAATCTTACCAAGTTTAGCTTAGGTTTATGATAATTAATGATCTATAGTTATATATGTTGAGAGATTTATATATTCAGAGCATTTATTATGGTAAGAATCTCTCATTTAGTATCACTAGATGTCACGTCATCCTTTTAAAGGCCCATCCCTATTAGCTGAAAAAAAGAAAAAAAAAAAAAGAAAAGGAATCATCCCTATTAAAAACCTCTTTATTTTATCAAAAACTTTTCATGTCACTTTCCTTAGGTACTATATAATACTTTAAATATTATCTATTTATTTTTCTATTAGTTTACCATGATATTTGTCAAAAATTGAAAGAAAAAAAAAATAAAACAACTTTAAATAGAGTAAAGACCTTAATGCAATGATAAAAAATCTCAAAAAATAAGGTTTATAGCATAGAAATTGTGTCAAGCTTATCCATTATACATGCTAGAACATAAGAATAAAAGAGGTTGCCAGATATATGTGAATAACTATATTTATAAATTTCAATAACATTAATAAAGTTAACACACCTTCTTTATCGAGCGTAGCATAAAATAATGAGAAAATTTGTCACTCTTTATATTTGGACTCAATATTAACATTGGAAAGTTTGTGAGTTTATCTAAAATGTCAAATAAGGAAAACAGTTTGTCCCTTGTCTAGATGTCCCTGTGAAAACTAATCAATGATAGTATAACAATAAGAACTAACTCAATTTGATACAAGAGGAATATCAATATCAATAGCATTTTCTTCACTATGAAAATGCGAAAAAATTACATAAAATTTATTCATCTATTGCCCATTTTTAAGTGGTAAATGGTCTACTTTAAAGCATTTGACAATTTTCTTTTTATTTTTCTTTTAATCGATATCTCTACTAGAAAAAAATTCACTTGAAACAAGTATTTAAAATACAACTAAATATCTAAATAATGATAGGAGAGGGAAATCACATAAATTACTATTCATTATTTTGCTTAATAAAAGCATGATGAATTGCTATTCGACATATAAAGTGCAACTAAACATTGTAATGACAAATAGGGAAGGAATTGAATAGCTATTCCCTCAATGTGAACATATGGTAAATTTCAATTCATTTGGTTAGTTGAAGTTTATATAAATTAATCTACCACACTAAACATGACATGTTGAATTGCAGTAATTTATAATGCCATAGCTAAATGGATTGAATTTATCAAACAAAAAGGTATCAATTAGATAAATATATATTTCACATTGGCAAACCAAGCATTGAGAGATATGTGCCCCTCCAAAATTCATCAATGAATATGCAATATAAACATATTAAAGCATGTGCAATGGAGGTTCACACAATTCCCTATACCAAGGACCTCACTTTTTGTGATTCTTTACTAATATCTAGCAAGTTTCTTGTACTTCTTAGGGTTCTTCAATTGTCATGTTATTCTAAAATTTTAGAAAATGTCAAAATAAATAAACAATATTTAAGATTTTAATTTATACCTAGGGATCCTAAAATGAAGAAGCTTGGACAAAGTAAAAAGGTCTTTAAGAGATGGAAGGGGTAGTCATTAAGAAGCTTACGTAATATTTAAGGACACTAATAGGTCCTTAGCATTGTACATAGTCTTGTAACTTTGACATTTTTATAGATTTGTGCACACATTTCCTAAGAAAAATGACTAAAGGTAATCCAATTGTCATGTCAAGAGATTAAAGAGAAAAATATCTTATACCATATAATTGCTTTTTGTTCCCCCTAAACATGTCCTCAATGTGGAAACAAGTTGAAAGTTAGTAATTTTAAATTTTAATATATGTTTTGAGCATATTTTTCTTTTTTTTTAATATTATCTATTACAACTTTTGGGAAGGGGAATCAAACCTACATCAATCTCATTAAAAGACTAAATATTCATACTTTTCGGCCATAAATGCCTTGATCTTCCAGATGTTTATTAATGAAATATATATTATAATGATCATATCAAATGTTGATTGGTGATATGCCTAATTTAGATCTCTAGAGCTAAGCATAAGAATTTGTCTCACCTAGATTTTTAGTAAGCGTGAATTCACCTCACAATCGGTAGCTTAGGAGTAGTAATTCTCCTCATGAAGGTAAGTTTGGACCCAACTAAAGCTCATCAAGTCCACGAGTCCCAGCCAAGTCTTTGACTAAGTCCTATGAACTCAGTGAGTTAGGTCAAGTCAAACCCATACTTGTGCCCACATTTTGTCACTCCTTTAACTTATCTAATTTTTAGCTAGAAAAATAAGCAAAAAAAAAAAAAAAAAAAACTATTCAACTTATCAAGCTTACATGATTCAATAGATCTTAAATGCATTGGTGTCAAAATCTCAAGTTTACAATATGGTTCTATGAGTTTTGCTTTCACATGTTTTTCTTAATTAAAATAAAAACCAATTTGTTTTACATACAAAATTCAAAAAGAATAATGAACTTAGTTATACAATTCTATTAGTTTAGATTTTATTAATTTTGTGTGATTAAATGAATTCTATAACTTTTAATGAATAGTAAATCGTCAGTTTGACATCTTATGTATTTAGAAAAGGCAAAACAATAGGGATTCTTATCTAGCTCTGACTTGAATTCTATCATAAAAAAAAGGTGGAAAGGAAGCTTTCAAGATAGCAGTTGAAGATGTTGAGCGTAGAAGGCAGAAGACTAGTCGTCCATTTAGTATGAAAGGACTGTAAATTACTATTCTTAAACTTAACTACTGCTAAAAAAGATTGTGAGTTGAGTCGAGAATGTCAATAGAGATTTTTTATAAGGGTCAACTAATGAGAGTAAGAGAATATCTTAGATTGCATGGGACAAAAATAAAAGAAGAAGAAGGAAAAATTTCAATTAAAGGATCTAGCTGCTAGAAATAAACCAATCTTTCTTAAGCTTATTTGGAAGATAAAAAAATAGTAACTTTAGAATGGAATTGGAAGAAAAAACAAAGATCACAACGACTTAAAGTAGTTAAGGAGGCAAATGATTAGTTAAAAAAAAAAAGTTAGTTTTCTCTATTGCAAGTGGCAAAGACATTAGTTTTTGGAGAGATCAATAGAATCAAGCTGGAACCATTCGAGAGAACTTTTAAGGGCTTACTTCTAGAGATTCTTAAGGTATCACACTCCAATAGGTGTGAAGAGGGCTTTTTGACTAAAATGAAGAACTTATCTGTTACCCCTTGATGAATAATTAAAAAGTCTACTAAGTATTGTCCATCTTGAAAATCAAGGAGACAATGAGAGGAAGTGGAGCTAGCTAAGAAGCAATTATGGAAACTTAACTCTAGAATAAATTTATTATAAAATAAGAGGGAATGATGCTAATGGATTGAAGATGGATTTAGAATCTCTCAACTTATCCAAAGATCCAACTCTTTATGTGGAGGATATTGCACAATTCCCTTCCAACAAGGAATAACTTATTAAGAAGAGACATACATGCAAAGAGCTCCTATCTATTCTATACGAATGGAGAAGAAACACAATAACATCTACTAAAGGACTATCAAGTGAGTAGACAATGGTGGGAAAGTTGTAATAGCTAGATAAGCTTTATTGATTCCATGAATCTCAACTTGGAATGATAGGTCAAGACAAACACAAGATTAAGAAAGCACAAATGGAGGAGAAGTAGGAGACCATGGATATGTAAATTTTTATTCTTACTATGGGGACTTTGGAAGGAGCAAAATAAAAGGATTTTCCAAGGGTAGTATAACTAAATTAATATCAAGAATAGAACCAAGATTGAAGCCATGGGTTGGTGGGCAATAAGTCAAAGAAGGAAATTTATCACAAGTGAAAATCGTTTCTTGAATTGTTTTGAAGTCTGAGTGCTCAATGTTGATTTTTTACTTAAAAAAACAAGATAATAAATTAATCGTTGATACATTGCATTTAGATAAGCTCGTGTGTCATTCTATGTGTGATTGTGTTCCTGTATACTAAGCTTTGACTCATTATTGTTATTGTTATTCTTTTTCTTTTCTAGGTATTTGATGATGATGAGATGTTGATGATGTTGATGATTAGATGATGATGAGGTTAAGTTGATGAAGATGATGATGTTGATGTTGTATTGATTATGGTGTTATTGATGGATGACGATGCTTGGTTCGTGTTTTGAACGATATTGGCTGAGTGAAATGAGTTTAGGACAATGGATGTATTTTATTTTGTTTTGTTTTGTTAAAGAGCTGGATTTTATTTTAAAGTTGTAATATTCTTTTAAGGGCTTAGCTGAGAAGCCCATATGTTTGTAATATCTTTAAAAGCTTTATTGTTGGGATAAATGATCTACTCTTGAAAGTAGATTATATTTATGTTTTTCTGAAGTCTATTTTAATAATTTTAAATCCAATTGTTTTGAGAATCTAACTGAACGATTTTATAATTTAAAATCGATTAGCAAATGCTCGAAATAAACATATCATTCTAGGAAGCATGAGCGTATAATACACTTAAGTATTATACGTGGTAGTAATGCCTTAATTAAATTTATGGTGTTACAAAATCAATAATAAATGTCATTGATAGTAGATGATTAATAGGTAGAGCTCTTATATTGATAGAAAATGATTTGACTTTATAATCTATAAGTTATTTTTTCCAAAAATAAGTTATGAATGAGTCTATTTTTTCAAAATATGAAAAATGTTTTCCAATTACTGTCCCACTTTTCTTTAAACAAATGTGAAAAAACGAAAAAAAAAAATTTTTTTTTGAAAATATTTTCATCAAAGCAAACAAGATATAAGTACTTAAACTTTGAGATTACTAATTTTATACCTCAATTAAAGTTTTTAAGGTTAGTGGTACTACTTGTTATTATCTTTGTTGAAAACAAGTATACACTATTGGCTTTTTTTTTTTAAATTAATTATGGACTACTGTGTGTTGCATATAATAATTTCAATAAAATATTCTATTTAGAATATATGAAAACAGTGAAAACGGTATTTTCAAAGATGGAGTTAACATAAATAGTAATATGTATCTATTAAAAAATCATATATTTTAAATGAAATATCTTTAGCAAAATAATTATTTGAGATACATGATTGTTTATAATTGGTTAAAACAACCAATTAGATATATAGTTCAATACAGAGTAAATATAGGTACCGTAATATGACCTTGAAAAGTTTAATTGGCATTCTAAAAGTATAGTGGTTAACTAAACAATTGGCTAAAGTTCAAATACCAAATGTGATATTACCTTAATAAAAACTATTTTTTTAAAAAGAAAAAATATATATATATATATATGAAAATATAGTAAAGATAGCCTTTTTATATTTATGGCTAGATGTATGAATAAGTCCGAGAAAAATACAATTAATCAATAATCCATTTATTGATTTAGACTTCTAAATACTATGTGATTGATTTATGTAAAAATCTATGGTTATGTTGCGATGTCAATGGACGTCAATTTAGGACTAATTTTAACAAAGACTAGTTCGTACATCCCATTCAATTTTATTAACGAAATGAATGGCTTCACTAAGGATGTTAATTTTTCAATATAATGGTAAATGCGATATTTATACAATTTTTTTAGAGTATTTATAATACGTAGATAGGATAGTTAATTATAAATACTGATATAATTAAAATAATTAATAATGAAAATAGATAAGGCTTAAATACGGATTTGATGTTTTCAGAATTTCAGGTATTTAATTATAATAATAAATGAAGTCCCGATAGGAAACCTGATAACCACTCTTAATAAATCACACCTCGTATATTGATTTCTCTACAAAACAATGAATTTGGAAATTGCATGCGTGCACATACGCTTGTGAATGCATGCATACATACATGATTACTCATGTTCATAGCCATATATATACATATATATATATATGTGTTACTTTTGTTTTTGTTCTAGTATGTTAGAGTTGGAATGTAACAGAAAATGCATTGAGTTAAAATAGATTGGGATAACAAATAGAGGAGCCGAAGTGATACTAGAGGAGAGGTTAAAAAATTAGATAATTGGGTATAAATACTATTAATATTAAATAGGTGCACCTATTATGTCTGGACAAGTTTATGAAATTTATTAAATAGGCTTATGAATGGGTCTAACATTTGAACCCAAATGGTGAAGTGATAATATATATGGCCAATGGTTTTGTAACCTGGTGACATCCAATCTAGATCTTTATCATTGAGTAATCAAGTTCGATCTCCCATATTAATGCATTAATATGATTCAACGTAGCTCGTTGTAATAGCCATTGTGGTTCACCGAAAAAAATGTTAATGTGAATGAAACATTTTAACAAATTATTGGCATAATTATTACCGAGTGTGTACCTAAAGCTTCATTTTTATTTGTTTTTGTGTCCGAGTTTTTCAATTTATATAGTTTTTTCTACACATAAATGTTTAAAATATTAGGACCTCCGAATAATTTTCAAGAGATTAGATGAATAGTAAAGTAATTGCTGTTAAATAAAAAAAAAAAAAAGTTACTACCCTTTTCTAAGGTGATAAATAGATAATTTAAAGTTTAAGTAATTAATTACAAAAATTGATAAAATTTGGACTCAAATTTGACACTCACCTTCATCTTTTAATTACATTAAATTTTATTTATACAAATATGTTTATAATTGTATCGTGTGAGTGGCGGATAAAATCCCAACTCAAGTGAAGCCATACATAAAAGTTTCTAAATAGTGTTTAGGTGTGGAGCAAATTATGATGGATTAACATTTGAATGAAAATGTTCATATTAATAAAAATTTCATCAATACCTTATTGGCATAATAATTACCGAGTGAGCACCTAAACTTTCAACTTTATTTGATTTTAGAGTCGGCAATTTTTCATTTTATATAACTTATGGCATATGATGACAAATTATTAGATCTTTCGAATATTTTTCAGTTGCCTCCTAAAAAAAAGTAATAATCTTTTTAAGGTACGGTAAACCATTTAATTAAAAATAAAAATAAAAGTACTAATGCTTTTTAAGAAATTAAATGAACTTTTAATATTTTACTTTTCTTATTGAAACTGAAAAAAAAAATCTTTCAAACATTTAATATTCATTGGGCTTTTTTAAAAGAAAAAAAAAAAGGATTTGACAAACCGCTCAAAACCCTTATTAAGGGGAGTTATTAATAACAAAAACATAATAAATTTAGAGTGTTGTGATGCTCTATTTTATTTATATTTTATCTATATTTATATGTATATATATTTTATTTATATAGTTTATTTATAAATAAAAATATTTATTTTTATTTATATATTTTTCATAAATTGTTAATTAGAACAAACAAAACATAGCTATAAAAACTAATACCAAACCTACCCACTAAACTCACCATAAACTTTTCTTAAAAAAAAAAAAATTATCCTTAACTAGAGGCGGGCATGGATTGGTTTGTTTTTTTTTTTTTTTTCATCCAAACAAAACCCTTAAGTGACGGTTTGGTTCGGATTAGAAATTTTTTACACCATTAAATGACTGTTTGATTCAGTTTAGATTACAGATTAAATCAAAATTCTAGCTAAAAATTTTCTTTGTTCTAGTTTTTTTACATTTGTATAGATGCTTAAATATTTATATTATTTTACAAAGTTATATTATAAACCACCATATAATAATTTATGAATTCATCATACTTTTATTTATAGTTCTCCATAAAACCAGTTATTCATAGATAAAATACATTCACCAACCAATACATAATAAGTCATAATTTGTAATTTTAAATAGAACCATCAAATCAATTATCTATTAATAAATTTAGCTAAAATAAAAAATCATTATCAATAAAATTCATCAACAAATAAAATGATCTACTGATAAAATATATTAAATAATTAATATAAAATAAGAGTTTATAACTGAATAAATAAATTTCATACTTTATAAAGTTAAAAGCTATTAAAAAAAAGTAATTCATCATAAACAAAAAAATACATATCATGAGTATTAAAAAAAAAAAAGAAATGAACAAGTTGATTTTAATAATATTCATCAAATAGTGAATATCAAATGAAATTATATAAACGTATAGTAAAATATTATCATACTTTTCTAAAACGATTTGGTTTGGTTTTCCTTTCAAACAAATCATAAATTGACGGATTGATTCGGATTAGAAAAATTTTTAAATCAAACCATTAAATAAATCATATTTTTTATTTAAATTGATTCGGTTATGGATTGGTTCGATTCTATTGGTATTTTTTTTTTTCCTATCTCTATCTTTAACTCCAACCATGAAAAAAAAAAAAAAAAAAAAAAGGAAAAAGGAAAATTCCAAACATGCGAAATCGTGATATGAGGAATCTTGTCTTGTGATAAAAGTAAAAACCGAAGACTCGAAGATTACGTCACTCATTAGAATACCAATAGGATTAGGCATAAGCGACGACGCCTCGTCGTTTTCAGGTCCCACCTCCTCCCGAAAACAATTACTCACTGTCACAGTCAACGTCAAACTGTTGTTTTCTATCCCCCTCAAGTTATCTCTCTACACGGTGCACCGTGGACCGTTAAATAAAAGTTCCTTTGACTGGTTCTATAAACCTTGTGCATCGCGCACCGGGAGTGTGGAAGTATTCCTTCTCGCGATGATATCAAATTATTTAGATGTCTCCACGTGGACCCCGTCCTACTATGCGGTAAAACGACACGCGGGTCTATCAAAACGACGCCAAGGCTGCAAACACCTTTCCTCTTTTGCACACACTTTCACTCTGCTAACCCAAGTTCTTCTGAAATTTTTCTCGCCTTTTCTCGGCAACCAAACATCACGAAGGAACTCGAAATTGAAGCGAATCAAGACCCTTTCATCTCTTCGAGATGGTTTCTCTCGAAAGTTCTCCTGTGAGAACCACTCGATACCCTCTCTCTCGCTCCCTTTCTCCTTCTACTGCCAAAACCCACCGCCATGTCGGTCGCTCCATGCGAACTATTCGTTCCAACCTCTCTCAGACTGATGACACCACCTGGTCCTCGCTTCCATCTTCGGCAAGGGAGAGTCGTGAAGTAACGGAATTCCATTCCGAGCACCTCACCGAGTCTGTCGTCGACATGCGTCTCGGAGCTTGCCGCGAAGTATAGTAACTCCGGGATGGCTGTGGAGGTGGAAGCAATAAGTCTCCGAAGTCGGCTTCGTCGCTGGAGGAGGAGCTTCTAGAGTTTTCTCAAGCTTTCAGTGACTTCTCTGCATGTAGTAGCGACGTCTCAGTTGAGCTCCAACGTCTTGCCAGCTTGCCGCCGCCTCCGAGATACGATAACGAAAGAGAGAATTCTGATTCAATCCCGAATTGAACCTTGCGTAGGTTTTCTTCAACGAGATAGTTTCTCGACGGAGATTATTGAGAGCATCTCGCCGGAGGATCTCCAACCTACAGTGAAGCTCTGTGTCGACGGACTTAGGTCGCCGTCGACCGCAGTGAAACGCTCCGCCGCAGCGAAACTTCGTCTCCTCGCGAAGAACCGATCGGAAAACCGCGCGTTAATTGGAGAATCAGGTGCAATTCCAGAGCTAATCTCTCTCGTCAAGTCGAGCTCCGATTCATCAACTCAAGAACACGCCGTAACGGCGTTGCTGAATCTCTCTCTTCACGAGGACAACAGAAAATCGATCATGCAGCACTCCGGCGCAGTAAAATCGCTAATTCATGTCCTCAAAACCGGCACTGAGACGTCCAAGCAAAACGCGGCATGCGCGTTGCTCAGTCTAGCGTTAATCGATGAGAACAAGAGCTCGATTGGAGCTAGCGGTGCGGTACCGCCATTAGTTTCCCTGCTAATTAACGGAACGGACCGCGGGAAGAAAGACGCCATCACGACGCTGTATAAGTTATGCACTTTGGCGGTTAATAAGGAGAGAGCAGTTAGTTGCGGGGTTGTTAAGCCATTAGTTGAGTTTGTTGGGGAGAGAGAGAAGGGATTGGCTGAGAAGGCCATGGTTGTGTTAAGTAGCGTTGCGGGGATTGAGGAAGGGAGGGAGGCAATTGTTGCGGAGGGTGGGATCGGAGCGCTCGTGGAGGTTATCGAGGATGGATCGGACAAGGGGAAGGAGTTTGCTGTTGCCACGCTCTTGGCGTTATGTTCGGAGAGTGCGAGGAACAGAGGGTTGCTTGTTAGAGAGGGTGGGATACCACCCCTCGTGGCTCTTTCGCAGACCGGAAGCGTTAAGGCGAAACATAGGGTAATTGTTGAGTTTGTAAAGTGGATTGATTGATTGCTTGACTTGAAATGCAGCTATTTTAGATTTGTTACTGTGGGTATTGTGATTTATCTTTCAATGCCTGCCATTTTAACGGATGAAAAGTATGGATAAGGTTATTCAATGCATGCACTCTTGTAGTTGTTTGTGTTTGTTTCAATCTGCAATTTTATAATACGAAATAGGAAAATCATATTAGAAGGTTACGGAGTTTAGGGGTAAGGTCATTTTTTGTCATAACATTTGAAGTGGGTAAAAAAGGTCACAATTATTGAAAATAAGTTCGTTTTGATCGCAGTATTTGGAAAAATGATTTAATTTAGGTCACCATGATGCGTATCACAGGGGAGTTGACACGTGTTATCAAGAGGAATTAATACGTGTCTGTGAAGACCTGAATTGAATTACTTTTCAAATATTATGACTAAAATGAGCTTATCTTCAAACGTTGTGACCTCTTTTTAATTACTTGAAACATTATGATTTAAAATAAATTTACTCTCAAACGTTGTAAGCTTTTGGTGTAATTTATCCAATACAAAATGCTTTGAATTTGCATGAGGGAACTCAATGAAGCAATCGTGTTGAACTTACTCAAAATTTTGAATTTGAAGCTTGAGTTGGTTTTTATCTCAACTAAATTATACTATTCTCATTTTTTGTAAATTGGATCCAACTTGTCTTGGATACAATTAACGTGTTGAGCCGAATAATTGGTAACCTAAGCTCTAGTAGCACTAGCTGCACACGACTTGACTTGGCTCATTTTCATTCTTAGTCTTCATGTACTCGTCTGTGCGGCACTTTCCCTTCTGATTAGAGGACTTACTGAATGTGTGCGATCTGATTTACAGGCTGAGAAGCTACTTGCTTATTTGAGAGAATCAAGGCAAGGTGCTACCTCTTCTAGTCCTTGAGATCACTGGTGTTCTTGGTTTTTTACTATTTAGTGGGGCAATGCCATTAGTATATGATGAACAATTGGTTATTCGTCTTGTATAATATGTGGGTGCTTTTATTGTTTGTATATTGTGAATGGAGAAGGTTTTGTAAATGAATTTTAGCTTGAGGAAGGAGGAAGCTGGAAGCCGTACTCAAGCGGGAGATACTAACTGTTAGTTATGTTTTGACTAGGTTTTGAGCAGTAAGCCTGTAAGTAATTGATGGGGTTGAGATTGTGGGATGATATAGGTATGTCCTGTTGATGAGAATTGGTTATTTCCTTGTGTTTTGGTTGGATTCGCCCATTCTGTATATGCTGTTCTATATGATTATGAAAAACAGAAGTTGAGTTAATGTTAGTTGAGTATTTACTAATTTTAATGATCATTGCATGTACTTGTTATTCAATAGCAAATGCTGATCTATCTCCATTTCCTTTAAGATTTTCCATTTCAATTTTTTCTCCCTGTCATCTTGCTAAAACTCTTGTCAGCTTATTAGTAACAGTAATTTGACTAGTTTTAGCTAAGTGTGACATGTGTGGCATGCATTCGTTAAATGTTGATATGAAGGTGGCAGGAACATCCCCTTTCTCCGTGTTTGACTTTTCACGATAATATACTGCCTCGTCCCATGGATGGCGAAAATAAAGGAGCGCGTAGAATGGTTTACATATAACGCGAAACGAACCATCCTATTTGAGTGACCGACAAACTTAATATCTTATAATATTACAAAATTATAAAAATGTGTGGAATCCGTGTGCAGGATCTAGCAATAAGGGCAACCCATATGTCATGGGGTCCATTGGACCATTGGTCTTCTTTGTCCCACGAATCATGACAAGGTAAAAGTAAAAACGTATTGAGCAGTTCTTCTACGACGTTCTGCAACCGACTACCTCTATTATGCAATGTCTGATTTCCAGCCCCACCAGCGATTCTGCGTATTTTGTGTGGCAGTGCTTTTTACATATTTCCTCATCGAGTGTGTGTCCTACCAGGCTACTGTTGCCAGCCTAGTACTGCCGACGCGCATCTCACCACCTTGTTGGAGGGAGAATTTTGTTAACGTCGCTTTCTTGGTTGAACCTTTTCTTAAATTTAATATTTAAGTACTTCTAGTTTTGGACGCAAGAGTTCTGTATTGGTTAATATGCTTGCATGCGCTAAAATGACTAGACGGATAGTAGCGCATTTTATACATGATTTTAATCAATTTTGAGATTATTTTAATATTTAAATAATCATTTTTCCTTTTGTAAGCAATACTATTTGTGATATGTTAATTTCTTTAAGAGCTATCTCTTTGTTGATTTTATTTTAATCGTTGACATTGTGCAGGTGATTGTTTTAATAAATCATTTCACCTAAGAATGAGGTGTTGTTGATATTTAGTGGAATTTATAAGCACATGTTATGGTCTTTTTGATAAACTAATATAAATTTGATTAAACAAATGAATAGTGGGGGTTCATCGCCTTCAATAATAAAACAATCAAAAACCCAAACCCTTATCCTCTCTATAAATTAATGGACATCTATATCAGAAACATCCCGTATGACCGAAAGAAAAAAAATCATAAAATAATGACTTTACATCATTTCAAGATTTTATAATATAGTTGAGAGCTAAGATTTTCAGAAAAGGGGGAATGGATTATAGGCTTTATTAAGAAAATTCATATCAACAAGAACTTAGAAGCAGATCTATGGAAGTTTTGCCGGGTACTTGATTACTAGGATTTCCAGCTCTATGCGTTGAAATGGATTCAACCAATACGGTTACCAAAGAATCAATAACACTTAATAAAAACTACCATGTTTTCTTTTTATGCAGGATAAGTTACCAGTAGTTTGGGAGATCAGCATTGTCGCAATTCTAAGGGAGGTGAATGTGATGGCAGATAGCTTGGCTAGAGGCATGAGACTTATGCAAGACAAGGATGAAGTGGTGTTTTTTGTTCCTCCGTTGCATCTGGTGCGGGGAAGATTTTGCCCTAGCTGGCAAAATATTTGTGTAGAAAAGTAGATGAAGGTGTTTGTTTCGCATAGATAATGACCCACACAACCATGATGCGGCAAAAAATGCTATTATTTGTAATCTAATTTTATGAATAAATATTAATTATCCAAAAAAAAAAAGAAAAAACACTTGATCCAAGAGTGTAAATCAATCTAGGAGAAGCTAAAGGCTCATTAAACCTTTCTGCTTCGTTATCTTTGAAACAAATCACAACCTTATAGTTAGATGATCAGTAATTCGCTCAAATTTAATTAGGGTAAAATACATCAAAAAGTAATGATATTGAGGGTAAGTTTATTTAATGTATCTACTCGTTTCATTTTAATTTATCAACATTTGAAGTAGTTAAAAAAGAATATAAATGTTTGATAAAGTGTATATCAATGTTTTGACTTTTGGATTAGTTTTCATTAAATTTCTTTAATTTTTTCTGACAATGGTTTAATTATTGGTATTTTATTTCACTTACTTTGTGCCAAATGTTGATATAACTTTTTAACCAATCAAAGCATTAATACTTTAAATGTATTACTCATAAACGTTGATACCTCTTTTAACCACTCAAAATGCTATATTAAATGAATTTGCCCTAAACATTGACACCCCTCCCTTTGTAATTTCCAATTTAATTATTATGCTATTCTGAATTTCGAGAATTTAATTATATCTCTGAATTTTTTTAGTATAGATGTTGAGGTTTGTTAGTGATCGTTGAGTTGGCATCGATTTATTTTTTAAGAGCCCACTACCATGGCAACTGATAATCTTTGCCAAGTTGCAAATATGTTCTTTTCAAAACCTACTTGCATAATTGATATTTTTTTTTAATTTATTAAACTTTAATTTTGTAAGGTTTTGGTTTTTATTTTGTGAACTTGTATAAACTTAAAAAGAGAGAGTATTACATCTTGTAAAAGATCTAAACAAAATCCCACACGGATGTGACTAGTAGTGTAGACATATCACATGTATGAGATCTAATTGTCACAAAAGTAGTTGTAAACAGTTGATAGAAAATAACACCATCAATAAAGCACAATCACTAGGAAAAGACTTTATATAAACATAATATATATTATATATATTTGTATTTTTGGTAAATTAGTGTCTAAACTTTTAAAATTTGCATTTGGATGTCTTTAACTTTGCTTTTTGCTCATTTTAATGTCTATCTACATAAAAGTTAATGATGTTGAATTAAAGTGAGTCCTGACCTCATGTCTTTTTCTTTATTCATTTATATATATTTCAATAATAGCTACGTTATGTATTTGAACAACAAAGAACAAACATAAATTTTTTATTTTGACTTATAACACTATTCTCCCTAAATCATAAAACCCTAACCCTTGTATATAAATAACTTAATCCAAACCATTTCACCTAATTAAAGATATCCATGCCAACACACAAGAAGGGAAATCGCAATGGCCAGTAGTATTCCTTCAATCGCAAGTAGTGGACATGACACATTTCGTACAAAATCGTCACTAATAATGAAGGTGGTTCCAGTGGAGATCATCATCCATTGTATAGTTTGGGGAAAGCTTGTTTTTGCCGACATCATGGATACCAGATACCCTAAAAGGCACTTTTATTATGTGCAATGTATAGGGAAGGGAGATATGGATTTTTAGGTAGTATGATCCGTTTTTTTCTCAAGCATGCAAAAGAAGTGATCAATGTCTTGTTGCAAGTCGCCCACAACAAATCCACAACTTGAGTATGCATCAAGACAATGAAAAATGAATGAATGGAGCTAGATTGAAGAAATTAAAATTGATTCCTGTTTTATTTTGTTGTATTGTATCTTTGTTTTTGTTTAGAAGCATGAACATAGACACGATGAATGATTTTACTAATAGATGTTTGATAATATGCTTCGAGTTTAGAATTGGATGTCATGTTTCTACGTTACATTTGTTGTGTCTTGTGTTTGATGTTAGGTGTGGAGTCTCATTTTGGTAGAAGCCAAAATCTTACACCCTTTTATAAGGAATGAAATAATGGAATCAATTTTATTTATCTATGTGATAAGTCATTTTTACTCTATATTTTTTATAGGATTTTGAGCATAATTAGCTAAGAATTTTTATAAAATCGTACAAAAATTATGTTTTTTGATAAATAGTATTGTTTTAAAACTCTTAGAATCAATAAAGAGTAATCAAGTGTTTTTATTCAGATTTGGAGCAAAAACAACAATTAAAGTCAAGATTGCAGAAGTCGAGCCCATAAAGCCACAACTAAGGCCAAACAGAGAAAGAAGACAGTAAAAATTGGTCTATCGAGCCTCAACTGCGAGCCATTGACATGACTTTCGACTTCAGTCAAAGCGATCAAGCATCATTCTGAAGAAAATACATTATCAATCCTTAAAGTCGAGCCTCAAATCTCAACCCTTGACAATTATGTTGACAAACCAATTCTTCATTAGAATTACCTCGAGCTTCAACAATACGACCCTAAACTTTCTTAATTTTATCCTTGATAAAACAATGGATAAAAACGCACATTTTGCTACGGAAATTCCTTAAGTCGAGCCTGATATTGCTTAATACGAACCTCAACGAATAGATCACACACAACTCTCGATGAGTGTTTTTATAGATCATATGCACATGTGAAAAGTTATCAAATTATGTTAGAAAGAATCTACCGAATCTACCACGTGTCAAAAAAATTAACCAGCCATGCTTTCTGTACCTAGTAGTCTATAAATAAACGTGCAAGCATGCGTTGTAAAGTATGTACCAACATGTAAATCAATATTAACGTACAGTAGATTTCTGAAGGATTCTTAGGTAAAAGAATTTGCATTTCTTTTTACTTGAGAATTTCTTCTGTTTTCTGGGTAAATTTATTTTAACCCAATGTTTGTAATTTCTATGAGTTATTATGAGCAATTAATTGATTAATCTTTTGAATTTGTTTTATTTCTTCTAATCTGTGTTTATATTTAATAAATCCATAGAAAACAAACTCCTACAGCTTAGGATACGAATCCAATTCCTGATTCAGTTTGATATTAAATGCGCTTTAAAGTAAATTTGATTGGGTGTTTATAATTAGTAACTTAAGCTTAACTTGTGGTTTATATGCACTCTTTTAGATCTACGATTGATTTCAATTAAATAGATCGAGAGATCATTCAATTGAATAAATTTATGGTTGCTAATTGAGTCAATCCTAACTAACCTCTTGCCGAGAATGGTGAAGACTTTCTATCACTTGTTTTAAAAATTTCGTTGAGTTATCTTTTCAAAACAATGGATTCATATTTTTTATGTGGGTCTAATTGAAAATTCATATTACTGGATTTAGCTAGATCTTGAACTACTGAACTTCGAGAGAAGTTTTAGTCTAAATTAGAGAATCCAGCAGTATAAACATACCATTCAAACAGCTTTTAAGAAGTTTGTTATTCTTAGAAAATCATTCTGATAAGGAATTGGTGAAGTAATCCTGAGCTGCTATTTCATAAAAGTTACATGCTTATTTCTCATTTTACCCATTATACATTTGTGAATATTTCTAACTTAGCATAGTTTATTTTTCTTTATGTTTTTCTAAACATTTATTTAGCTAGACAATTAACGAGATTAAGAGTATACTAGCTGTCAACCATTCCCTTGGGACCGACCTAAATCATTATCTATGCTACATTTGATAGGTGCGCTTGCCCTATGAGATCGTAGTTATTGAATCTGATTTAGAAAACATTTATAAATTAAAAACTTAGTCAATGATCAGTGAGAATTGAAATTTAAATTCCACAACCAAGTTTTTTGATGCCGTTGCTAGGGATTGGTGTTGGATTCAATTTTTGAAGCCCAATACGGTAATAGTAGAAATTAATTTTCATTTATTGTTCTAGCCGCTTTAACTTTGTAAATGTCTTTTGTATATATTTGTTGTGAACTGTAAATATCTTTTGTTGATCTAACCTTTCTTTTGTTCTTGTATATATTTGTTTGTTTATTTTCTTTTCTATACTTTGATGTATATATTTTGTTATATATGTTTATGTTCTGTTTTAGTTCTTCAATTCATTAATTCTTTTCTTGTATACATTTGTTTCTTGTTTCTTGTTTTGTTAATTCTTTATTCTTTGGTTCATTATTCTTTCATTCATTCGTTCTTTGCATATATTTTTGTTTTCTTCTGATTTATTTCAAATAAAATGTAGGCATATGACTAGCAGTCAATCTAAATTCTTGTTTCTATTTGATCCAGAACCATAGCATATAGGTCGAAAAAGCAAACAATAAAAAATGGCTGACCCTAGTGAAATTCAGGAGGATAATGAACAACATAGGGTAAATTAACCCTAAACTATGATTGATTTATGCAAACCCAACCTAGATGGAGCCAATACTAGCATCAACAGACCTAGAGTTGCTGCTATAACTTTGAATTAAACTCATTATCATCCAGATGGTTCAACAAATGGTCCAGTTTGATGGACTATAGGATGAGGACCCCAATAGCCATCTACAACAGTTTCTGGAGATTTGTGATACGTTCAAAATAAATAATGTGTCTGATGATGCAATTAAGTTGAGATTATTCCCATTTTCCCTCAGAGGAAAATGCTAAAAAATGGTTGAATGGATTACCAAAGAACTCCATCTCCACTTGGCAACAAATGTTGAAAATTTTATGAGGAAAATTTCTCATCTTCTAGAACAGCTAAGTTGAGGGCTAACATTCCTTCATTCTACCAAACGATTCTGAAACATTGTACGAAGCTTTTGAGAGATGGAAGGAGTTACTGGCAAGATGCCCACACCATGGACAGCCTGAATTGACCTAGGTATAAACCTTTTACAATGGATTGAATTATGGGACTAGCAATTAATAGATGCAGCTGCTGGAGAAAGTCCGAATTACAAACCCCTGAGGAGTGCTTAAACCTGTTTGAAGATATGGCTAACAACCATTATCAATGGTCATTTGTAAAAGCTAAGAAGGAAAGGTCAGGAGGAGTTTTTGAGCTTGATGTTGTGTCAACTTGACAACTAAAATTGAGGCTCTGAGTAGAAAAGTGGAACATTTGTCTATGGGAGAAACCAAGTGAATATGATTGCTGAGTTTTCTGACCAAAATGTTGAAGGAATGACTTCTGAGAGCTGTGAATTTGTAAACAATTTTTCTAGCCAAAAGACTGACCCTTACAGTAACACTTACAATCTTGGTTGGAGGCACCATCCAAATTTCTAGTGGAGTAATAGTAATTTCCAAAAACAGTTGAACCCACCTAATTTTTAGAAGGTGCCAGTACAAGGGTCAGGAGCTTATTAGGGAAACAACTAAATCTTCTTTCCTAGTTTATCAAAGCTTCAGAGAATAGACAGCATGGAATAAATGCTACCATGAGAAATCATACTGCTACCATTCATAACTTAGAAAGCCAGCTTGGCTAAATTTCCAAAATTCTTTTAAAGAGACCTTTAAGATCATTACCTTCGAATACTGAGCCTAATCCGTGTGATCAAACAAAGAAAAAATGATTTCTAAGATGATTATCCTGCATCTTTTTTTTTTTATATACAGAATGATTTGGTTGTTTTAAGGGATAAAAGAATGACAAAATGATTGATAGGACGGAAGTGGTGCTAAGACAAAATCTATGTAAAACTCTTTTATGATGAATGCAATGGATTAATTTTGTTATATCATGTGCTTGAATAGAATGGTTGATGAATGTAGTTACATATCACTTTGTGAAAATTTTGTGCAAGTACAAATTTCAGCCTCGAAAATTTTGAGGTGGATTATAAAAGTCGAGCCTCATTGTCGAGTCTTCCCATTTGAGCCTCGACAATGTTAAATTCTTTTATGAATAAAATAATGGAATTTTTACCCTCGCATTCTTTAATTCTTTTTAAATAAGCTGCGACTTTATTTTTAAGTTGGGTATCGTTATATTATTTATTTCTTTAGTCTTAAATAAATAAAATAATAAGTTTTGTCGTTTTTTGCCTTGGCTCTTAAAAAGTTTTGAAAACAAAAAGATTGTTCATCTACACTTGACACAAACACTGTTCTTGCACTTGAAAATCTCTCTTACTTTCATTTACAAATTTTTCACTAAAGATCCCAAAAACCTTCTAATATCCCAAAGCTATAATCATATCAAGTATGCTTTTTACTTTCTTTCTTTTCTAATTTCTATTGTTATTATAGAATTTTTTTTTATATTTTTAGGTGTTTTCAAACTTTCTATTTAAACTTGATAAAAATGATGAACTTCTTTTTAAAGTAATTTGTTAAGTAATATTGTTCTTAAACTTTGTGTAAGCAGCTACAAACTCTATTTTCTTCTTGGATTTATTAAATTTTGTAGAAACCCTAGTTTGTCTCTAATTACTCAAAATAATGAAAGTAAAATAAGAAATATGTGTTTCAAGTATAAGTAAGTACCAACTAATAGATTTTATCTCTTTTTGTAGAACAAATGGCACCAAAATGATAGCAAACCCAATTCCAAGTAAGTACCCAAGCTCTTGAAAATTTGTCTGCTGAGGATAGGGATAAGTTTAATTTGTTTTTATCTCAGCAAAAGATAGTAGAAAATGCTGTAGTGAATTGGGGGTTGTTAAGGAGTTTTGGGATGGAAGAAGAATTTCAGAAATTCTTTGAAGATCTTTTATGGAGTAAAGTGTTTGAAATAAAGGGGGAAGTGTAGTAAGGTTTTATGCCTTTAGAGAATACAGAGCGGTCCCAATGAGGACATTCATCTACGCCATGGGTTTGATGATGAAGGATATCTAGAGGAACTAGAATTTCAAGAGCTACCCCTAGAAATACCTGAAGGAGATTTTAGGAGATTCTTAGAGGAAGAGATTGAAGGAAGATTTGCTCCTTCAAGGACCATAGGGTCCAAGTTTAGGAATAAAAGTGTGTGAATGCTGCACTATATGTTGATAAAAAGCATTTTCTCTAAACTGGAGGGAAGGTCAACAGTCTCTAAAGTAGAGTTGCACCCTATTATTAGCATAATAAGAGGGATTAAGATAAATATTGGATTATTGGTAGCCTATAGGCTCAAGTATCAAGCTATACTGAATTGCAAAGGAACATTCCTTAGGGGCTTGATCATAAGGATTTTGAGAAACTTAGGAATGTGGCTAGGGCAGGGGCCAATTGATTTAGTTTGCAAGCATAAAGAGCTTGAAAAGAAAGCTTTTAGAGATTGGAGATTAGTGGAAGTGGGTACAACAATAGAACCAAGATTGGACCCTAACCCACTAGTCGAGCCTCAGCCTTTTCAAGAGTCAACTGCACTAGCTGAGCAATAAGTTTATGAGCCACATATCCCCCCTCCAAAGAAGAAACCCCAATAGGCCAACCTGAAGCTTCTGCATCAGAAGCTACACCACAACCCTCATCAGCAAGCTTCTATAGATTGGAAAATGAAGTTATTGAGATGAAGGGAAAGCTTGCTGATTAGAAAAGAGTACTAAAGAGGGTATGGAAAATCTAAGGAGTATGATGTCCAATATCGTAAAGGTAGTCTCAAGGCTACTTCCATAACCCACAACATCGAAATCACCCTCCACACCTGTCTTAACAGAGTCACATCCTGATGATAATGATGATGACAATGATGCCAGACCACCATCTCCATACACACATACTTCACTTATACCATACACTGAAAACCCTGAAACCATGACCCAAATACACTCACCCCCTATACATACAGAACCATACACATCACCACCAACACACATCCCAAACATAGAACCATCACAACAGTTGGCCGAGTCACCTACTCAGAACATTTCTGAGGACAATGAAGTCGTTGTTCAACCACAACCCATTCTTTCACCTCAACCACCAATAATGGAGACTGTGCAATCAGCTCCAATTGTATACACTTCAATGAGGAGAAAGAGGACAAAGCAACCAACAATAAAGAGAAGGAGAATGATCCTTCCAGAAGACTTAGAGTTAGATGAAGGTCCAACACAACCGTTATATCAAAGGCAACAGTCGAGCCAGTTTTTGTAGATGCTCCAAATGTTCCTCAAGCAGAAAACTCTGATAATGAATATGACCTTAATTTGTTAAGTAAATTAGTACAAAAGGTTGTACAAGAAACTGAGTTGGAAGAGAGGATGGAAGTAGAGGACAGGCTTATTAATGAAGAATCCAATGAAGTTGCCATAATAAGGACACAAATAATCGAGGAAGTAGCATCCCCACAAGAAACAATCATAGAGCCAATTTTTGTAGATGCTCTAGGTGTTTCAAATGCTACACCCCCCTTCAACAAGCACCTCCCAGATGTGCAATTTTGGAAATAATAAAAAGAATGGCTGCTACAAAGAGAAGAGAGGAAGAGATGGATAGAGCACGCCAAGAAAGAATTCGTACATTGGAGCAGTAGCAAAAAGAGTACAGAGAAAAGAAGCTTAAAGGCAATTAGAAGATGAAAGATGGTCCAAAGGAATCCTTGAGGAACACACTCCAACATGGGATAGACTTGAAACTTTCTATCTTCCATGCCTCCAACTAGCCGCAAATCATGAAGAGGTGTAAACCCCCAAAGTTTTGTGATCAATTAAGCTTAAACCCTAATTAGAAGGTTAATCGGAAATCCTAAAGTCAACAAAACCCTAATCAGACGTAACCGTTCGAGTCCGGCAATCCTGTGTTCGTAACCCCAAGTGAGCAAGTGAGAGTTTAGCATGTAGAATAGTTCGTAATAGTATAAGAAAGCTTAACAATATCATATTAGTTAAACCGCGATTCATTTTGAGCCCGATCGGATACAGTTTTCGAAAAACGTGTCACGAGGCTTAGAATAGTAAAAATATTCCGAATATACCATTAGACTCGTAGAAACATAAGGTTTTCAAAATACCAATATTATAATTTTTTGGTAATTAAAAATATCAGATATCGCAATTTTACGTGTATTTTCTTACTACCGGTACTTTAATTGTCATGTCTACTTTACATTACACTATTTATTACTATTCCATACTATTTATCTATCTCTAATTTTTCATACAACCTACTCTCACAACCATACACCTATTTCTTACAATTTTCATTTCCAATACAACTTCAAATCACTCATATCTTACTTTTCATTAACAAAAATACAAAAAATAAAAAATAAAAATTCTCTCTCCCTTACACTCTCAATTAACGCCGGCCATCACCCCCTCTCTCCACAATTTGTTTCAATTTTCATTTATTTAATTAACATAAAATTTCCTCTACTTTTTCCTATAAGTAACACCTCTTCCTTCTATTTCCTTCACACCATTCATATACTACTCTCACTCTCTCAAAATTTCTCTAAGAGTTCTCTCAAAGTTCTCTCAAGTTTAGTTTTCATAGGTAATACTTCTTTAAGTTTCCTTTATGTTCATTTATTTAGTATGAGCATAATGTGTGTTTTCTAAAACTATGAAGGTTAAGAAAGCAACAATATGTTCATACTTTGTTTTTGTTCATGAAACCATTTTCCTTCATGTTGTTTTCATATATATTTAATTAAATATATCTATGTAGTTATATATATCTTTTAGAGCATATAAGCTCCTTTGTTTTGGAATTTATTTACTTTCTTGCAATTTATTTATTTACCTTGCAATTTATTTACTTTCAAGTTGTTTTAAGACTAGTCTTTCTAGTCTTAGACTTGTCCTCATTAAGTCAAAACGATTTTCTTTTTCTTTTGGTACTAGTCTATTCTTAGTCCCGGGATACCTTGATGAAGCTAAGGTTCCAATACTTGACATATTTCTTTACTAGCTTATTATGTCTTTCCTATGTTTTCATAATTTCATATTCATGATCATGCATGAACATATTGATTTTGTCTCAACAAGATAAAGAAAGAAAAGTTTTCTTAAAATAGAAGTTCTTCTCTAGAAATAAATATTGTTATGAAGGAAGTAATTTTTTTCACAAAAACTTAGGAATTTATCTTAACAAACCTTTTCTAGAAATCTAGAGGAGTTTATTATAAATTTTAAGAACATTGGAATTTTTTAACAATACATACATACACTTTACAAAATTATAAAATGGAAAGGAATTCTTGATTAAACAAAAGTTTTACTAAACTTCACTTTCCATCACTACTTTGAATTTCAAATAGACTAGTTTGATAAACACCAAGAAATTTCCTTTCATAAAAATAGAATGATCTTAAGAAATAAGAAAATCATTTCTTTAAATATAGAATTATTACTACTTTCAAAAAGTAGTAGAAACTAAGCTATAAGAAATTTAGAAAATGAAAATCATTCTTTTGAAATTTAAAAAGACTAAGGAAATGGAATTAAGGAAAATATTCATTTAAAATAACTTGAGATATTTTTTTAGCTAAGAAGAAATTTTCAAAAATTTTACTTTTCCAAAAATCCTTAGAAGCCTTTACTTTTACAAAAAAATTCATGGTTGAGACAACTTCATTAATTTCATGCATTTGATATATATATATATATATATATATATTTCAAAGGTCTTACAAACTAATATAATATCTATCTCTTTGATAAAGTTTTTGTAAAAAGAAGAAAATAAATTTGTAAAATTCGTGATGAATCTGATCACCACTATTTCAGAGCTCAAATGACTTGTTTTGATGAAAATAGTTTTAGAAATAGATATATCTTTTCGAGTAGGTAGAAAACAATATATAATATGTGAAATTCCGAGTTAAAATGAGCAAGTTATGGCCATTTTATGTTGGAACTTCCTTCAAATCCGATTTTACCGCAAATTGAAGATAGATTTAGAATCTTCAAAGTAGAAATTCTATGAAAGACTCGTTTTGAGTATTTCATCTTGTTTAGGTGAAGAAGGAACCGATATCACCTTCTCGGAAGATTACTTCGACTAGGAGCAATCATCATGGAGTGAGTTAATCCCTTACTAGTTATATTTCCTTGTTTATACTTGTAAGTAGTAGCATTAGAAGATAAGAAAAAAAGATAAAAGAATAAATGTTGTGTGATTTGGATTCATGATTGATTGATATAGTTGTTGAATAAAAGTTAAGAATATCGAAAGAGGAATTGATGAATAAACTTATGTTTTCTTGTAATGGTATGATGAATATTGTTTTGATCAACTTTAACTTGAATTCAACAATAATTGAATAAACTTATATTGAAATAATTCATGCATATCATATTTGTGAGTCATATTTATTTTTCGCTACTATTCTTCGTGGGGGGAAATGAGGAGTTATAGTGGTGACTACTAGGAGCCGGAAAGTCTACATGGGCAAGTAGGAGCCGGAAAGTCTACAAGCAAGTAGGAGTCGATAAGTCTACAATTATTGATGATCGTATGAGCTAGTAACCACCCAACCCCCGACATGGAGGGCGTAAAATCCATACTACACATTGTTTCTGGTTAATCATGTGTATTTTGTTTGCTCATGTGATTGATGCATCCTCATATGCTTATCTAAATACTTGTGTGTTTTATGGAAATGTTTTATAGATGAGAGTAGTCTCACTAAGCTAGTTTTGCTTATACCCCTATAGCTTTTTGTTACAGTATGATTACTTGTAGTTGGCACCAAGGAGCCCCTTTTGTCAAGTATGAGTCAAAGCTATTAGGAGTTTTTGGAAGAAGTTTATATATATTTAGTTTCGGATATAGACTTCTAAGAAAAATCTCTATAGTACACTTATGTTATATTTATGTATATTTGGAAGATGACTTAGTTGAACAAGGCTATTAGAACAGGGGAATGCCCCTAAGAAGTTGTAAGAGACTTTTATCATAATGAATAATATGTTTATCTATATAAGTTCTTGTATGTTTTTATTATCTGCTTAAACGTAATACCCCTATGAGTCTCCTACTATTTTGGAAGCACGTCTTGCACGTGATATCGAAGCTCCTGCGTGACTAAGGTTGCAATTCATTAGCTTTAATATTATGTGCGGCGAATTACCATGTTTAGGGTACCCTCCGGGGCGTGACAAGAGGGGAGTACCAGAACAGAAACCCTTGTGACTCATGATGCTCCACAACCTCAGCAACAATTCCCTCTTGATGCTCCTCAACAAGACAAGGAGGATTCCCTCACAATAAACTAATTGTTAGAGGCTACAAGAGAAGAGAAGAAAAGAAAAACAAGGGAAGAAATTGAAATGAGGATTAATCAATCCTACAAAAAATCAGAGAAGCAAACAAAAAGAATCTATTAGATAAAGGCTTATGTTACTGGAGTTGAAGTTGGAAGATGAACAAAAGCCATAGAGGTTGAAAAGAAGAAAAGAGCAGAAGTCCGACTTTAAACTCCACCATAACCGATAAATGAATCATCTCAACCTGAAATAATTGAAGCTCTTCAAGGAATAGGGGAAATGGCTGAAGGATGAAGATATATATGATGATAGCCTCTTGTACAGTGAGGACGAAGAGGAAAGGAGGCGAAAAAAAAAAGCCAAGCAGAAGAGTTTAGCTCAACTAGAGAGTGATGTTGCCTATGCTCAAAGACTACAAGAAGAGCTGGATAGAGAAGAAAGGGTAGCACACAAAAATAAAGAAATTAGTCTTCCACCAAATCCTACCAGTGAAGCCCCTAGAAGTCAAGCCAGAAGAGGTAGAGGTAGGGCTAATGAAAGAGGCAGAAGAAGGATTTGTAATAGAGGTAGAGGTAGAATGTATAACAGGGGTAGAGGACAAAGAAGAATGGGAAGGAATAGAGACCCCTATGAAGACTTTCCCAAGCCAAGAAGAGGAAAGGGAAATGAATTTAGCAAAAGCTTTAGATATTGGTTGGGAATGGACTACTATAAATTTCTGTTTTTGACGTTTTAGATTTAGGGAATGAATTTTGCTTTTTATGTTCTTGTAATAAATGTACGGTTGTATTCTTTATTCATTTCAAGTGCAGATTCTTTTCTTTTTATTCTTTATGTTTTATTTTTTCTTATAAATTGTTTTCTATCCATAACTCTACTGAAGCTCAAATAACATATGTTTTGTCAAGTTCCTTATGTTAACAGACTTAACAGGTCTCAACAAGCTAAGTGGCCCTCGAGCTTACACAAAAGAGAATTTTTCTTCACTTCTAAATTCTTTTTAATGTGTTCTTTAAAAATTGCTTTGATAAGAATTGAATCCCCCAACTATTCATAAAGATGATAAACATTGTGAACAATGTTCGACTTAAGTGTGAGGGTGGGTTAAATAAGATGAATGGGTCTAATAATTTAACAAATTACATGAATAAAGTATGTACTGATATAGATCAAGTTTCCCACGCAAATTTTAAAAATCACTTAGTTAAATAAATTATGAAATTGTCTCGAAACTAAACAATTTTTACCTTGTTTAAATCAATTGACAGTATCCATGTGAAGTAGTTTTACTTATTACTTAATTTAGAATTTTAGAGCTGGAATTAGCTTAAGGTCCTTAGTGAGGCTACTCAAATTGTCTTATAAAAGCTTAATTGATTGGAATGTTTTCCAAATTAATTATTTTGAGAGCCATTTTAATTTATGGTGAATGTTCAAATGATAATCATAACTTGATAATTTTTCCTTGTTCATTATAACTAAAAGCAAAATAAAAAAATTAAATATAAAACATGTGCTTAAAATTGGAAGGGGCTTGGGTTGGTCCCTCAAAAGAGTAACTTCTTGTACTCTCTTTCAATTTCAAAAGCCATAAAAAAAAAAAAAAAAGATGCGGACAACACCCTGTCCAAAGGTAAAGAAAAGATACAGACAACACCCTATCCTTCTGAAGCTTTAAATAATTAATAAAATTAAGAAATAAAAAGCACAAACAAGGAAAAGATTCAGGAGATGATTTGATGTACATGCCTTCACTTTAGGTTGCCCTACTTAGAGAAATGATTAATAGATTACATACTTTTTTATAGAGGGGATAAAAGATGATTGTGTTTCTTCTTACTCTGATTGATCTTCTAAAAAATTTTTGCTTAAGAATTATTTATTAAATAATGGGAGTAAAAGCTGATTTACGTAGACAAGCCAATTGATTTATGCAAAAGTACATTTATTTCAGTCAGTAAAGATAATTAAATTTTTTAAAATGTTGAGATGATTTACGCTTGAAATGTTTAGGTCAAATGAACCATTCATGATTTGTTTTCTTAAATAAGCCTTATGATCTTTAAATTGTTTTATTTGCTTGAGGATAAGCAAAGGCTTAAGTGTGGGGGAATTTGATAAGTCATTTTTCTCTATATTTTTCATAAGATTTTGAGCTTAATTTACTAAGAATTTTTGATAAAATCCTACAAAATTATGTTTTTGATAAATAATATTGTTTTAAAGCTCTTAGTATCAAATAAAGAGTAATTAAGTGTTTTCATTTAGATTTGGAGCAAAAATGAAAATTAAAGTCAATAATGCAGAAGTTGAGCCCTATAAAGTCATAGCTGAGGCCAAATAGAAAAAGAAGACAACAAAAATTGGTCTATCGAGCCTCAACTATAAGCCCCCGACATTGACCTTCGACTTCAGTCGAAGCGATCGAGCATCATTGTAAAGAAAATATATCATCAAGTCTTAAAGTCGAGCCTCAAATCTCGATCATCGACAATTGTGTTAATAGACCAATTCTTCATGAGAATTATCTCGAGCCTCAACAATACGACCTTCGACTTCTCAATTTTACCCTCAATAAAGTAATGGACAAAAGCGCACAGTTTGCTTTGGAAATTCCTGGAGTTGAGCCTGATCTTGCTTAATATAAGCCTCGACCAACAGATCACACGCAACCCTCGACGAGTGTTTTCACAGATCATATGCTCATATAAAAAGTTATCAAATTCTATTAGAAAGAATCTATTGAATCTGCCACGTGTCAAATAAAGTAGGCCATGCTTTCTGTGCCTAGTAGTCTATAAATAAACGTGCAAGTATGCATTGTAAAGTATGTACCAACAGTATAAATCATTATTAACGTAAAGTAGATTTCTGAAGGATTCTTGGGTAAAAGAATTTCCATTTCTTTTTACTTGAGAATTTCTTCTGCTTTCTAGGTAAAATTACTTTAACCCAATGTTTGTAATTTCTATGAATTTTTGAGCAATTAATTGATTAATCTTTTGAATTTGTTTTATTTCTTATAATCTGTGCTTATTTTGATAAATCCATGGAGAAATAAACCTCTACAGCTTAAGGATATGAATCTAATTTCTGATTTAGTTTGATTTCAAATGTGCTTTCAAGTAAATTTGATTGGGTGTTTATAATTAGTAACTTGAGCTTAACTTGTGGTTTTTAAAGGAGTGGTGCACTCTTTTAGATCCACGATTGATTTCAATTGAATAGATCTATGGTTGCTAATTGAGTCGATCCTAACTACCTCTTGCCGAGGAATAGGTGAAGACTTTCTATCACTTGTTTTAAAATTTCGTTGAGTTGTCTTTTCAAAACAATGGATTCATATTTTTTATATGGGTCTAATTGAAACTTCAGATTACTAGTTTTAGCTAGAATTAGAACTACTGACTACGAGAGAAGTTTTATTCTAAATTAAAGAATCCAGCAGTATAAACATACCATTCAAACAGTTTTTAAGAAGTTTGCTATTCTTAAGAAATCATTCTGATAAGGAATTGGTGAAGTAACCCTGAGCTGTTATTTCATAAAAGTTACAGGCTTATTTCTCATTTTACCCATTAAACATTTGTGAATATTTCTAACTTAGCATAGTTTATTTTTCTTTATATTTTTCTAAACCTTTATTTGGCTAGACAATTAATGAGGTTAAGAGTATACTAGCTACTAACCATTACTTTGGGACCGACATAAATCATTATCTATGATACATTTGATGGGTACGCTTGCCCTGTGAGATCATAGTTATTGAATCTGATTTAGAAAACATTTATAAATTTGAAAAACTCGGTCAACGATCAATGAGAATTGAAATTTAAATTCCACAAGCACTATGCAGTTTTAAATTCTATCCGTTACCTATATAATGCTTTTAATTTATTTTTTTCTTTTCTCACCAAGTGCTAAATGCAATGAGCATAAAAGTATAGATTTTATATCCTTTAGATAGTCATGGAAAGTATTATAGTTGTCAATTTTTATAATGCATAGGAAGACAGAAAGTCACAAGGATTTGGCAATTTGACTTGGTAACCATGGAAAATATTGAGATTGCCAATTTGTAGATTATACTAGGAGTAAGAAGATCTATGGATGTAGCAATCTTCCTATTCACAAAAAATTTAAAAGTTGCCAATTTATACAATGATCAGGAAAAAGGAAGGTCAAATAGATGAGTGTAGGTGCAAAAAGTAAGGTAATTCATTGAGCCGAACCAAAAATAGAATCAAATCGAATCATAAAATGCAACTTTTTTATGTTTCGATTCGATTCAAGAAGTGTCTAAACGATTACGGTTTGATTCGAGGGGTTAAACCGAATCGAATCGAACCGAACCAAACCATTTAAACTAGAACTAAACCACTTCACATTAAAAGAAATAAAAAAAAATAAAAGCCATTTTATTTTATTTATAATTCTTCAATAATAGATATTAAGATTTGTATTACTCTAAGATTAATTCAACAAAATGCAAAATTCTTATCATAATATGCATCTATAGGAGCAGGTTCTATATTGGGTTGCAATATCTACAACTAACAACATTGAGATAATTTAAAACTTTATAAGGGAAAAATACAAACATGTAATTAATGCAAAAGAATGATTTTCTCAGTTAGCGTTATAGATTTATTAAGAATGTAAGTTACTTTAAATTTATATTGAAAAATATTTTTAGGACGAGATAATATGTATATCCAAAACTATTAAATACACAACTTGATGCAACAATAAATAACTTTAATTCTTGCACAATGTTCCTCAATTTAAACATCATTTTTTTCCTAGGAACTAAAATGACTGTTGATATTACTTTTTAGAACTAAATCTTTTAAAGACGATTCAAATCAAATCGAACCGCATTTGAAGTGGCTTAGTTTAAAACCCTAAACCTTTAAAAGTAGATTGTATCATTAAGGATTTGAACCAAACCATTTCAAATACAATTATGTTCAGTTCAACTCCTAAACCAAGCCAAACTAAACCATGAGCGCCCCTAGCAGAATGATGGTTATCTAAACATAAATATATTTAGAATACCCAAGACAAAATTTTTTTCATTTGTTCAAATATAACATGGCAAATTTTTTCTAGTTGCCAATTACATTACTGTAGCAAAATCACAAGCTGTCTAACTTTAAAATTGAACATATTTAAAATACCAAAAACAAATTTCCATCGAATCTGCCATAAACAAGATGGCAGCATCCGAAAATCTTCACCTTAACCTACGTACGTGTGTTTCTAGCAAATACAAATTCCTTTTGCTCTGCTATTGTATGCCTTATTATGACGTCTTTAAACTCTTTGGCACTCTTAAATGCCTTACTAATCATAAAATTGACCTCTTTTGCATACGAATCAAACACTTTGAAATCATTCTTCTCCTTCATATATTCCACCTCATCCTCCTCCCTATTTGAAGCAAAATCATCAACGACTCTATCCTCCCCATAATTAGTGTTAGAATCATCATTCTCACCTAAATCTTCCAACTTAAAAATAGCATCAATTGGGCCATTATTGAATGCACCTGTAAACCCTGGAATTTTCCGTCCTAGATAAATCTTTATTATAGTATGTTAGGTCACACCATGGCGTTCCTTTATAGGTATAAGATCTTAAAAATGTCAGATAGTGACTTGAACAGATACCAAAAACCCAAAATTCATCTGACAAAACCTAAGAACTTAACAAAAACAATTTAATATCATAGAATAGGAACTAAAACCTTAAGGTTAGCCTCAACAAAAATATTATAGAATTTTAGAACTATTTAGTTTAAAAACGCAAGTTCAAATTATGTAGCTTGACCCTTAATAATAACCAATCACGTAATTTGGAAAACCCGAATTTTAGCTTTAGTAATTACCTGTATTAAATTAGCATCATCATGTAGTATAAATATTTATGCTTCTAATTCATAAATAAAATGGTCCTCAAATTCATAAATATTCATTAGATAATAAATTAGTTCATCCCATGTACATAATAAAAATACAAATACTCTATAAAGGATGAAAATATTATGTCTTCCCCTGCTAAAAACCATATGGGACTAAATGCACACCCAACAAAATTAATTTTCTTGCCAAATCCAATAAATAATCACACAATCCTACAAAGTCAACTCCTTTTATGACAAACATCAATTGCAAATCTCCCTCCATTATGCCAAAGTACCATTTCTAGTACACTTCCAACTCATTACATGCCTACTTCCAAGGCACTCTATAATGCCAAGTCTTGTCAAATGTCATCATCTTCTCCATTTTAAAAAAAGAAGGGAAAAATGACCTCACTTCTCCCTCTCTTCCCTCATCTGTAAGAGTTGTACTATGGGCTGTAGGTGGAGGCTTATATGTATGTAAAATGGGTGGAGCTGGTAACACATGGGGTCTCCAGCATTACTGCTTTCCTAGGGTTTGGCCGCCTATAATCTTTAAGGCATTCTCCCCCCCCCCAGTACTCACAGCGTGAGAGATATCCCACATGGTGGTATGTTTTATTGCACAACTAATAACTCCATCAATTCTTAACCTTTTTAAGTGATTCTTGAGCCTAAATTATACTAATTTTAATGAAATAAAATCCTGTAAAATTTCACGGTTTTTAAATCTCATTTACTATGCTAAAACTATTTTTAAAATCGGATTTTAAACAGGGGAAAACAGGAATTTCAGAACATAGCCCAAATACAAGTTTAAAACACATAACTTGGCTCACAACGTGATTAGAATACCATTAACATAATATCACACCTAAACATGATACTAAATATGTCAATAATCATGATTAATCATAATCCTATCATAACACAAGTTAAAATCATCAAGTTTAGGCTCAAATCATCATATAACTTCATTTTTAACACGAATCAATGAAAGATATCAACATGGAACATCCATAACATGAATTTCTAAATATGTACAGCAGGTTATTCATATTATAAATACATGCTCATCAAGTGATAATCAATATATATTAAGGATTCAATATATATAGATGATTATATGCAATATACTTCACTATAACATCATTAACACCTAAATCTAACATGATTATCCAAAAATCATCAAAATATATCATCATATACATATATATCTTACACGTGCAGCAAGTGTTCGAGAGGTTCATTAAGTGTTTTTCAAATCTTAAATCAAATAAAAACATAATCAATCAAAGAATCAAAGTTTACTTACCTAATACTCTTAAAATTAAGTTAAACTTCAATACACAACCACTACTTCAAATTAAATTTGATGAAGATTTCCCTCTTTGTGCCCTGGGCTTTTCCTTGCTAAATGGGGGTTATTTTATGTTGATTTCACTCTTTGATCAGCTATGTAAGGTTGTTGGAAGTTTGGATGTGTTTAGATGAATAAAAGAACCATTTTTGGTAAAGATCAAGGTATATGACTAGAGATTTGTCCTAGGTTTCTCTCAAGTGTGTAAGATGAAATAAAAATGACATTTTTGGTTTGTGGAGGCAACTGACCATAGGAGTGTGGCTTGTGGATTTGTGTGTGGTAGGGTTAGGGTTTTGCCAAATAAAGAAGCTTTTATAGATAGTGGCATTAGGTTAGAGATTAGATGAAAGGCTAGGATTAAATCTTGAAGCATGTGAGTGAGTAGGTGGGTTCTTAAGCATGTGAGGGTTTGAGAAAACATTTTAGAATATAATTTAGGTATTTTAAATAATCCTTTGGGATTTAGGAATGTTAATTAATGATTTTACACTAATTAACCTTGATTTAGGACTTTAGAAGGAATTATTGAATTTAAGAGTCTAGTTAGGATTTCAATCAACTAACTAGAATTGTTTTGATGAAAAAATATATGAAATTGAATAATCAAGGAGTTTAGAATGGAATTGAGTGATCTCTAACACATAATGATCCAATCTAACTAATTAAATTATTTAAGTTAATTACTCAACTAAAAGTTCAACTACTCAGAGGTTTGAACTTGACCCACTAGTTTCTACACTTTACTAAAAGTTTTAATTTTTTTTTTCATATTTTCAAGCTAATTCCCTTTCCTTTCTTTTTTTAATTACATCTATATTTTTAGGGTTTTTCATCCCTCCCCCCTTAAGAAAAGTTTCGTCCTCGAACTGACCTGTTTACTCGAAGAGCTCAGGATATTTCCGTCTCATAGATTCTTCCGTCTCCCAGGTGGCCTCACGTTCAGTATGACCACTCCACAACACTTTCACATAAGGTATCACCTTTTTTAAAGCTTTCTCAGCACGATCCAATCCTCACTGGATGCTCTGCAATTGTAAGATTCGGCTGAACCTCCGGTTGGTGTGTTTCAACAACTGCATCAGGATCTGCTAAACACTTCCGTAACTGAGACACATGAAACACATCGTGTACCCAGATAGATTAGGTGGAAGTGCCAACCGGTATGCCACTGGTCCAATTCTCTCAAGAATCTGGTATGGTCCAATATACCTGGGACTCAACTTCCCTCTGACTCCAAAGGTATACTCCTTTGGTAGGCGACACACGAAGGAAAACATGGTCACCGACCTCGAACTCAAAGGTCGTCGCCTCAGATCCGCATAACTCTTATATCGATCTGGGCTGCTTTCATTCTCTGCTTCACAACTTGTATCTTATCAACAGCTTGTTGCACAAGATCTGGACCTAGAAGAACTCGTTCTCCCACATCATCCCAGTGCAACGCGATCTGCATTTCCGCCCATACAACGCTTCAAAAGGTGCCATCTGGATAGTTGCCTGATAACTGTTATTATAGGCGAACTCTACCAGGTACAAGTGATCATCCCATCTACCACCGAAGTCTAGAGCACAAGCCCGAAGCATATCCTCAAGTATCTGAATAGTGCGCTCTGACTGTCCGTCTGTCTGTGGGTGGAAGGCGGTACTGAACTGTAACCTAGTACCCAAGGCTCATGTAAACTTTGCCAGAATCGGCTAACAAATCGTGGATCTCGATCCGAAGTGATCTCAACTGGAACTCCATGCAGTCTGACTATTTCCTTCACATAGATATCTGCCAACTTAGATAAGGAACATCCAACTCTCAACGGTATAAAGTGAGCCGATTTGGTCAATCGATCCACTATCACCCAAACTACCTCATGCCTTGATGGCGTCCTGGGTAGTGCTGAAACGAAATCCATCGTCACACTTGCCATTTCCATTCAGGTACGGTAAAGGCTGTAACTCACCTCCTGGCCTTTGGTGCTCAATCCGAACCTGTTGGCAAGTCATGCACTTCGAAACATGCTCCGCAACGTCTCGCTTCATTGTTCACCACCAAAAGTTGCTGTTTAAGATCCTTATACATTTTCGTACTACCTGGATGTACCGAAAAGGTAGACGAATGTGCTTTTTCATAACTTCTTTTCTTAAACCTTCTTCAGTTGGAACCCATAACCTATCACCATGACGAATAACACCGTCTTCATCCATACGGAGAGCTGTCATCTCGCTACGTTTCATAGTTGTCAAGATCTGATCCCTTTCCCGACTGCTTAACTGAACTGCTTGATTCGACTTTGAAGATCAGGCTGTATTGTCAAACTGGCCAAGCGAGCCTCAACACTTCCTATAACAACCTCTATATCCATCCGTCGTAGATCCTCTACTATCTCTTTCTGAGTCGTGACCAAAGCTGCTACATTCATCTGCTTTTTCCGACTTAAGGCATCCGCTACAACATTTGCTTTGCCCGGGTGGTAAAGAATCTCAAGGTCGTAATCCTTAATTAACTCAAGCCAACGTCGTTGTCTCATGTTCAGTTCCTTCTGAGTAAGGATATACTTGAGACTCTTATGGTCGGTATAGATCTTACACTTCTCACCGAACAGATAGTGTCTCCAAAGCTTAAGAGCTAACACAACCCTGCCAACTCCAGGTCGTGAACCGGGTAATTCTTCTCATGTGGCTTTAACTGTCTCGAGGCATAAGCTATTACCCTTCCTTCTTGCATAAGTACACATCCCAAACCTTGGATAGAAGCGTCACTGTAAACTGTGAACTCCTTGCCACTGACTGGCAAAGCTAGGATTGGCGCCGAAACTAGGCGATCCTTTAACTCTTGAAAGCTTCTCTCACACTTCTCAGACCATTCAAACTTGACGTTCTTTTGAGTAAGTCTGGTCATCGGAGCTGCTAACTTGGAAAACCCTTCGACAAACCGTCTGTAATATCCAGCAAGTCCAAGAAAACTCCGGATCTCTGTTATACTTGTCGGCCTTTGCCACTCCGTTATGGCTTTTATCTTTTCTGGATCAACTGAGACTCCTTCTTTACTTACAACATGCCCTAGAAAAGCTACTTCTTCCAACCAAAACTGGCATTTGATGAACTTAGCATAAAGCTTTCTTTCTCGTAACCTTGTCAGAACCATCTTCAGGTGTCTTTCATGTTCCTTCCGATCCTTAGAGTAGACCAGGATGTCGTCGATGAAGACTATGACGAACTTGTCCAAGTAGTCGCTGAACACTCTATTCATCAAATCCATGAACACTGCAGGTGCATTAGTCAAGCCGAAAGGCATAACCAGGAACTCGTAGTGTCCATACCTCGTACGAAACGCAGTCTTAGGTACATCCTGCGGTCGTATTTTCAACTGATGATATCCGGATCTTAAGTCGATCTTAGAGAAAACAGCTGCACTGCTCAACTGATCGAAGAGATCGTCAATTCTTGGCAACGGATATCGATTCTTGATCGTCACTTGATTCAACTCTCTATAGTCTATACAGAGTCTCATGCTTCCGTCCTTCTTCTTTACAAAAAGAACCGGTGCTCCCCAAGGAGAAATACTTGGTCTGATAAACCTTTGTCTTTCAGCTCATCGATTGCTTCTGCAACTCTCGAAGCTCGGCAGGTGCCATACGGTAAGCTTGTTTGGCGATTGGAGCGGTACCTGGCATAAGGTCGATTCCAAACTCGATTTCCCTGGGGGTAAACCAGGTAAATCGTCTGGAAACACATCCGCATAATCTCTTGCTATCGGGACCGAGTCAAGCTTCAACTCCTCTTCACCAACAGAAAAGCTGCTAACCGGGGTCTCTCCCAAAGCTCCATCGAAGGCATAAACGGGGGTCTTTGTCTCAACAACTCACAACTGAACTCCCTACCTTCTAGATTGAAACTTAAAACAGCTCTAGCACAATCTATTACAACCCTATACTGATTTAACCAGTTCATACCAAGAATTACATCAAAATCAGATATAGGTAGTACAAGCATATCAACCGTAGGAGTACATCAGATAGCATTACATCAACATTCTTACAAACTTTTCCTAACACTGTACCACTACCAAGAGGTGTACTAACACACAAGGAGGCATCAGATAACAGATCAGCATTCAAACCACAAGACCTCATAAACTCTTCAGATATGCAAGAATGAGTCGCACCGTATCTACTAAGCAATAAGCATCACATGCAGAAACTAATAAAGTACCTGCAAGGGTGTCAACGGTAGGCAACTCCTCATGCTGGAGGGAAAACACTCTAGCCACTGCTTTTCCTTTCCCATAGCTTGATCCATTGCCACTGCATAACCCTTAGGCTTCTCCTTACATTCCGACTAATGATGACCTCTCTGCTTACAAGTAATGCAAAAGATAGGCTTCAGAACCTTGTTCTTACACTCAGAGGCTTTATGTCCTGTCTTTCCACAAGCGAAGCAAGCTCCGGTATCCACTTACAAGCTGAAACATCGTGTGGTCCAAAGCATCTCCCACACTGGGGTCAGGAAATCTCTGAGAAGGCTTCTCCACCTGATCAGGCTTCTTGTCATACTTAGGCTTTTTACTAGAACTCTGAAAGCCGGAAGTCTTCTTAAAACTCTTAGCACCCTTCCCTGAACTCTGGGGGCAAAAGAAGAAGAAAAGGGCCTCTTGCCAAAAACTTAGCCTGCCTGTCCAATTGGGAACTGCAATCCTTCTTGTTCTGCTCAATAACCTTAGCCTTATGAGGACGCAGATAAGGTGGTCAACTCAAAATTCTTAACAGCCATCCTCAAATCAGGATTCAGACCCTCCTGAAACTTCTGCATCTTCATGGTCTCATCTTCCCTGTAACCAACACCAGCAAACCGCAGTCGGTTGAATTCAGCTTCGTACTCATCCACTGTCTTGCTGCCCTGCCTTAGTCTAAGCCAGTCTGAAATCATTTGCTCCCGAGTAGAAGCTGTGAAGTACTCTAAGAAAAAGGCCTCTCTAAATCTCTCATGTAAGCGGCCCTTGAATCTTGCCTCTAGCCTCACGCCACCAATTATAGGCGTCTTCTTTCAACTGATAAACTTTAAGGCAGGCAAAAGCCTTAGGTCTGGGGTTCGAATCCTAGAGGCTGCAAACTGGGTTCAACTCTGCCTAAGGGTAACAATACCTATAGTGCCCGTAGTATCCTGCGGGGCATGCATTGGTTGGGGTCACCATGATGCAATGGTGGTGCCGACCACTATCACTAGGGGGCCAGCGGTGGGTTTGCCTGCCCTGGCATCACATCGTCGCCGCCTGAGGGGATGGGGTGTGACATAAAAAGGCGCCTTTTTATATCACACCCACCCCCCACTACCGAGGTTCTGGATGTGATGCCAGGGCAGACAACCGCGATGGCCCCCTAGTGATAATGGCCAACAACAACATTGCATCATGGTGACCCAACCAACGCATGCCCCGCAAGGTATCACAAGCACTATAAGTATTGTTACTCTTAGGCAGAGTTGAATCCAGTCTGCAGACTCTAGGATTCGAACCCAATACCTAAGGCTTTTGCCTGCCCCATTTTCTGCCCTGGCATCACATCCAGAACTTCGGTAGTAGGGGGCGGGTGTAACAGAAGGAGATTGTGAGATTGCATGGTGTACCTATTAGTATAGTATCGGATCGAGATCCACGGTTTGTTTCTAGATTTTGGCAAGGATTACAAAAAGCTTTGGGAACTCAATTGAAATTCAGTACAGCTTACCATCCTCAAACTGATGGACAAACAGAAAGGACTATTCAGACGTTAGAGGATATGTTGAGAGCATGTATTATGGAGTTTAAAGGAAATTGGGACCAACACTTACCA
Source organism: Combretum micranthum (assembly GCA_024138025.1). NCBI lineage: Eukaryota > Viridiplantae > Streptophyta > Magnoliopsida > Myrtales > Combretaceae > Combretum > Combretum micranthum. Next base: position 163,561 of record JAMXBD010002191.1, on the reverse strand, counting down.
TTAGTGGAATTTGCATATAATAACTGTTACCATTCAAGCATAGGGATGCCACCTTATGAAGCTTTATATGGTAGGAAGTGTCGGTCACCATTGTTCTGGGATAACTTGGAGAAAGTATTGGTTGAACCTGAATTGGTTCAGGAAACTATTAAGAAGGTTTCGGTAATAAAGCAAAGAATGAAAGCAGCACATGATAGACAAAAGAGGTGGGTGGACTTGAAGAGAAGAGAATTGGAATTCAATGAAGGAGAACATGTATACTTAAAGATAAGTCCAATCAAAAGTCTTCATGGTAGACAAGCAAAAGGCAAGTTGAGTCCTAGATATATTGGACCATTTGAGATATTGGAACTAGTTGGGAATCTGGCATATCGTCTTGCATTACCACCTAATTTGTCTGGTATACATAATGTTTTCCATGTATCGGTTCTAAGAAAGTATGTACCAGATCCAGATAAGATAGTGGAATTGGAACCAATTGATTTGAAGGAGAATTTGACTTACGAAAAGCATCCAGTTATAATATTGGACTGAAAAGTGCAAGTTCTCATGAATAAAGAAATTCACTATGTCAAAGTATTATGGGATCTTCAAACCGAAGAGATTACATGGGAATTAGAAGAAGAGATCAAGAAAAACTATCCACATTTATTTGAGAATACAGGTACGTACTCAAGCTTTGAGGACAAAGCTTATTTTAAGGGGGGGGAGAATGTAAACCCCGGAAATTTTCCACCCTAGTATATGATTTTAAAGTAGATTGTATGAACTAGATAATAGATTTAGATTTTAATTAAAGTCTAAGAATAGATCAATATTTAGAATTTGGTTAGATAAATGATTTAGAAATTCTTTAACCCTAGTTGATACCAAAAAAAGAAAAAACGAGATTTCATATCTTGAATGAATAATTCAAGATATGATGAAAAGAAAATCTAAAATTTAGACCCGAAATCTGATATACAATAAGATTTAAATAGAAAAATACAAATATAGAGATTAAATGATTGTTTTTTATCTCGATAATGATTCGACATTAGAGCAAAGAGTAGTAATGAACTTATATTTAGACTTAAACCCTAAATTCAAGATTCGTAGTTAAAATTAAACGCTACTAATAAGATTTCACGTTAAGTATCAAAACTAAAGATATGTATATATAGTTTAGTTTCCGTATTAAGTACAATACTAAGTAAACGATTATTTATGCTTATAGACAGAAAACGATGATCCAAAGATAAACCGTTAGGATTATAAATACACAACGAGAACATAAACTGTTAAATAACTCAAGATCTGAATTTCAAATAAATAATCAAATCACGCTATTGTTCTAAACCGAGTTTTCTTAAGCTATTAAAGCCTGAAAAAAAAAACTGACCTAATGAACTTAAGAAATCCTAATCGCGGGAGATAAAATTATACCATTAATTAACTACGTATATATAAAACCTAAAATTTTATTATTTGAAAATTTAAGTGTTTTGTATACTTCTATAAACATATTTTGTACAAAAACTCTCAAATATTAGTTAATTTGTACCTGTATAACTTGTTAAATGATCCTAAAACTAAATTAAAATAATAAACTAATATATATATGTTATTCGACTGCATTTCGGTGGAAATTTGAAGAGGAAAGAGGAGCCGGATTTTTGGATCAATAATGCACTCCTTAGTCAACAAAATCAACTCAAATGACCAACCAAAAGATGACAACTCAACTCCACATTAATTGCAACGAAAACAACAGATCAAACACAGCCAAAATCGGAGGAGAATTCCAAGGAAATCAACCGCAACTTTGTTCTTCTTCTCCTTCTATATATATGTGATTAATTGCATTAATTAAGGAACAAACAACTTTCATTATTCCTCAACATTTCTAGAACGAAATTGCTCCCAAATAATAACCAAAACAAACCAAAAACAGAGAACAAACGGATTACCAATCAAGTTCGGATCAAAGGAAAAACAATACTAAAAACCCTTGAATACGAGTTCAAAGGTAAGTTGATGTGATTCAAATGATTTTCTTTCAAATCTAAGCCTCATAACTGACTTCTAATAATCTTAGGAACGTAATAAACACAATTACAAGCTTCGGATTTCATCGAACAAGCTCAAACGAGGTAAAAATTCGAAACCCTAGTTTTACTTCTATAAGATCGAGATCTAAGTATATATGTTTGTAGACGTGTTAAGAGTTGTTTTATGTCCTTATATAAATTATATAAACACTTTCAAATGGTTTAAGCATGTTTTTAACGTGGAAAATTTAAAGAATATGAATCGGATCAGTGAGGAAGACGATGAACAGTACCAACACTGCCTAAAAGCCGGCAGTATAATCGCTCAACATCGGCAGCTTAGATGGATAGGCCGGCGGCGTAGAGACGGCTTACACTGATCAGAGGCTGTGTAAAAATGAATGTAAGCCAGCTACCTGGAGATTTATGCCGACGGCATAGGGTCGGCGTACGTTGAAAGCCAATAGCTTTCAAAGCCGGAGCACCTAATATGAAATAATTCTCGAAATCAAGTCTACACCGGCACCTGGGTTTGAAAGCCGGCAGCTTTGAGCCGGCGTACAGCCAAAATTGCTCAACAAAAGCTTATTTTGACATAAACAATATATATATATATATATATGCAATACATCTACTTAGTTTATAGATAGTTAAATAAATACAAGTATTCAAGTATATTTAAATTAATATCTAATAATTTTTAACACCCTAGAATTTAAGACAAATATTTAGTGCTAATAAGAGTTAGTATTAGTAAAATATTTGTTCTAAATAGATAAAATAGGTAAGAATGGAAATTGAAATAAGTTAAATTTTCAAGTAATATGACTTCTAAAAACAACAAAATAATTATAGGAGATAAATTAAGAGAAATACGATGACACTAAGTAATAATAAATAAAGATAATTTTCTATATTGAGATCAGTGTAGAATAACATAGGATTAGTATTAGTCACTATAAAACTTGATAAATTTCGAGTCTAGGACACTAGTCACATATAGGAATTTAATTATAATTTATATTGATAAATACTTTATTCATCTAAATAGGTGACTTTGATACCTTAGAGGATCTACTAGCTGATTACTACGACTGAGTCTGTATGAGCAGGTGAGTAATTCAGTCATATTATACTGTTTGTGCTTGTAAGTAGTTGAATATGTAATGCAAAGATAATTAAACGATTGTATTGTTGAAAGTATGTTGTGATCTGTTTGTATGATTGTTAAGATATCTTTACAAAAGCGATAATGCAATGATTTGATGTTGTCAAGTAGTATAATGGTGATTGTGTGTAATGTATGGTCACCATGAACTTGATTAAGAATTATTGACTTAACAAAATAACCTGATCATGCATTACACGAATTGCATTATTGCATATATTGGGGTGACAGCCTGCTACGTATTAATATTTCGGTTCTCTGTTTATGCTTGGTTGTTCTAATGTGTTAGTTCTTCCAAGGTATTCTTTGGGCTTTCGGTCCTACGGGAACTAAGTGGTACCGAAGAACGCCGCCCGTAGAATCAATTTGAAATGATTAATACTTAGGGAGTTTCTAAAGAGATTGCAGGAGATGGTCAGTTTAATCAATTATATTCAAAGTGATAACCCTAAAACGAGAAATCGTTGATTCTCCTATGTACTTAGTCTCTCCTTGGGAGGTGAGTCATTGAGTATGGTTCTTCAACCCTTAAAAAGAGGGCATAAATCTTTTTCCTGTTTGGATTCTAGATCATCCAAGCTTGTATCTATGCATATGGTTGAGTACTCGCATTACATATGATTTGCTAATAACTTGTATGATGTATGGTATGTCTGGTTATTCACTAGGTTGTGGTTTCGCTCATACTCCAACAGTCTTTTCAGGTTTACCTTACGACCCTGGTTAGTCACTTCCAGGAGTATGGCTCCGGTAAAAGCTTAGGAGCTGGAAGTCTACGGTTATATTTTAGTTTAATGGTTATGTACTATTAGAATAGATTATTTAGTTGTGTATTTCAGTAGAACTATATGGTTTGTAATGGTTCTGTAATGTTTATTCACTAAGTTATTTCTTTCATGTATTTGTTATTTCTTATCAAGCAACTAAAAAGATCTTGTTGTTTTAAAAACCTGTCATTCTCTGAAGGTAATCTAGTGATAGTATTCAAGTGTGACTTGCTTACTACTACTAGGGTACCCTTGGGGCGTGATAGTAGGGACGTGAGCTACACTCGCTTAGTGAGTGAGAACTTCCAAGATTACATTCGTAACACATCATACAAGCAAGTGATTAATCAGGCAAGTGATATGCATCAAACATATGGAAATCATCAAACATATGACTAGCCGGAAATCATATGTGAATGGATTCTCCCTCCATTCCGGGTTAGCAGATTAACGAATACTGTGGTACTACTATAATGTGCCGTTTTTGGATCACGATTAACCAACTTATAGTTTCGTTTATGGATAACAATTAACCAACTCATTATTTCGTTTATGGATCACGATTAATCAACTTTTACTCCAGTTTTTGGATCACGGGCAATCAACCAATGCTAATGCTCCATTTGTGATATGAATGAGTCCATATTACTTATCAATTCTGAATAGTTAATTATGCCAATTCCTTAGGTGATCAATCAATAATTGCAAACAATCAATCCTAATTCATCTATACAACCATTAGTTAATCACCCGGCCTCGATATTCTTATTTTCAATTTCTCATATCATCAACAACATACATAATTCCCATTTATCCCCATCATACATATCCATTTATCTTTGCTTAAAATTTAATGCAACTATCATTACAATCATATACAATAAATGGAATCGGGAAGAAATACTCACTCAGCCATTGGAACACCGGTCCTTTAGTAGTAATAGTCCAGTGGAAGGGAATCGTTAAACTCGGGGTCACCTAAAAAGGAAGAAATACCTAATGATTGTTTCAGCACTTAACTAAACCAAGTCATTAAGCAAAACTAAAATTTTCATAATTCTCGTCATTTGCGGAAGTCCTGACTTAAAACGACCGTAACTTGGTCATTTTAACTCGAAATTTAGCAAATTATATATCGATTTCTATCTACTTCGAAAGATATTTCTAAATATGATATCCTAAAAAAGTTTTGAAAATATTTACATTTCGAAAGAGGCTGATCAGTTCTGATCAGTAGAGAACTTCCATCCCGAAAACGATTTCATGAATGTTTATGATGTTTCAAATGTGTAGATCAAATCTACATGCTATGTTGATGATTTCCTATCATGAATCATGTTATGAACTTCATGCACATATATTTGATGATATTTGTTAGGAGGAAGTTATATAAATTTTACTCTAGGGAAACATCTCATGTTACTTTACTTAGCTAGTTGAATTATTGAACTTTGTTTATCCTTATTTGTTTTGGGGTTTTCCTTAAGAAAAATCCATTTGTTCTTATGAAAATTTAATCTTTATAAAGTCTATATCCCAAGACCTTTATTTTCTTATACAAATTTCCATTTTTTTTTATAAACATGTCTTATAGTAGGGACTACTCCAAAATCCGAATTTGGTGAGAGTTCATTCTTAGGTTGATTTCTTCAAGAAAACCTATGTTTTCATATAGAAATTTAGGGATTAACTATTCCTTTACCCTAAGGCTTCATTTATTAAATAAAATTTCTATTTTGAGCTTGGAAAATAAGTGTTTTCATGCCATTACTCCTTAACTACGAATTTATTAAAATGACAAGCAACTCAAAAATTTCCTACTTTATTTCTACTCCTTGTTTTACATATTTTTCTTAGCAAATCCCATCTCAACTTATAAAAATCATCACTTGATGATATCTATTACCTATACTCCTCATTTTTCATATAAAACACAAGTTTTAGAGTTGATAAAAGGGTTTTTAAGGCATGGTTTTGAAACCATCCGAATTTACATTTGATCATTTCAAATAAATAATTTTCTTTCTTGAGTTCCTTGTCTCATCTACTTAAAGATCTACAAACTACAATATTTATAGACACAGGACAAAGGTCTTTATGATCATTAATGCACCAAAACACAAAATATTCATAAGATCATGAATGTCAAATATAATATGAGCATTTAAATACTAGATCTACCACTTAAGATGCATGAAATGGAGTTTGAAAACATAAAAATAGATTTTTGTGCAAGATCTTTACTTTACTCTACTACTAAATGCATGAACATGAAGATCATCATATAAAACACATTCAAATACAAGATCTACTCTTGTGATTGCTTGATAATCATGTAGTAGTATTTTCTTATCCCTAGCAAGAGCTCATAGGGACTTAAAGATGAAAATACTCATGAATGGTCTTGCCATTACAAGGTTTACTAGTAGAAAAGGTAAAGATCTATCACCTCAAGCTTGGAACAAGAGGAGAATGAAGAAGAAAAGTAAATTTGTGTGAGTGTGAGTGTGTATGTGAGGGTCACGGCACACACAAGTAGAGAGGGACTTCTTGAGAGAGTTTTACTTGAGTGAAAAGAGTGAAAGAGTAAAAATGAGGAGAGAGAATATAAAGGGGTATATATAAAGGAGTAATTTAGGGTTTTAATTTGTTTTGTTTTATTTAATTTGTGTAATAATAAGTCTTAAAATGTAATAATTTCTTAAGAGACAAATTATCTTGGAAAAGAAAATATAATTGAGTGTTTTGCAAGGATGTAAGAGTAGGGTGTGGCTTGTGAGTGTAGTAGGTTGTACTTTATAAATAGTAATCAAGATAATTACTTTACTAGTAGTAAAGAAAATACGAGAAGAAGGGCTATATCTATATTTTTCATAAACCAAAAAATTATAAAATTTATATTTTTGAAATCCTTATTAAATTTCGGTTTTAAAGAGTATTATGGAATATTTTTCGAATTTCGAGTCCTAGGGACCACTTTTTCGTAATGGATCTCGGGAAGGCCTAGAATAGAAAATTTTTCAAAGTCAAATCTTTTTATTGTTTGATGTATACTTTAGAAAAATATTATAGATTAATTTATTTTGCAAAAGTTCCTTAGTTTAAAATCGAAGGAAAGCCAAATCCAGGGCTCTTAAGTTTCTCTTCCAAGCTTAAGCTAATATGGTTTAGGGTTTTAGTTTCCAATTCATGAAGTCTACTTGGTTACTAGGAAAACCGGGGTTTACAACCTACCCTCCTTATACAGAGTTTTGTTCCTCAAAACTGAACTGACATACCTTGTTTTTCAAACAACTCAGGGTACTTCCTCCGAATTCCCTCCTCGGCTTCCCAAGTTGCTTCCTTGGAAGTATGGTTTCTCCACAACACCTTAACATACTAGATTTCTTTGCTTCATAGCTTCTGAATTTTCTTATCCAAAATCCTTACGGGATGTTCTTCATAGGTCAGATTCTCCTTTAGCTGGATAGGTTCCAATTCCAAAATCCTTTCGGGGTTAGGTACATATTTCCTTAGCATCGATACATGGAACACATTATGAACTCCCGATAAGTTCGGTGGTAGAGCTAGCCAGTAAGCTAAGTCCCCAACTCTTTCCAAGATTTCAAATGGTCCAATATACCTCGGGCTTAGTTTCCATTGATTTTGTATCCTTCTTATGCTCTTGATTGGATTTACCTTTAGCTACATGTAGTCACCCACCTGGAATTCGAGCTCTCTCCTTTTTAAATCCGCCCAACTCTTTTGTCTGTCTTGAGCTTCTTTCATTTTATGTTGGATCACCCTCACTTTATCGGCCGTCTCTTGTACCAATTCTGGCCCGATAGTAAGCTTTTCTACTTCATCTCAAAACAAAGGGGACCTACAACGCCGTCCATATAAGGCTTCGTAGGGTGGCATCTGAATAGTCGAGTGGTAGCTATTGTTGTAAGCAAACTCGATAAGAGGTATGTGATTATCCCAATTTCCTTTGAACTCCAAAACACAAGCTCTTAACATATCTTCTAAGGTTTGAATTGTCCGCTCAGACTGTCCATCAGTTTGAGGATGATAAGCGGTGCTGAAGTGCAATTTGGTGCCCAAGCTCTTTTGTAAGCTCGTCCAAAACTTTGACACAAACCTCGGGTCTCGATCTAAGATAATCCCTACCGGTATACCATGTAGTCATACTATTTCCTGGATGTAGATCTTGGCCAACCTATCTAGCGATTATGTCATATTAATCAGTAGGAAATGTGCTGACTTAGTTAGCCGATCCACTATTACCCAAATCGCATCACAACCCATTGATGTTCTTGGAAAACCACATACGAAATCCAAGGAGATTTGATCTCATTTCCACTCCGAGATAGGTAAAGGTTTTAATAATCCTCCTGGCCTTTGATGCTCTACCTTTACCTGTTGACAGAGAGCACACTTCATCACATAATCTGCTACATCTCTTTTTATTCCATTCCACCAGTAGTGGCTCTTTAGGTTTTGATACATTTTGGTGCCTCTTGGGTGTACAGTATAGCCAGAGTTATGAGCCTCACTCATAATTTCTCTTCTCAACTCTTCATCTTCGGGGACACATAATCTCCCTTTCATTCTGACAACCCCTTCATCATTGATGGTGAAGTCAAGATACTTCCCTTCTTGTACTTCCTTCTTGATCTTTAGTATTGTTTTGTCATACCTTTGGGCTTCCTTGGTCCTTTCAACCAATGTGGGTTCCAAGACCAAGTTTGCTATTTCCACTTCCGCACTTTGCCCTGCGAATTCGATTCTTAACTTCTCGAACTCTCTTATTAATTCCTTTTTATCAGTAATTAAGGCAGCCACTTCTCCATAACTTTTTCGGCTCAAAACATCTGCAACGGCTGCCACTTCTCCTAAGTCATAATCCTTGATGAGCTCCAACTACCTTCTATGTCTCATGTTTAGCTCTTTCTGTGTAAACAAATACTTGAGGCTCTTATGGTCCGTATACACTTCACATCTTTGCCCGTACAAGTAGTGTCCCCAAAGCTTTAAAGCAAAAACCATAGCGGCGAATTTCAAATCATGTGTGGGGTAGTTTTGCTCATGGGGCCTTAGCTGTCTGGAAGCATAGGCAATAACTTTTCCCTCTTGCATTAGCACACATCCAAGGCTATTCCTCGAAGCGTCGCTATGCACTGTATAGGGTTCTTCCGAGTTGGGTAATACCAGAATCGGTGCTGACACAAGCCTTTGTTTTAGTTCTTGGAAACTCTGCTCCCTCTTATCTGTCCATACAAATTTCTCATTCTTTTATGTCAGTTGAGTCAGAGGCTTGGCGATCTTAGAGAAGTCCTTTACAAACTTGCGATAGTAGCTAGCTAATCCTAGGAAGTTTCTCACTTCAGTCACTATTTGCGGTTGTTTCCAGTCTACCACAGCTTTAATCTTTTCGGGATCAACAGATATTCCTTTTCCCGTCACTACATTGTTAGTGATTGTGCCTTAGGCCAATTACTAAGTATTGTTATTTCATGTACTAGAGGCCAATCACCAGTTAGTGATTTAATTTTAAAAATCCAATGGGAAGAATAAATAAATTATTATTATGAATAATAATTTACTATCACTACACCCTAGTAAGATTAGGGCATTATTGTCAGTGCAAAATACTGACATAATATAAATAGGTGTGATAGTGTCTCATTAGGGTTAAGACTTTCACTGTCACATTAGACGGCAGAGAAACTCTGTAACCCTAAAAGAGAAAGAAAAACTCATAGCTTCCTTATCAATCTAGAAAGGTTCTAGATTGCGCTAGCAGGCAAGAATTGATTCCTTTTGGGTGGCTTGATCGCAAGAGTTTGATTTCAAATCTCTAAATACGAAATTACAAGGTAAATCAAGAACTTATTCCTCTTGTTATCAAATTTAAACAAAGCACATGGATTCCGATTTTAGGTTTTTAATTTTTCGCTACAAATTTTTATGAAAATTCGTATAAAACCCTACATACATGTCCAAGGAAAGATATTTTGTCCAACCAGAAGTCGCACTTAGATAACTTGGCATATAGTTTATTCTCCCTCAAGATTTGCAACGCCATCCAGAGATGTTCCTCATGTTGCTCCTTGGTCTTTGAGTAGATCAAAATATTATCGATGAACATGATAACACACTTGTCCAAAAGGGGTTTATAGACACGGTTCATGAGGTCCATAAATGCAGCCGGTGCATTAGTTAGCCTAAATGGCATCACTAAAAACTCATAGTGTTCATACCGAGTACAGAAGGCCATCTTTGGCACATCCTCAGCTTTAATCCTTAACTAGTGATAACCTGAACGCAAGTCTATGCGTGAGAATACACTCGCCCCTTAGAGTTGATCGAACAGATCATCTATTCTTGGAAGAGGGCATCGATTCTTGATTGTGACCTTGTTTAATTCTCTATAATTGATACATAACCTCATGAATCCATCCTTCTTCTTCACAAATAGGACAGGTACACCTCATGGCGACACACTAGGTCTTATGAATTTCTGATCCAACAACTGTTGCAGCTGGGTATTCAACTCTTTCAATTTCACCGGAGCCATCCAGTAAGGTGCTTTTGATATTGGTTCTGTATCTGGAGCCAAGGTGATCTCGAAGTCAATCTCCAGCTTCGATGGCAATTCGAATAGCACTTTAGGGAATACATCTTCATGTTCATTCACTATGGGTATGTCCTTCTTCTCTTGAGTTTCCTCTTCATCTAAAACAGCACCTATAGGGATTATTTCCTCATCTTCCATCATTAACTCAAAAGAGCTCAACCCAAACTCTCTCTGAATTGTGGTTTCTCTAAAGAACTCCACTATTTCCTTCCTCTGATCGTCAAAGCCTATCGCCTTTTGTTGGCAATCCACTACGGCCTTAACTTTGCTTTGCCAATTCATGCCAAGGATAACTTCATATTTACTCATTTCCAAGACTATCAAATCAATCTTAGAAATATGTCCTTGGATTTCCAACAAGCAGTCTCTTATTATCTCGCGTGTTGACACAACACTTCCGGTAGGTATCTTAATCCTTAAGCTGGTGATAGTCGTGGCTATTGGTAATCCAAGCCGTCTAGCCAGACTAGTAGTGATAAATGAGTGGGTTGCTCCCGTGTCAAACAACACATAGGCCTCACACTTATTCACCCTTATGCGTCCTATAGTCAACAAACATCCATCACTACTCGATCCTAAAACACTCTCACAACTACCTATTCCAAGGTTTTAGGTTCCAGCTTTCCTTTTCATAAGTTTTAATTCCTTAAAAAAAATTGCTAAATAAAAAACTTTTGACTTAAGACGGTTTTAGGTTGCTGGTGAAGGCTCTATGTTTAGATGAATGCATTTAGCAAGTTTGTTAGCTATCCTATCGCATTCATCACCGCTATTTAAGGATTTGGGGGTGCTGCCTCATGTTGATTAGGTTGTGGGTAGTTCGGTAGATTCTCATTACTAGCTTCATTTGGAAGGAGCTCGTGCTCCCGATTACGGTTCTTTCGATTACTTCTGTTGCACATTTTTGGTAAGTTTTAGTGTCTTCTTAAAGTTTTAATTTGTAAAAGTTGATCTAACTTACAAGGTTCGTGACTTAAGAAAAATTTGGCAAATCATAAAATTTCAAAAAGGGAAATCAATCTCATAAATCTTTATATTATAATAAGAAAGCCATAAATCAAAAGAACTCATATAAGGTAATAAAATCACAAGTTCAGAATGATGATATGAATGAAATGGTGTTCATGCAACTAAATGTGGTTCATGTCATTTATAGCTAATACATAACATGATTGCTTGAAATCTTTGAATCTTTGTAACATAAAAGAATAGTATTTTCCCTCCTTTGAAACAAACATAGTACTTCATTAATTGAGCGAGCCATACAAGGATTTACATTGAAATTTTAAGTTCACAAAACTTGGCAAGCCACTAATCTAACTTTAGTTCTAGACATTAACTTCTAGCCGAGAACAAAACAAAAGGTACAAGAAAAAAAAAAGAAACAACGTATTAAGCCGTCAAAGGAAACCTAAGGCAAATTGGCATCCCGCGTTGCCTTCTACCAAAAAGTTCTACTTGGACTCTATGGGTTAAACTTGCTTCCTTCTCCTCAATCTTCACTCAGAGTCATCGGGGGGTTGGGCTAGGGACCCGTCCTCTACTAGAAGAACCGCCGTCATCCTTACGGATGAATTGGCATAGATATGCTCTCACCGTTAGTCTTCTTCTCCTAGTGGGTCGAACCAAATTTTCGTGGTCATGCTCCTCATTCTCCTCAGTTCCTCCCACTTCTTGTTCTTCCTCATGGTTTTCATCTTCATCGCCAACTCTCATTCCTTGTCCATCAACATTGTTTTCTTCTATCCCTAGCTCTCTTCCCACTTCTTCCCACACTCGGTCCACTGTTTCCTGAGCTTCTCTCATAATCATCTCATCCTCATTCTCCACCTCTATTGGTTCAGGGACCACGGGTTCAGGAATCACTTCATTAATCACTGGAGGGTACTCATTCTCAACATAGATGTCTCTCCAAACCATGGGATCTATCTTGGGTTCCCTTCTACTACAATCAGGGATCTCTAGGTCTCGGTCAAAATCCTAAATGGCTTGGTTAGGCTCATGGTTCACATCTTCCTCCATCCCTGTGGAAGGGTAAGGGTCCTTGGCACTACCTCTTCTGCCCAGTTCGGGTCCTCTTTGAGATCCTCCTCCTCCTCCTATTCCTCTACTTCCTCTTCAACCTCCTCAATCTCATTATTTCCTCCTAGTATGGGTGCATTAATCAATTGCATACCGACATCTCTAGTGGCTGGAGGCTGGATGCCTATATGGGGTGGAAGGATGTCCAAGTACACGGTATGCCAAACTATGTGATTTCGTGCATCTGCTATATTCCATTCTTGATGGTTAAAGAGGTCGTCATGTGCATAAACATAGAGGGGTCCTATGCTAGTCCATACTCGAAAGTTTGGAGGGGTTGGGTTCCCTTCGTTTTTCAGGATGAAGGTGACTTCCCTCGTCATGGGCTCGTGCCCGTATTCCACCATGATCCTCTCTATGGTGTAGATGGTTTCTAACTTAGTCCATCTCCTTCTCCTCATGGGATCATACCTCACTTGGTCCACAACTGATACCCACCTAGTATACCTTAACCCTTCTTTCCAAAGTCTAAACATTTCTCCCAAAGTTCGGGGATTTCTTGCCAAAGCAAAATCTTCACATAGCTCCCTTAATCTTAACCAATATTCCACAAAATTCTCATCCATCCTCTTCGTAAAATTCCTAGCATGCTCACGAGTCTCTCCTATGGAGACCTACAACAAGAAAAGACTTCTAATTATCCTAAAACTTTAACTCCATTTTAACTTATTTGTTTAACTTCTAGGTTTTTTTTTTTTTTTGTTCTATTGTCATACGTTATAACCTAGTGTTCTAATACCAACTTAAACTGTCACGTCCCATAGGGTATCCTAAACATAATAGTCCGCCACATGCCATATAAGACCCACGAATTACTACCTTACTCCTTCGAGAGTCTTGTATAGATATAAGATGTCCTTTTACGACAATAGAATACTTGAACCGATAGAGATAAAGAGTTTAAATCGACATTCAATAGCATTAGAATATAAATCAAAACACATATAAATAGTTACAAAGACTAAGGGACATCCCCCCGCAAAAGTATATTGTTAAGAGGTCTATTACAGTCATCCAAAGTCTTTTCGTTTCCTACGGAAGTCTAATCAGAAATGAATATAACTTCTAAAGGAAACACTTAGCTTCGGTACGTAAGCCGTAGGGTGCCTCTATCTAAGCCAAATGAACGAATGCTGCAACAAATAGAAACTATAGGGACGTGAGCTACACTCGCTTATTGAGTGAGAACTTCCAAGATTACATTCGTAACACATCATACAAGCAAGTGATTAATCAGGCAAGTGATATGCATCAAACATATGGAAATCATCAAACATATGACTAGCCGGAAATCATATGTGAATGGAATTTCGCCCTCCATTCCGGGTTAGCAGATTAACGAATACTGTGGTACTGCTATAATGTGCCATTTTTGGATCACGATTAACCAACTTATAGTTTCGTTTATGGATCACAATTAACCAACTCATTATTTCGTTTATGGATCACGATTAATCAACTTTTACTCCGTTTTTGGATCACGGGCAATCAACCAATGCTAATGCTCCATGCCCATTTGTGATATGAATGAGTCCATATTACTTATCAATTCTGAATAGTCAATTATGCCAATTCCTTAGGTGATCAATCAATAATTGCAGACAATCAATCCTAATTCATCTATACAACCATTAGTTAATCACCCGGCCTCGATATTCTTATTTTCAATTTCTCATATCATCAGCAAACATACATAATTCCCATTTATCCCCATCATACATATCTTATCTTTGCATAAAATTTAATGCAACTATCATTACAATCACATACAATAAATGAAATCGGGAAGAAATACTCACTCAGCCATTAGAACACCAGTCCTCTAGTAGTAATAGTCCAGTGGAAGGGAATCGTCAAACTCGAGGTCACCTAAAAAGGAAGAAATACCCTAATGATTATTTCATCACTTAACTAATCCAAACTATTAAACAAAACTATCATTTCCGTAATTCTCATCATTTGTGGAAGTCCCGACTTAAAACGGCCTAACTTGGTCATTTTAACTTGGAATTTCACAAATTATATATCGATTTCTATCTAATTCAAAAGATCTATCTAATTCTAATATTATTTCCAAGTTTTGAAAATGTTTAGTTCTCGAAACATTCTGATCAGTAGCGAAATCTAATTCCGAAAAATAGTTTTGTGAATGTTTATGATGTTTTGCCATATAGATCAACTATACATGCAATATTGATGATTTTCTATCATGAATGGCATGTGATGAGCTTGATGTATGCATGCTCTTGATGATATTTACTAAAAGAAAATTTTAGAAGCTCTTTATTTTGTAAGACTCCATGAATACTTACTCTTAAGAAGACTAGTTTCATGACTTTGATCATTCTCTTTTGTTTTCTAATTATTTCTTAGGAAAATCTAGTTATCCTTCCTAAAATTGAGTCTTTATTATATCTATTCCTTAAGGCCTTCATTTCTTCATAAAAATCCCCATTTTATACTTTGTAAACATGTTTTCAAATAGGGGCTATTCCCAAATCCGAATTTTGTAAAATTAGTTTTTGAGTGATTTCTTTGAGAAAAACTTGTTTAATACTTTAAAATTTCAAGATCCATTATTCCTATCTCCTAAGGAATTTATTTTTTAAATAAAACTTTCATTTTGAGTTTGAAAAATAGGTGTTTTCATGCCATTACTCCTCAATTACGAATTTCTTAAAATGACAAGCAACTCAAAATTTCCTATTTCATTTCTACTCCTTGTTTTACATATTTTTCTTAGCAAATCCCATCTCAACTTATAAAAATCATCACTTGATGATATCTATTACCTATACTCTTCATTTTTCATATAAAACACAAGTTTTGAAGTTGATAAAAGGATTTTTAAGGCATGGTCTTGAAACCATCCGAATTTACATTTGATCATTTCAAATAAATAAATTTCCTTTTTGAGTTTCTTGTCTCATCTACTTAAAGATCCACAAACTACAATATTTATATATACAAGACAAAGGTCTTTATGATCATTAATGCGCCAAAACACAAAATATTCATAAGATTATGCATGTCAAGTATAATGTGAGCATTCAAATGCTAGATCTACCACTTAGGATGCATGAAATGGAGTTTGAAAACATGAAAATAGATTTTTGTGCAAGATCTTTACTTTACTTTGCTACTAAATGCATGAATATGAAGATCATCATATAAAAACACATTCAAACACAAGACCTACTCTTGTGATGGCTTGATATTCATGTAGTAGTATTTTCTTGTCCTTAATAAGAGCTCATGGGGATTTAAAAATGAAAATACTCATGAATGGTCTTGCCATTACAAGGTTTAGTGGTAGAAATGGTAATGATCTGTTACCTAAAGCTTGGAATAAGAGGAGATGAAGAAAGAAATTTTTTGTGTGAGAGTATGTTTGTGTGTTGGAGGCTCACAGCAAGGAAGGGAAATGGGAGAGGATTTGTGCAATTTTTGAAAAAAATGAAATGAAGAAAGAGAAAAGAAGACACAAAAGAATATATATAGGAAGTTAAATTAGGGTTTATTTGATTAAAATAAAGAAGGAAAATAAAATAATTGAGGGTAAGAGGGAGGGGTTCACGTTGGTTTTGCAAGGGAGAGAGAGAGGGTTTGAATTTGTTTTATTTTATTTAATTTGTGTAATAATAAGTCTTAAAATGTAATAATTTCTTAAGAGACAAATTATCTTGGAAAAGAAAATATAATTGAGTATTTTGTAAGAATGTAAGAGTAGGGTGTGGCTTGTGAGTATAGCAGGTTGTGCTTGTGAGTATAGCAGGTTGTGCTTGTGAGTATAGCAGGTTGTACTTGTGAATAGTAGTGAATAGTAATCAAGACAATTAATTTACCGGTAGTAATGAAAATACGAGAAAAATGCTATATTTATAATTTTCATTAACCGAAAAAATTATAAAATTTATATTTTTGAAATCCTTATTAAATTTCGGTTCTAAAGAGTATTCCAGAATATTTTTCAAATTTTGAGTTCTGGGGCCTACTTTTCAATGATAGATCTCGAGAAGGCCTGGAATAGAAAAATTTTTGAAATCTGATCTTTTTATGGTTTGAAGTATACTTTAGAACAATATTCTAGATTAAATCATCTTACAAAAGTTCTTTGGTTTAGAATCGAAGGAAAGTCGAATCCAGGATTCTTATGTTTCTCTTCCAAGCTTAAGCTAATCCAATTTAGGATTTTTGTTTCCGGTTCCCAAAGTCTACTTGGTTACTAGGAAAACCGAGGTTTACACCCTCTTTTCTTTATCGTTTTCAAAACTTTCGAGCACTCAATACGAATTTAGCGAACCCTCAATAAGCTTACATTCACAACTTGTGCACAACTATTCCTTATTTTACCATCTTCATCAACCAACTAAGGTAAGTTCATTTTGATATATTTTTTTATTTCGAGTAATGTACAGTATCAAGATCGCTTGTGAATACTGTTAGTTAAGGTTTTCTTTTGCATTGCATTTTTATGTAGTCATAGATTGGTTAGAAAGGTTTGGTTTTGATCATAAGAATAAACATTTAGAGTTGCAGGTTAGGAAGAAAATATTACATTTGTATGTAATTAGTTACAAACTCTGTTGTGACCTTTGCATTTACTTAAGTACGAAGAACAATTAGTTTATCTCAGATTACTTAGAGTTATTATCATGGTTAGAAATGTGGATAATCTGTTAATATACTTAGTTTTGTTCGAATAAAAATTAAATAAAACAACTTTGGTACATTCTAAAATAATTTTTTGATTTGTAGAATTATGGCATCAAAAAGAGCTCAATCCTAAACTATTATGATGAAAATTGCAACCCCAGAAGGGTTGAATGACAAGGACAAGAAGAAGTTTGAAAAGCTAATGGAAAAGAAACAAATTGTAGAAAATGTAGTAGTGAATTGGGATATGATAAAGGAGTTTGGGATGGAAGTAGCTTTTAGAAGTTTCTTTGAAGACCTTACTTAGGACAAATTTTTGAAGTGAAGGAGGAAGCCTTTGGAGAAACTACTTTATCATTTCTTGCTTCTTTCAAGACTGGGAAAAATGAAACAGACATGGATGACACCATCGAGTTCTATACTTTTGGGCAATACCACGGTGTCACAATGAAATAGTTTATTGCTGTTATGGATCTAAATGAAGATAAAGAAACACTATATGGATCAAAGTTTAGTATCTTTCCCATAGAAATCACAAAAGAGGAGTAGAAGCAGTTTATTACAGAGGAGATTGAGGGGAGATTTGCCCCAGCCAAGACCACTACCTTAAAGTTCAAGAATCCCAGTGTACGAATGTTACATCACATGCTGACTAGAAGTACATTCTCCAAGTTAGAAGGGACTGCAACAATTGCCAATGCAAAACTTACGCCCCTCTTTTGCATGGTTAAGAAGAAGAAAATGAATGTGGCCTTCTGATAGCAAAGAGACTTAAAGCCTAAGGTATCCCCTAAGGTAAAGGAGTGTTTTTGGGAGGGCAACAAAAATTCTAAGAAACCTAGAGCTATGGCCAGAGGAGCAGCCAAGAGATCTAATCTGTAGATTCAGGGAGCTCCACAGAAAGTCCTTTAAGGACTGGAAATTGCAAAGAGTGGTTATACAAGAACATATTGTAGCACCACTACAACAACCACCCACTCCTCAGGAACCAATAACTCTGTCTGAACAATTATATGGAGAAGAGCAGTAGCAACACCATCCTATTTCTTCGCAAACAGTAGATGATCTACATACTCATGTACCAAAGCCTCCAAGCGACAATGAACAATAGCCATAGCACACTAAGGTGCCTAAGCATTTAATTGGAGTAGAAGCAAGTGTGGGGGACTAGCCTGTTAGTGTTGAATTTGAAGAAACCCAGACTGTGGCATATCTGTTGAGAGTTTTGATAGCTAAGATTGAAAATTGGAAGGAAAGGCAATTGTCTTTGAGAAGAAGCATGACGATGACATCCAAATGATCAAAGACTTGCTTTTGTCTCGTGCTTTACAACAACATTCACCAGTCCAAACACACCCCATATCTCCATTACAACCTACTTAGACCCACTCTATATCCCCTTCATCACCTATAAATACCCAAACACAATCCCATACACTTCCCATAGCTGAACCATTAGTTGAGTCGCCTGCTCATGAGATTGTAAATGAGGACAATGAAGCCATGGTTGAACCATCCATAATTTCTTCACCACAACTTGATACCATAATACTTTTATAGATACAACTTACTCCACAAGTCCAAAACCCGCAAGCATAAACTCTTCCCACTCTAAGAGTATATAAGAGAAAAGCTAAGAAAGCCAAGAAAGCTCCTACTCCAAAAAGATGAAGGTTGATCCTTCCACCAAATTCATTATATGAGGACTCAAATCTCCCTTCTCTAACCAGATCAGCACAACATGTTATTGAAGAAGCAGTAGAGGAAGAGAGGATTGGAGCAACTTCCAATGAAGCTACTATGGACTAATAGAGCCTATGGCGTTACAAATAATACGATTGGAGAAAACATTGCATGAATCAAGGGATGAAATGGTAGGAAAAAAAAAGGCGAATGGCTCCATTTTTTGCTCAAGTTAGAGGACAAAAAGAGCTGGAGAAAGAGGAAAGAAGAAAAGAGGAAAAAGAGGGGGAAGAGATCGAAAAATAAGTAATCCTTAATGAGGAAAATATAGAAGTAGTTTATGCTAGAATGGTAGAAAGAGAAATGGAGAGGAAGGCAAGTGAAGAACAGGCTGTGGTACAACCATAAGTCAGCCCATAGCAAGAGGAAGATAGACCTGTGTCTCCTCTCCCTCCTATTATCACATGGGGAAGAAGAAAAAGATGTGTAACGAAGAAGAAGAAATGTCCTCAACAAACGCAATCCTTAGCATATGAGGAGCCTGAAAAAGAAGAGGAAGTAACCTCAAGGGATATAGTTGTGACAAACCCCGATGATCCCTTACAGATTGTAAAGGAGGAGGAACCACATATAAAACATTCTAATAATCCACCTACAGCTCTAGATGAACCCTACTGGGTTGATATGGAGGTAGAAAGAATGAGAAAAGAAGCGACAGTCTTTACGGTAACATTAGATGAAATGCTGAGGCAAATGAAAGAGAAATCCTTAAAGGAAGCAGATCATTATCTAAAGGAGATGAGAGAAAGAGATCAAGTAAGGAAGCAGCAAAGAGCCGACTTCATACTTGCTTAGGAAATGTCAAGTCGTGAGGAAAGAAATGT
The DNA here is from genome assembly GCA_024138025.1 of Combretum micranthum. Classification (NCBI taxonomy): domain Eukaryota; kingdom Viridiplantae; phylum Streptophyta; class Magnoliopsida; order Myrtales; family Combretaceae; genus Combretum; species Combretum micranthum. The sequence continues at coordinate 143,672 of JAMXBD010002191.1, read as the reverse complement.
AGCAAGATATTATGAAGACATCTCTAGTAAACCATCACGACTAGTGCCTAATGAAACCCAACAATATGATGATGACATTGATGATTCATTGTTGGAGAGTAGTCATGAGCGAAGTCCAAATAAGGGCATAACACAACAAGAAGAATCTGATTTTAAGATGGCCCAAGAGCTCCAGAAACAATTTGATGAAGAGTTACAGCTGCTGCAAAAATAGAAGGAAGCTGGAACCTCCAAGGCACCACCTCGAACAACAATTGTAGAGAGAAAACCAGATCAACAATAGCAAAGGGGCCGGGGTAGAGAAGGAAGAACTAGCAATAGAGGAAGAGGTCGATATCAAAAAGGGGAGCCTAAGCCAAGGAGATGCAGAAAGAGTGAATATTCAAAAAGTATGCAATACGTGTTTGGAGATGCTCCAGAATAATTTCTTAATTTGAACATATGTGCTCAACAAGGTCTTTCAACCTGCGACAACAATCAGAGAAGTTTCTAACCTTCGCATTTTCTTTTTTCATCTTGGTTTGTTTTTGCTTGCTGTTTAATTTCCCTCTGTTCTGATGCATGCTTAAAACATTGAGGACAATGTTTAGTTTAAGTGTGGGGGAAGGGTTTTAGCAAGATGAGGGGTTGAATTTAGAAGTCTGAAATAATAGAGTATGTTTTGAATTGATCATTTTTCTTCCCATTACAAGGAAATAATGAAATGGAAATTTTTGCCTAATTTTTTTTGAAATTCACCAATTATTCTAGCGGAATGAAATGAATAAAATTTCCTTAAGAATGAATTGATTTTACTATGCTTAAATCTCTGTGCATTATCTATGTGGAGCAGTTTTACTGTTATTTAGTTTAGAAATTTTAGAGTTAGAATTAGCTTAAGATTCCTAGTAAGGCTACTCAACCAACTTGTTAAAAGCTTAAATTATCTGTATGTTTTTCTTTGGTTATTTTAAGAGCCTTTTTAATCTCTAGTGATGCTCAAATGATACTTGTAACTTAATAATCTTTCCTTATGCTTTACTTAAAAAAAAATTAAACAACCATGTGCGCCTAAAGTTGATATGGGCGGGGTTGGTCCCTCAAAAGAGCAATTTCTATCCCCTCTATCAATCTTATAAAGCCATGAATATTTTAAAAAAAAAAACAACATAAAGAAGCAAGCCAAAACCTGTATAGAGGAAAAATGTAAAGATGTGAGCAAAAACCCATCCCTTCGAAGCTATAATACATAAATAAAGCAGATAATCAAAATATAAGTGAAGCACAAGTAAGGAAGAAGAGTCAGGGGATAAGTTGATGTGTATGATTTACTTTTGATTAGGATGCTTAGAGAGATAATCAAAGCAACTACATACTTATATGTTGAAGGAAAATAAAAGTTAGTTGAGTCTATCTTACTTTGTTTTGATCTTTTAAGTAATTTTTGCTTTTGGTTTCTTAATTAAACAGCAAGATTAAAAGCTAATTTATATGGATAAGTTCTAAGATTTTTGCAAAAGTAATGTTAGCACAATCAAAAGAGGTGACAAAAATTGAAATGCTAAGGTGATTAAAAATGCTAATCTAAGGCCATTCATGATTTATTTCTTTGTTTGAGAATCCTTGCTTAGATGACTTAAGTTTTGCTTGAGGACAAGCATAGGCTTAAGTGTGGCGGAATTTGATAAGTGTTGTTTACTCTATTATTTTCATAGGATTTTGGCCATATTTCTGATACATTTTTAAGTGAATTCCTGTGAAAATGTGCTTTAAATGCTTAATTGTTGTTTTCAAGCTCTTAAGATGAAGAAGTGAAGAAACAAAGAAGTTACGGATCATATTTTGGGCAAAACCACAACTGCAGGAAGATCAGACTTCTATCGAGGGCTAAAATTATGAAGAAAGATCAAGTCGATGCCAAAAATGTGAAGTCGCACCCTGCGGTCGAGGCTAATACGCACCTTTGCGACAATGTACATGAAGAACTTGAAAGTTTTGAAGCTAGAGTAAAGTCGAGCCTGACACCAAGCCCTCGACAAGAGCATTGTTTCACCCCTGGCAATGATTTTGGACAAAGACTGTCACAAAGAACCGAGTCCTGGTGAATAAAGTTGAGTCCTAAAGAGAGCTTGACTAGCAGCTCGTGACATTAATAAAATGCGTGTTTCTTTGGTTTGTACACGCGCATAAGAATAAGAAGGCAAACCATTAACAAGATCTTCTACGTAGGCAAATCAGAATCCGAGCGATTTCCTTCACGAATAAGACTATAAATAAGCACGAGAGGTGCATTGTAAAGTATGAAATCTTATGTATAGTTTTTAACCTAGTTTTAGCACAGAGAGCTCTCAGTGAAAGAATCAACTTCTTCTGGCTAGGTTCTCTTCAATTTTCTAGGTAAATTGCTTTAAACTTATGTTTATGATTTCCTATGAGAACATCATACTTAATTGAATTCATTATTTGATTGATTTTGTTTCTCTAGTATTTCTTATCGTAATGCCTGAGCTCATGGAGGAGTAATTTCCTTAACTTAGGGTTTGTGGATTCAAATTTTGATTCATGTGATTTCAATTGGACATTTATGTTTATTGCGTGGGTATTTGTATTCACTAGTTTAAGTTTAACAAGTGAGTCTACTTAGGTGGTGCATCTTATTAGATTCATGCTTGATATTCGTTAAATAAGACTGATAGGAGATTTTAATGAATAAGATCTAAAGCTATTGATGAAGTTGATCATAGTTAGCTCGAGAGAGTGACCATGAAACTTTCTATCACTTATTTTGAAACACTAAATCGGGTTTTCAAACAACAGATTCTTGAACTTTATGTGGATTTATGGTCATTGATATTTAGCTCAAGAGAGTAACAGTCTGGTTTTAATTCTAGAATTACTGAGCTTAAAAGAGGATATAATTTACACTCATGAATTTAATGGTGCAAATTCACCAGCAAACACTCAATTTGAGTTTGAATCGAAATCACATTATAAGAAGTTAGTGATGCAATCCCTAAGTTTTCTCTTACATAGTTAAACAGATCTTTTATTTTGCCCTAAAAATTTCCTGTGAATAGTCTAACCTAGCATAACTTCTTTGTTTTTCACCATGATCTTCTAAATTTTCTTTGGTTGGATAATGGAAGATGAATGAGTAAGATAGTTGTCACCATTTCCCTTAGGACCGACCTAGTGTTTTTTTATACTATTTCGGTAGGTGCACTTGCCTAAGTGTAGGTAATTGCTAATCAAAGTTGAACAAAACATATTAGTTTTATATTGAAAACTTCAACTTCATGTCCTCAAAATGATTTCAATTTAACTGCAAATACCAAGGACCACACAACAAATCAACTATAATTAGAGTTTTGCAAGCTAGAAGGGAAGTAAATTCTTATGAATTTAGTCAAAATCCAATTAAACAAAACCGATTATAATTACAAGGCAATAAAAGGAAATCATGTTTTTACTATTACATAATCCCACATTTTTTATTAAAAGAGTTCAAGATTTATTTCAGTGCTCAATAGTCTTTAGTATTAAAATTAGTTATAATTCTTAGCAGTAGAAGTAGATCATTTAGTTTAGCTCAAAAATCTAATATCGTTTTGCTTAGCTTAGAGGAGGTCATTAGATTTTGGTACTTGGTCATCTAACTCCCTGTGGATCATGACCTAGTTCTCACCAATTTTGTTACTACATACGCATCGGTACACTAGTCGGTAGTTTCACTCTCCAAAGAAAGTTTTAAACACAAAAAGTGTGTGTATAACCTTGAATGCTATCCTAGGTAGAAATAGAGTATGTGTAAAACAAAAAGAAAAAAGAGACACATGACCCTTGATCATGATGGTAAAAGGGGAGGAATAAAAAGATCCTTAGGTAAGTGAAGATGCATGTGAGATTGAAAAGAAAGAATAAAAGGCCTTCCAATGCAAATACAAATAAAATCCAATCCAAAAAAAAGAGTGCAAATATGGCAAGAACAAAGAAGAAATAAAGAATAAAGAGCTCCCCTAATGTAAATCCAAGTCAAATTCCAAATGGGGATGCAGAGTGCCACACACAAAAACACAAGCAAAAATCAAAGAAAAAAAGTGAAAAATACGAAAAACCAAGAAAAACAAAGTACAAAATGACCTTGAGGTTTTGTGCAATTTACTTGGTGGTGTTGTGCTTGAGATATGAATGAGGAGTGTATATGAATTAGTCTAGTGTACAAAGTGTGAGAATCTCTTACTTGGTTACTTGATGTTAAAATTAATCTCAAGTTAGATGATCTTCAGCTAAATGTGGAGATTAAACTCTATCGACTAGTAGATTAGTAGCTTAAGTCTCTCGCTAGTGATTTGTGTATGTGTTGATTGGTTGAGTGAGAGGAGCATAAGAGTCATCTAAATTGTGAAGTTTGAGCTTATAATTAGCATTTGTGCAAGGAAAAATGCAGCAAAGTCCATTTAAGCCTAATGAGATTTGACTTGGTGCAAGTGTGAATTTAATAGCACGGTGGCCTTGAGTTGAGAAACATGAATTTTTGCTAAAAAGTTGCAGCAAGTCTCATTTGAGCTTAAAAGTCTTGATTTGGTGCATGTGTGAAGTGAACGGTTTGTGCTTTGGTTTGATGTATGCTTGGGGTCAATGTCAAAAGCGGTTTGTTATGAAAATGTTGTCATGGTGTGATGCCATCTTGTGAGCTTTCTACAGAAAATTGCAGATTTGTGCTATTCATGCTTGTAAGTTTTGGTCTGTGCATATATGAGCTGATATCAAGAGAAGAAATTTGAGTTAATTTACTGTCCATTTTTGTGCTTACATGTTGTATTATCACCAGAAATTTTGAGATCTTAATTTGCTTGAGGACAAGCAAAGCTCTAAGTTGGGGTAGTTAATAAATGTACAAAACTACACATTTTCATACAATTATCACACTTTCATGCATGTTCTGGCATCACTAATGTGAATTTGTGCTATAAATTAATGAATTGCAAGCCTTTTGGATTAATGGAGTGAAAGTTTGTGAAAAGGATCAAAAGCATTAGAATTTGTAAGATTTAATTGAGCTACCTTGCTATAATTAGCTGTATTTTGGATTGGAAAAGTTCTTGGACTGATTTGTTCTAAAGAGTAATTTTTCGAAGTTTTAGAGAATGACAAATCGCTATGCTGATGATGAAAATTTGTTGATACGACTTCAGACCGAGCCATTCACTAGCAATACAGCCCAGAGCAAACTTAATCCCAAACATGAGCCGAACACGCAGCCACCAAGAAAAACAAGCAAGACCTGCGCAAGTCTCTAGTACAATAGATCCGAGCATTCATGTCCAAGTCATCAAGCTACTAACGTGAACATCATGTCGATCTAAGCTTAACCGAACACCGATCAACTACTACTGTCCTCGCTTTAGTTGATCGGATTCGCTGGCTGCTTGGCCTTTTGAGGATCGATTGTTGTCCTGTTCGGTTATTCTACAGTATGAGCTCAACAAAGCGAGGACAGTAGTAGGAGAAGATTTGAAGCAGCAGCAGCCTTAATCCGTGCTAATAACACAGCAGACCAAGTTTAAGCAACAGCCGAATCAATGCAGAGAGCACTACCGATCAAACAAGCTATGAACTGAGCAAATTGCAGACCGAACCACTTTCAATGATGCAAAGGAGACCATATTTGAGCAACATTCCATGACATGTCGAGCGCCTCATCCAACCGAGCGCACCAACGCCTACCGACTAGAGTTGATCAACCGTGCCGATCTGATGTCTGCAATTCAGACCAAGAAGCAATGTGTCGAGCTCCTTCAGTTCACGCCAAGTTTCACAAACTCCACAATGCCAACATGCAATGTCTCGAGCTCCTGACCACCGACCTTTATGCCAGCCGACCAAGTTGCCCCATTCCAAATGACTGAGCATGATGGTACTGAACTGAAACAGTGGCTCAATCGCTGCTAAATTACATGCTGAGCAGCGATCACTAAGCATTTTGAGCACCCACCGACTAGGTGAAGACCGAGCTGCTCCTACAAGTTCTCAAGCTACCAAGCATCCATCATCCTCTCCGACCTGATCTAGAATATCTGAGACCGAACTGATACCGACCTCAAGCTGTGTCTGACACGAGCTGCTGCAAGTCAGTTGGACGAATGGACTTGAGTGCTAAATTCCAAGCTGCTTACAGCTTCGATACTGACCAGTTGTTGGACAGACCAAGCATACCGAGCTCCTGATCTACCCACCTAATCTGTCTTTCTGAGCTGCTAACGAGCCATGTTGAGCAATGCAAGCCAACCTGCTTGGACCTTATGACCAAGCAGATGTTGAACTGTCCCACCGACCTGCCTTGAATTTGAAGAGGTGGATCATATAAGCAACTGCCATTTGTGTCGCTGACAGACCAAATCATAGTAACAGTAAAGACCCGAACAGACCTCTTATTGTTAAGAGCTGAACTGAGCATATCCGAACTGAGCTGATTTACACAGAACCAATTCCAGCTTTTACTTTTGATGTGTTGATTGTAAATATTCAGAAATTTTCTTACTTCTTTTTGTAAATGGGGTCCACTCCACATAGTACACATTTTTCATGTCACCAAACCCATGCACTATAAATAACTATCATCATTTTTACAAAAGGTATTTTTCATTCGACACTATCCAACATTCCTTTCATCATCCATTTACACTCCATCCTCCATTTTCCATTTACACTCATCTACCTTACCTCACTTCCTTACCTCGATCCCATCTCATCGACCTCACCTCACTTAACCTCGTATTTTAGCACTATTTATTATGGACCTTTACAATGAAGTTAGACCCAAAATCATTAGGAAGACATTTCTAACATTTCATGTGTACTCTCTGCATTATCTATTATTATGGATTGTGCCCAGATTATTATGTTTTTAAGTATGATTTGATTTGTTTGAGTGGAATTATGTGACGGGCTAATACATTTCTTGAGTAGTTGAATTATTCTTATAACGAGTTTTGTTGAATTGAAGTTTTGGTTATTTTTATTTCAATATTCATGAGATAAAAATTTTCTATGAATTAGGAATTGAGATACTCAAAAGAAATTTGATAATCCGATTGAAATAGAAAATAAGATTTCAAAATATGGACACATGCTATTTTGGTTTGAATCTTAGAATTCACGATCTTAATTCAATTGAAATTGTGGTTTAGGACAATAGCACATGCTTAGATCACAATTTCAATTAGAATAACATTATTTGTGAGAGAAATATCTTATTTAACTGGTGATTATAAATAGTTTACTCAAAAGGCATATATATGCTACAGTTAGAATTTTGCAACTCAAAAGGGAAGTAGATTTTTGTGAATTAATCAAAATCCAATTGAATAAACCCGATTATAATTACAAGGCAATGAAAGGAAATCCGGCTTTACCATTGCATGATCTCACACTTGTGAATTGAAGGAGTTCAAAAGTAAATTTTAATAGATCTTAATGTTAACCTAGTTATAATTTTAGTAGTAGACCATAGAAGTAGATCAATTAGATTAGATCAAAAATCTAATATCATTTTGCTTATCTTAGAGTATATCACTAAAATCTGGTACTTAGTTCATTAGCTCCTTATAGATCACGACCTGGTTCTCACCTACACACGCACCCAGTGCACTGGCCGGTAGTTTTACACTATAAAATTAGCCCTTAAAAAGAAAAGTGTGAGTCAAAACCCTAGGTCACAATAAAGTAGTGGATCCACAAATTACTTGGTTTCTCCAATCCGTATCATCTAGGTATCAAAGCTTAGGGTTGCAAATTGTGGTTCGGGGCTCTAGTTTTGGATTCCTTGCATAGTAAGTTTTGTTATTTTGATTGTTTATGTTGCAAATTTGGCTCCTTTTGAAGATGTCAAGAAAATTTGATGTTAACAATGGAGATAGCAAGGCTCCTAAGGTTGAGAACACCATTGATATGGGCGAGTTTATGGATTTCATGAAAGATATGATTGGGGGCATGCAAACAATGATGCAACAACATAGTGAAACCCTAAAGAGTACAGAACAAATTGTTAAAGGAAACCTTCAAACCCATGAGACACAAGAACAACAACATGTTGAAAAATTAAAGGATAATCCTAGAGTCCAATTACCCTATAGTAGAGTAGTAGATGGTCGTGGAAGAGATAGAGGAAATGTACAATACCCATTGCATGGTTGTCAGATTAGAGATTGTGAAGATGATTTTGAGGATCACCATAATGGGCATAAGCCTAAAGAATTATGCAGTATGAAAACCATGAAATTAAAAGTGTCATTTTTGATGGTACCGAAAGAGCGGATAAATATTTTGATTGGGAAGATCAAATTGAAAAGCTCTTTATCTATCATGATTGTGATGACGTACAACGAGTTAACCTTTCTAGGATTGAGTTCAAAGGCTGTGCTTCACATTAGTGGAAGAATGTCTAGCTAGTAGGAGGAGGAATGAAGAGCAAGATGTTACTATATGGGTTGGATGCTCGAGTTGTTGCAACAAAGGTTCATTCCATTATTATAGCCAAGATTTATTGATGAGGTTGCACACTTTGCAACAAGGAAATAAAATCATAGTTGAGTATATTCAAGAGTTTGAGATAATCACTGGGCATAGCCAAATCCTGGAGATGCCAGATCAATTAATTGTAAGGTTTATTATAGTATCAAAGTTTGAAATTTCTAACGTAGTTGAGCTTCAAAGGATTGATACCCTGGAGAAAGTAATGTTGATGGAGAAAAAAGTCTATAGGCACTGCAAATCTCATAACTCTTCAGATAACTCTTTTAAATATGAAAATGGTAAGATATTTTATTGGTCTAACAATGAAAAGGAGAGCATTAGTAGTCATAAGGATGATAAGAATCATGAGTCTAGTCATTGGAAACCCAATAATGAAAAGACAAAGTCAGTTTCTACACTAAGTAACTCTAATAATGCTGGGAAGAAAACTAGAGAAATTAAACATTTTAAATGCTTAAGTTTTGGACATATGGTTGCTCAATGTCTGAATAAACATGTGGTTTATATTCATGGAGGTAGTTTGGAGAGTGATAATGTATGGAAAAAAGGCAATTATTCTAATTCTGACAAGGAAAGTAAGGAAGAGGTGCCAATTGAACAATTAATAATGTCTGCTATGCCTTTGAATGGTGTGTTGAGGAAGAGTCTGCGTATGACACCAGCAATTGATCATGAACAGTAAGAGAATATATTCCATATTGAGTTCTTAGTGAATGCGGCTGTTTGTGTAACCATCATTGACTCGAGTAATTGCACTAATATTGCAGCAACGACACTTGTAGAGAAGTTACAACTTTCTTCCACTCCCAATCCACAACCATATCGGGTACATTGGCTCAATGAAAAAAGATATGGTCATGTTACTAAACAGGTATCGGTTCCTATTTCTTTACCTAATCATTACACTGATGAGGTTTTTTGTGATGTAGTAACTATGAATGCCTCTTATATCTTGCTAGGATCTATGGTTATTTGATCAAAATGTGAACCATAATGGTAGAGACAACACTTATTCTATTTTGTTCAATGGAAGGAGAATTAAAATGTTTCCTATGAGTCTCGAAACTATGAGATAAAGACATATAGAGTTGAATCCTCTTAAGAAAGAATCATTGTTGTTGGCACCCAAGGCAATAGAAAGGTGTTAAGTTATTCCATTAATAGGTTTAAGGATAAAAAAAAGGAATCAAAGATATATAATATATTTTATCAAGTGTACAAATGTAGTATTTTATATCAAAAGGTTTATTAGAATGTTTTTTAGAAGCTTTGTCAGAACTTATATCAGAATTGATGCAAAAGACTTATAGCTTAATAAAAAGAATTTTATGATTGACAACCTAATTTTATTTCTCATAAGGATCAATACAAAGACCTAGGTCCACTTTATTACGTGCATTTTAAGTAGTACATCTAATGCATTCTACTCAAGGAGGATTTAAAATCAATGGGGAAAAGTTAAGTGATATGCTGGTTTTTACAAATTCTGATAAGTTTCTCAAGAAATTTCTTTTATCTAGTATTTTAACGAAGATATTCTTGAAGACATGTATTTTCAAACATGAAAACATCAAATGAATTAATTGGAGACAAAGATAATTTGTATCAAGATAGTCATTATTATGAAGAATATAAGATACGTGTATCTTAACAACTTACTTCTAGATTTTTTAGAGCTTCAATAACATACAGTTTCAACAATATTCCAAATATTTGCAGAGCTTTTAATTTTGAAAATTTAAACAAAGTAAAGTTAGCATATATTCGAGGAAAGATCAAGTTATTTGTTACAACTTTTCCAGATAATTTCAAGATAAGCATGACTAGATATTGTGGGATATCTTTCAAACTTCAAATGTTTGAATTCAAGAAGTTAACATATCTACTCAATTTTGGAGATATTTTTGAAGCTATGTATGAGATATCATAAAAGAGACGTTACAAGAACAATTTATCAATAGAAGAAGTTCAAAGTACAAAAAAGGTATAAGCATTCAAATTATTCATATTGTTACTAATATTCTTCAAAAGGCTTCTTCAAAACATATGTCAGAAGCTATCGTACTTACGTTTTTGCATTTAATTTTTTGGGATTCCGTTGTATCTCATTAAATTATCCTTACTCTTTACTTATGACAGTTAAGTTGTATGTCTAATGAGAGTGCTATATCTTAGTATATTGTAGTTCTTTAGTTAACCTAGGGAGAGACTTGTAAGATAGAGCAAGATAGCATTAGTTTTTTATTGTATTAGTAGAACAATCGGTGTGGACAACCGGATCCCCAATAATAGAGTTGGAAGAGAGGACTAACTCACAAGGAGATACCTTTGCAAATCCTGGGCCTTATTTACTTTTCCTCACTTTAATTTTATTATTGCTTCATTTGCATGGCATATATTAATTGTGCACGTTAAGTTTACAACTTGAAAAAGTTTTAATAACAAACAATTCAGCCCTCCCCTCTTTTTTGTTAACTAGGAGCTACGAAAAGAAACATGTTAGTGGCCACATGAAGTACTTACTACATATAAGAAATAATTTGAAGATAGGGAATGATTTTTCTTTTCAAGATAAGATTGATCGAGATTTGAAGGCAAATCTTCATGAGCCCTGGAGAGATGATAAAGATCTTGTTTCGTTTGGACAACCACCTGATTTAGAGATGGAGATGAGTATTGAAGATCTGGTTCCAGAGCAAATCATGCCCACTATGCTAGTTATGATCCAAGCCATGATGGAGAATATGGTTATGATAGAGGCCATAAGCACGTCATCATCAAAGAATTCGAAGACCAGAGAAGATAATGAGCTTTGTCATGCCCATAATGTTGATAACGGGCCTCATCATACCTATGATGGAGACCATGATCAGCCTATAACATCTGTGATCAAGGAGATCACAGCACATGCCAAGGCCATGATCAATGCTCACCCTTATTTTTGCGTTGTTTAGAGTATTTACTTCCTATTTTATTTGTTTGTCTCATAGCTTTCCATATTTGCTCTTGCCCGACTTATGGGAGTGTAAAAGGGTTATCAGTGATATGTTTAGCAACTTTATGCTTGTTTTTTCCCTCATGAACATTGTATTGTCCTTTATGACGAATTAACTTCTTGAATAAGATTGAGATTTCTTTTCAAGAATGTTCTTTGTTGTTTCTTGTCATCGTGCATAATATTGATTGATTAAACCAACTAATTCAATTCTATCTTTGATACATCAAATCTAAGGATCAATCATCCATATCCCTTTTAATTTCAGTTTTCATAAATTATAAAAACCCAAAAGCATATTATAAACCCTAGATCACAATAATGCATTATATCTGCAAATTACTTGGATTCTCTAATCCATATCAGTTTAACATAATATTTTATTTGTATCATATACTAAAATATTCTATTTATATATTTTTGAAGCTTAAAATGGCAAAAATGGGGTATCTATAGGTACAATCAATCTCATGGTTCCACTTCACAACACGACAACTAACTTCAGTCATTATGACTGCTCTCCAATCAACAACTACCTGTATATGTTCACTATGAACACATTGTTTTCCTCTATGGGACCAAAATTCTCTAATAACCACAATAGCAATACCATGCCTTCCTCTAGTAATATAAGAATCATAACACATCCCATCAATGCATATCTCTAACAACAAATTACACTCATGCAACAACCAATTATTAGAACAATTTTTCAATACAACCAATACACATTTTTTACTTTTACAATAGCAAAGTGACATGTCCTTACAGCACAAATTGTCAATAATAATAACACTTCTTGTGCACCCATTAAGTAAATAAAGGCCACTAATAATAGGTTCACTGAGAAGCTTATTCATTGTAGTTAAAGGATGAATATTATACTTAGGGATTGCTGTAACGCCCTAAAAATAAGACATTACAACCCGTCACATGTCCTCTCTTAAAATAGAACATGATAAGGCTCTAATATCTATAAATTATCAAATATCACCTGTAAACACACACATAGGGTATCTCATAGGATACACTACACAACATGTATAATCTGGAAACATAAATAAACTTCATAACATTCATGTTTAATCAAACGAATATCCTAGTTGGCATATCCACAATCCAACAATCCAACATAACAACTGAAATTGTCTATAAGAGAAAAACCTTCATTTACAACTTAGTCTTCCAAGGACAAGAGTATGATAATTGTTCATAAAACATAATGATAAGCAAAATACAGAAAATATAGTCTTCAACATGTCTAAGCACTTCTTTTCTCCTAAAATCCTATAATCAAAAGTCTAACTCTCAGCTAGGTAGTCAGGTCCACTATCGCCATCCCTCTGATCCAAGATCAGATCATAACCCAAAAGATCATATATAATGTCTTCATCACCAGTATCTGAAATTTTAAAAAAATGAACTGCAAAGCCCAGTACAATAACTCCAATCTTTAAAAGCAAATGCGAATGTACACACAATAGGTGTGTATATATATATATATATATATCAAATGCACTTAGTCTAATGCAAGCAATCAGTTTGTTATCTTTTTATAGTTAGCAAATCAACACAGTTCAGAACTATGTATACTCTAGTCCCGAACTCGAAATAACTCAGACTCCTCTTGAAAAACAACCAACTCTTTTGAAAATAGGATAATTATATACATATATGGATGAGTGGGTACTCCCCAAACATCCCCGTTTCTCCCTAATTCTACCGAAATCATCTTTATGCACAAGTCCACTCAAGATAACCTCACACATAGATCATCAGGGTGCCTCACTAGTATCATTATTTGTCAGGTCTTTACTGGTCAAAGCCAAGCACAACCAAACAGATATTTATTAAGCCGAATAATATTAGGTTTATTATGAAGTTTTGTTTCTACAACCAATCAAGCAATCCTAAACTTACAAGTAAAAACAATAAATAGGGATTGGTCGTACCTTTCTCAATTTTAGGAATACAATTCAAATCCTCAAATCCAATATCAACAACAACAAAGATAACCCGAACTCCACAAACTCCTATATCAACACCAACTACAATTCTACAACTACAAATATCCCGTTATAACATATATACATACATCAACAGATATAAACACGTTATCAAATATATCTTAACAGATATGAATTTTCCAAAAACTCTAACCTGACAATAAATCTCTGATATCCACAAAAACACTCAAAACAACAATGAACCAGACAAAACTTCACAAATACCGAAATTTTCACCAAAACCCTAGATCTGCATATTGATAAGAACGTATAAGGATCATATAATCATACATTGATTAAAATCCATCAACGAAAAGACGAAAATTATTGATTTGGATTACTAAAACCCGACTCACATTCACAAACTCGGATTCCAACAAAAGCTAGGGTTTTTCTCCCACAAATCCTTCAAGAACATCAACAAAACCCTACGAAATCATGCATATATCCGTAGAAAATATGTTATAGATGGTTAGAACACTTATCGGAATCAATCCTAAGCCTCACAAGACCCAAAGCAAGAAGAACAGACCCCAAACACTCTAGGGGAAAGAAGAAAAAATGAAGAAACGAAATCTGTCGAAATCTGTCAACCGCTCATGTATATATAGATTTTTACTCCTAAGCCGGTAAATTAAATTCCTACGTCGGTAGCGTAGGATCTTCAGGAGGCGGTGTTTGACGTGCAACAAAAAGTCTTCACATCTTTTAGAACATCATACGCCGGCAAAACCTAAGGCAACGCCGACGGTGTTCGACTTCGGTGTTAGGTAATTACGCTTCTGTTCCAAATCAACGATGACAAACACACACACACACTTGGGCGTTTGACTCCAATGTAAAAAAATCTGTCACTGTAAACATCCTACGTCGGTCTATACGTCGGCGGCGTACTCCCTCCAAAAGGTGGTGTTGGATCTGCAGAAAATTGCAAAAATTTCAACATTTCATAATTCTTTCCCAAAACAAAATTTACCAAACTTAACTTGTTTTGTGGCTTTGATATAAGCTTATATATATATATATATATCATGATCCATTTATCTTCATTTTATCTTATTTTTCTGTGTGTTACAATTGCTTTAAGCAATTATTTTTGAGTTCTGAGAATCTTAGGATGTAAAGTGCTTACTAAAACATGCTATAAGAGTCTGCCATGGTAGTATTGCTCCCTAGTCTCAACTCTCAATCGATAGTTACCCAGGATGGGTATAACTAATGCAACCAATGAACACTCCCTCAGTATATATATACATTACTAAGACTCCAATGAACATCAATAAATAGTTCATATAGTCTCACAAGGCAAAGATAATCGTAATGATTTCCTAAGTCTGGCATCCTCATCACAAGTGACCACCTAACTTGTGACAATATTGTTGACTCTTTAGCATATGGAATTTGAGCCAACTCTCCTCAGCCTATAAACTTCTTCTTCCTTTCTCTACTCATTCAGGCTAAGACACATTGGACATCTTGACGCAACATTGAATGTAAGACCACCTTCTTTCCATCCTTCTAGAATGCATAAGTGTTCAAGTATCCATCATGAAGTACTTTCCTATCAAAAAGCTAAGGCTTCCCCAAAAGTACGTATAAGGTGTACATGGTAGCACGTCATACAAAATTTTGTCTTGGTATTGGTCCCCAGTAGTGATTGGCACCTTAACTTGTTAGATAACATGCAAGCACCTCTACTCATTTAACCATTTTAGTTTGTAAGGCTTAGGATGCTCGAGAGTGGGAAGTCTTAATTTTTCCATCGTAAGTAATAGCTATGTTTGTGTAGATCCCTCCATCTGTGGTAAGTACATATAGACCTACATTAATCTTACAAGCAATATGGAAGAGGTTCTTCTTGTGCTCATCTTCAGCTAACTATGACAAGCTCATTATTTTCCTAAATACAATACTCATAAACTAGTCCTTCGCCTTCTCTTCAAGGGTATTTGCTTCTCATCCCAATAATATGTATTGAAGGTGTTCGCTAGATCATTTGGATCTTTTATAAGCTCATCTTTGTCACCATTGATAACTCCACTAAGTGCTATGGCTCTATGGTTAGGACACTAAGATGCTATGTGCCCACAACCAAGGCATCACTTGACTTGGCTAATCTTCCTACTTATAGGGAATGGGGGTGCAACCAGCACACGCACTCTCTTTATGTTTTACAAAGGAAGACATCCTCTAACTTTAAAAAAAATGAGGGTATGGTTAGGGAGCATGCCTATTCACAATGGTCGAAGGTGCGTCTCCCAGACGCATCTTTGACACATAAAATAAAAATATTTTTTCTATATACCATATTTTGGTATTTATTTTCCCAAAATAGTTTTTTTTTCCTTTTTTTTTTTTGACAAAACCCACTATTTACAAAGAAAGTCTTATCCCCCATTTTATGCCGCAATTTATTCTGTTTGACTTCTTTTTTATGTCATAACATAAAATTCAAACACCATCCATGCTTGGTCACCTTCATCAATATTTTTATTTCTTTTAAATGCTCCGTTAACCCAAAACACAATTGTTTAGATTATCCTATGTCAAAGGTTTGGAGGTGATTTTAGCTCAACAACCTATGCTTGTTTAATTTTAGCATTGACCGAGCAGTGAAATACCTAAGTTATTGGATGTATAAATCTGTCATTCAAGACATATCAGCACTATATTTAGTCTTTCCAAAACAATTTCTCTCTACTATTTCCCTAAGTAAAAGCTCAGCCTTTGAAGCCTATATCAACAAAATTGAAATTAGTAGTTGATAAGTGTCTAAAGACCTTTATTATTCATATTGTTTTGATATGATATTATATAGATTTTATGTGAATTATTAAAGAAAATGATACTTATTGGGTTAAAATATTAATTTCAGGGATAAAGAAAAATTTTGACCTTAGTGAAGATTTTTGGATGAGTTAAGAAAGACTTTAATGAAGAAATAAGAATTTGGAAGATTTATAACATACATAACTTTTCTACACAAGTTATGTAGAACACTGATGTTGAAGATAAAAAATGACCAACGAGCATTTTTATAGTACACAAGGAGATACACAAGCCGTATAGGATGCTTATGTAGACGATCAAAAATGGACAGAAGCATTTTTCACTGTAAGCCAGCATGAAGGTCGGCGGCCTAACTCCCAAAACTGGCGACATAAACATTAAAGTCGCTGGCATACAAGGTAGCCTTCTTTGTCTAGTCGACAAAATTCACTAGCTTTCATCCTACACGTCCTTGAACACAGGTTATATAGAATGGTCATGTAGAAGAAGAATTGATCCTTTCCTCTAAATAGCGGCCTTAACTTGTCTCTTTGATATGATATCATTATTCCATATTCTTTTTACGAATGTTAGAGAGAAAAATAGGAGCTTGGAAGAGGAGAAACATAATGGCTTATTGGAAATCACAAGACTTCATCTTAAAGGGTTGTAATCATGACCTTTTACTATTTTTTCTTGTTCTATCATTGTATTTCTTATTCAATGGAAAAATATATTTCTTTGCCCTAGATCTTGAGAAACCCTAACCCTAATGTAGAGATTGGATTAATGAAAGTTTATGTTCCTTTGAATCTATTCATGTGTTTATATTTGTTTTTCGATTTAATATGTGCACAATATTAGATCATTATTTGGTTATTGTTGATTTAATCGACGAATTGATTGATATGATAGATCTAGCATTAATGGAGAGGTTTGAATATGACTAGACATAGATCTCATGAACTTTTTGCATAAAAATTCGATCTTTTTAAGGAATCACGAACCTTAATGCAATTTTGTATGCATTTAATAATGAAAGACAATTTCATTATATATATAAGGTTAGAATTCAATTGTCTTGAAAAAGAAATTGATGAAACTAAGGATTTCTGCAGTTCAAAAACTTAAACAAATCATTAATGAATGTCTTGTAAGGAATTGGATATAGGGTTAGTAGTGAATCAAGATTAGGGATAGTCTTATGATCCGATATCATTAGAAGCATTGACACTTACCTTTGCTAGGGTTAGTTAATTAATTAGTTACTTAGATATATTAAGATCGTTGAAATCATACCAGCTAGATAGTAGAATTAAGATAACTACTATTAACTATAGGTCCTAGTGGAATGACCTATATGCTTACACCGATACTACAATCGATAGGTATGCTAGCCTAGAATTAGTCGCATAGTAAGAATAGGATTTTAATTTAATTTGATTGATTGCGATTGAGAAATCCACATCAGTAGTCCTTGCTTCAAAAGCTTTTATTTCACCGTCTTTCAATTTGCCTCTTAATCTCTATTCATCAAAAAGGATGCTATGATAACCATGTTACAACATATAAACATCGATGTCTCTCCATGAGTCCATTTCATCTAATAGTCAAATTACCACCTTCAAGTTCTATCAATGGGAATTATTATTACAGAATGCACTTCAATGCCTAAATAAAAGTATTAAATCAAGTATCTTGAAATACATTCTCACATCTTGAGTACAAATCTACAATTTTATGAACAAGCTTTTCAAGTTTTTTCATAATTTTTCCTTATGTTCATAATTCCACAAGAAAGATAATATTTGATATGTTCCTATTAAATGCAAAATAGCGGACCATGAAAGGAGTAAAACACGTCTACCAACCCTACTAAATACAATTGAGACAATTTTGATTACTAAATTATCAATGTAAAATCACACGTAGAATAAGCATTTCATTTCTTTACATATGAGTCGCATATACAAAATGTGATCTAATAAAAGTTACATAGTGTTAAACCACATCTGTGAAGAGTGATTCAATGTATTTATGTAGGAAATATGATTTATGTTTGTATATGAGTTAAATCGATCTATTGATATTTATTTTTCATGTGACATGTATATGTATAATTGTTATCTAGACAAGTTAATACTCGTACAATTTCCTTACGAAAGAAGGGTATGGGCGTATAGCTCATTGGTCATGACAGTTTTTCAAGTCAACAAGATCACGACAACCGCGGCTCATCTACAGGCCATTGTCTGCACCACGACTCACATCAACACGATAGGGCTCAGCAGTTCTCTCCATCTTTCTCTTCCTGACTCAAGTCAATTTTTATGGCTGATGCAAACAGATAGCCAAGGATTTCTCGTATGGATCCAACTTGATTATCGCATTTCTCATTATCCGCTCCAGTCTCTTCGACTTCAGTGTTAACACATCCTCAAATATTCGTTAGTGAAGATGGCAACTCATTTGCTTGGTTGCTATTGAATTTCTTGTGTACTAAGACGGGAGAGGGAAGACTATGGAGGTTGGACTGACAGATCATGCCACACACAGGCAGCCAGTCCTTCGACAGTACATAATTTAAATATTGACTGAGGATATACAACTGCATCTCCTGGCATTGATAGAACCGAATGTCCACCCGACGCTATGTCGTTTCAGCAGAAGAGATATTCCTAAGAATCGCGGTTGATTACCGGAGGAACTGTGTCAATGCCATCGTAGAGACGCACTTCTAAGAATTTATTTCCAAGGAAAGAATTAAGCAAAGAGAATTTTCCATCATTCTATGGACATAAACTGAGAGTTTGCATATTCCCGTCCAATTGATCGTCACATAAATCATTAAATCATGATTTTAATAATACAACAGAAAACCATTTCTAAAATTTAACCAAACATTCACGACAGTTCACCTCATGACTGTTAAAGCCGTCAAAAATTATATTACAAAGTTCTAGGAATTCCATAGAAGAATAGACAATTGAGAACCCAGAAGTAAATGGCAACAATCAGACATTAACAAACAATATTGCTTCATGTAAATGCAAGAGCAAACTCTTCCCCAATAACTTAAGTGATATCAGTTAAAGCACTGAAATTCACCAATTATTTCAAAAAATGCTCAACCAAAAACAATTTATTGCAAATTTCCTTTCACCATTGTTAGGTGACTTGCTTCACCCGCATAGTTATGGTTGTTAATCAATAACTAGCTTCTGAGTCCATCTTATTTTTTTCTATAAAGAATTAGTAGACCCGAGCTTTAGGTGGAAATGATTCTACTTCATCATCCAATGTATTCATATGAACTGCTCTGTAATCAAGACGGACTTTCTCGCTCTCCCAGTATCTGCAAGTAAAATATCAAAGTCACAATAATCAATTGCAATTACAAAAGGCTTTAAAAAAATAAATAGCAGAAATTAATACTGGATATTTAAAAAACGCTGGCTGCGTAAAAAATGCATTTGACAAGCTTTAAACCAGTTGAAATACACAGCAAAACTCAAGTACAAGATCATTCCATGTCAACATTACTCAGATTGGGTTACAGAAACAAAAACAAGAAAAGAAACTTCTGTAACGCACAGCAATATGTCAACACCCTGGACCAGAGAATGTGACAGTCAAACCCAATCATTCTCCAAGATGCAGTGAATTGTGCTATCTCATGGCAAAACATAATTTTCCTCAGGCAGTTCATAGGACATTCCTATTAACGATGACAAAAGACCAAACATGTGGATAAAAATCATCAAAAGCATGAGAACAAAACTTACCCTAAAGTGTGTTTCATCCATTTTTCATCATCTCGTTTCTGCAGGGGCATATTCAAATAATTTGTAACACGAAAAAAAAAAGCATATATAAATAAAATCAGGCAAAATAAAGTGAAATATATAAAAATATAAATAAAGCCTGATTTTCTATTAAAAAAAAATATTGAAAGTTATACTGACCGTAAAGTCTTCCCTGGCATGAGCTCCTCTGCTCTCTTTCCTGGCTTCAGCAGAATGCATTGTGACGCAGGCATTTATCAGAAGATTTTCCAATTCAATCGTTTCAATCAAGTCAGAATTCCTGCATAAATTATTAATAATAAAAAAGATCGAATTATCAATTCACCCAAAAAATAAAAACACATGCAAAACCATTTCCTACAATATACAAGGACTCTGGCTAAAACCCAAATCCTCCTTGATGGAAATTACACAAAACCCACCATACTAAACTTCGATCTGCCAACTTAACATCATGAAAGCTCTCCCATGCTTTGTCAATTAATTGGCAACCTACAAATGGCATTGAACAGAATAAATAAAAAAGATCAGAAGAGAGAATGACACAGCTACAGTGAGACACTGATTTCAGCAAATATCATGGTTTAGAAAAAGAGACAGACAGCTAAGCCTATCACATTCATATGATAATCCTATGGTGCAAGCTGGCAAGGCACTGTCGTGAAATTTAAATCTATCCAGAAAGAAGTGCTGCAACATAAGCCTGGATGTCATTCATGCATTCAGTCAGTAGGTAAAATCATATAACCTTCTTCCAGTGTTTCTTGGGTGCGGAAAACAGCTGCATTATTTTGCATAATCCGTTGCATATTCAATCGAATCTTAGATGTTGGCAATGAACCATTGGCATTCCTCATTTTATCCAACCATGCAATGGTCTTCTGACCAGCATCCTTCTCCAGAGGTATCTGCTTCTCCCCTGCAAATCAACTCAAACACAGATTACTTCAGTAATAATAAGAGGAGATAGCCCACAAGTTCCTACAGTATATATTGTTCCTCTTAGTGCAACAATTGACATCATATATGTTTTACAACTATACAAGTAACTGTATATGTCTACATAAATAAATAAAACGTTTCACAAACATGCACCCTTGATAAAATAGACAATAAAAGTTATGGTCTTAAAAGAAAATTGTTCCATATATTTTTCACTTTCATAATATGAAAATAAAATTGAAAAGTCAGTTTGATGTTTTATCTTTAAAAAACATTATGCAGAGACAAAACTTAAATTAAATATGATTGATCACAATTTGGTCCTGTATATGATCCCAAGATGAAATGCATAAGAAAAAATAAATGGATTATTTACATAGGCCCCAAAGGCCTGCTCTGACCACATTTTTTAAAACTAAGAAATTGTCTCTTCTCCTAATAATGTGATTTAATTTTCTATATTAAAAAAAAAAAAGGAAACATATAACATGTACATTTCTACCCAAAAAACCATGTGCCAGAAACTTGCCAGGACAATGCAATGAGAAATGTAATTAGGATTATCCAAGGGATTTACAGGCACTGAGATTCAATGTGACACCCAATTTGAAATCATAGAGGCAAGGTTTTGAAATATAATATGCATTATTTTTTAACGTTATACTCTAATTTGTCGAATGTGGCAAACAAAGCAAGAACACTAGCACACACATCCTAATATGAATATCCATAGAGAGAGTTTGAAATGGACAAGCGACTAGTCTCCACATGATCTATGTAACACATTGGACATGTTAGTAATATAATTTATTATTTAGGAGGAACAAATCAGTTTAGTAACTTCTAGATAAACCCGGAATTGATAAAAATGAAATCTGAACGCAACCAGATCATCAAGTCACTATTCTTCCTCCTCGTTCCTCCCTCCCACTCTCTCTTTCCTGTCTCTCTCTCTTCCTCTTTCTTTCACCCTAAGTTTTTTAATACATACCCATATGAAACATGATTTTTATAACATATATAGACTTTGAAAAGGCAATCTTTCACTAAAAAGAAAAGGAAAAAAAAAAAAAAAGGCAGGTCAAACTTGCCTGGCTTCTGAATCTCTGCAACACGATTAGCACAAGCTCGCCCAAACACAACAATGTCAAGAAGAGAATTTGCACCAAGCCGATTTGCACCATGAACAGATGCACAAGCCGCCTCCCCAGCAGCCATCAATCCTGGAACCACAGCATCAGGATCATTGCCTTTGATAGTAACAACCTGAAATACATGGAAAATGGAAAGATTTAAAAACAAAATGCTATAAGATCAATCAGAATAGTTGCATGGTAAGAATACTCTTAAAAGTTCAATACATGGACTGAAGACACAAGCATATTAAAAGTTCAATACATGGACATAGAAGACACAAGCATATAGCATCATGGCCATGGCTTATATATGCACAGCCTTTAATTCCTGGCTTCCACAAAGCCTCATAAGGACAAGTTTTTCCTAACACCATTATTGTCTTCATTCATGTACTCACTGATCACATATTGCCATGTTTAAGAAATACTGATTCAGGCCCCTCTTTTTAGCTTTCAAATAATTTTATGTGGCAAATACTAGGAGACCTAAAGATAGCATTGTCAACTTTGGCAGCTCACCATCAAGTGCAAGAAATTATCGCCAACATGAGGACCTGCAACTTAAAAATAATCTACTTACCTCTCCATGGTGATTTGTGGGGATTCCCCCCATATTATAGTGCACAGTTGGTAAGACAGGTATAGGCTCTTTTGTAACATCCACTCCAGCAAATATAGCAGCAGTTTCTGAAATACCCGGAAGCCTCTCCTTAAGTACATCAGGAGGTAGATGATTTAGATGCAGATATATGTGATCCTTCAGAGGCCCTGTACAAAATCAAATGTGAAGCCAATATAAGCATTTAAGATAATTTCCAGAGGGGTAAACATGAATTTCAAACAAAACCTGCAATAACAGAATTAGAATAATTCAAAGACGATTGCCAAAAAGGGAAAAGTTGCTGACTTATATTAAGAGGATGAAATTCCAGAATAATGTTTAGTTCCCAGTTAAATAATGACAACTAGGCAGTAAGTATCTTGCAGCTCTAGCAAACAGTTATGAGCTATAGAATATCTTACCCACACCACGGCCTTCCCGGATTTCCATGGTCATTGATCTTGAGACAACATCTCGTGATGCCAGATCTTTAGCTGTAGGGGCATAGCGTTCCATAAATCGCTCACCCTCACTGTTCCTAAGAATACCACCCTCACCTCGAGAACCTGCACCCAATAGTAGAATTAGCACCTTCTTTATAGAAGAGCTAGATTGCAAATCATGACCAGAGATATAAATCTGAAAAAATATCTTCCCACCCACCTTCAGTAATGAGGCACCCAGCACCATAAATACCAGTTGGATGAAATTGAACAAACTCCAAATCCTGTAAGAAAAAAGTATTAGCTAAAAAAAGGATGAGAAAAAAACTGAAGATACATTTCAGAAAAAAAGAAGACCTGGAGTGGAAGCCCAGCCCGCGCCACCATGGCGTTGCCATCCCCGGTACATGTATGAGCTGATGTAGCAGAAAAGTATGCTCTACCATAACCCTGAATATCAGAAGAGCATTGATATTTATTGATTTCCATTTCTGCATGAAAACTAAACTAAAAAGTAGAAAGTACCCCAGTGGCCAAATAGTAGAGGCAGCCTGGAATCGATGTAAAGTCCCATCCTCCATATTTAATGCTATCACTCCTTGACAGCTACCTGAAACAAATGATAAAATGAACCAGGCCTGCTCCTCATCAAAGTAGTCCAGCTAACAACAATATCAGTATGAAACGCATGAAATGAAAAAATAAATAAATAAAAATAAATGATAAATCTAAAAAATAATTAAAGAAAAAAAGGACTTTATATAAAAAACACATATTGAAGCAATAATCCCATGAATATAGCATTCTGTAGCCAACGTCATAACAAGTGAGACTTAGCTGTCTAATAGTTCGAAGATGGAAATTAGACTTTCAATTGCATATTCAAATGAAGAATCCTGCAGAAACAGCATATTGCTCATTAAAAGAGTGGAGCTCAAGGAGCTGAGCGCTAGGATTCAACAACACTTTTCTCTGAAAGGGTGGGAAAAATTCTTGGGAGAATTGAACACTAAAACTCCAGGAAGACATGGGCAGCTCCACCATCGTGTCTTGCAAAATAGAGAATAAATCCAGGTTTACACTCCAGTGTCCAACACATACAAAGAGCTTGCCAAACAATTCCCGAGTTCACTGTTAATAATTTAAAATGAGAGAGAGAAGCATGGGGAGTTGGTTCAGACATCTCTCCAAACTGTTGCCTAACCCCCCACACAGCCACGCTGATATCTCTATGTTCAATTTACATTCTAAAAAACACCAAGAGACCCTTCATCAATGGTCATGATTTTGAGTTCATGTAACTAGAGATGTGTTGGGGCCATGGCTGTGGCATGTCTGCTTGTTTGGGTTGGATGCACATGGTTTGTAAGAGCACACTTTGTCATAGTTGTGTGCACGAAGTTAATTGTCCAGGTGAATGTGGATGTAATATGCAAATTGATGTTGATGTAGAGAGCAGCATGCATCATGTATACATGTCAGAATTCCCAAAAACAAAAAAGCTGCTAGTGGTAAATTGGTCATCTCATTACACTAAGTTTGACTTTACGTTATGGACAACTGATTTGACTTTATGCTATAGACAACTGCACTTTCTGTTGCCAGAGCAATATGATTTATGCCATACACAGCCATGAATGTGTTACAAAGCTGGTATCTGAAGACAGAACTCAGAATTTCTCTAGGTTTTTGGAAAACTTCCCATAGTTTTATGTTCAATGTTTCATTGGGAATAACAAAGAAGATAGGAAGGGAAGAAATACACTTTCGTAACATTAGACAGAAGTGGACATTCATCATTTCAACTTACTACCCCCTCTAACAATTATTCTCTGCCTTATCAGCCTCTGTTTCTCTTCTTTTAACATTTGTTCTTTTGATATTTTAGTCGCCTAGATAACTTTTAGCATTAATTAAATTAAAATATTACTTTTTTGTTAGTGAAATTTTCTCTCTACTCTCGGCATAAAAAAAAAAAAAGAACACCCAAAAAAAAAAAAAAAAAAAACCTGACTACTTTACTAATATAGAACATAAACTAAGAAAGACATGCTTAGTGCAGTTACCATACCTATCATCTAAAACACTTCCAAAATTAAAAGGGATGAACTCGTATCTAGAGATAAGATTGGTAACCCAGGCCAAAAAATCGACAAATGGACAAACCTCTTCAAGTACTCAGCGAGAACACACTTAGGCTATATAAACAATAAGAAAGTCTGCTTATGCGCTGGGAAAAATAACAAACAAACACCCAATTGTCTTAGACTGTCAAAGGGCCCAAACTGCAGCTCTGTATCAAGAGTAAGCTCAAAACTTCCTATTTCACATTTTTATGCATCAAATGCAATATCATTCGGATCACCAAGAAACTCAATGTTCAAATGAGCAGGAAAAATGCACCATACAACACAGCATGATTCTTGCTGAAGCACAGGACAAATACATAAAGGCACATTTAACACCACCCCCAACCAACAACCCCACCCCACCCAACCCAACCCACACACACCCACAACCACCCACCCACCCCCACCACCAAACACCACCCCCCAAAACAAAAAAAAAAAAAAAAAAAAAAATAAATAATAAATAAAATTGAAAAGAAAAGAGACCACAAGGGCACATTATCGTGACCAGCCAGTAAGAATGCTGCAGAATGAATCAGAGATACTGTTCTACTAAACTAGGATATTATTACAAAAATATCATTAGTCAAGTTGGGTAATGTTATTATGCCAAGTAATGTGGATTAGATTAAAAAACAAAGTTTTCAATATTATCTCCAATTAGCTGCAGATAGAAAGCTTGTGCGATCAACACCATTTTCCCAATGACTCAGAAAGTTTGAAGACAACTTGATAGTTCTCTATCCAGGTCCAGAAACTAACACAGTTAAATTATAACATACATATAAATCACCATTAATATGCAGATTGTGATGGAAGCATCAGTAATTGCAGTACTCCAATACTGAATAAGAATATTAGAAATCCTGATGATTTACCATCACTATTCATCAGTAGATCCAATGCAAAGTACTCCACAAAAAACTGTGTATTGTGTTTCATGGCTTGGCCATACAGAGTATGCAGCAGTGCATGCCCCGTTCTATCAGCAGCACATGCACAACGGTATGCTTGTCCACCTACAGTTCCATCAACAACAAATAAGCCAAAGCATTTAAAGCTTAATTTCTCTCAGCCACCTATATCACTTGTCAAAATAATAAATTAGTTCACCTTTTCCAAAGTCAAGGCTTTGACCACCAAATGCTCGTTGATATATTTTACCATCTTCAGTTCGAGAAAATGGTAAGCCATAGTTTTCGAGTTCAATTACTGCTTTTGGCGCTTCCCTACACATATACTGAATAGCATCTTGATCACCTGCAGGAAGATGAAGAAAACAAGGAATTTTTTAATCAAAAGTTAAATAAAAACATAAAAAGACAGTCCATGGAATACAAATTGAGAGTTCTGAAAAGTTTATCATAAAAAATACATACTTTAAATACTAGATATAAGAAAATGCATAGATATTAAAATCGTATATTGCCCATATATTCAAGGCTTTCAGCACCACCTGCATACCTAAAAAAGAGACACACATTGAGGTAAAACAGCATAAACATATGCCTTTTCTGACAAAAGTGCTGAAATGATGGAAAGATGTTGCACCAGAAATGCTCAATGAATAATTCAAAAGTGAAAACTTTTAAGTCTGAGAGGAAGGAAGCATCAAATGTGTGGCCCTTGATGGATTTTAGCAAACCGAATTATTATTAAGCTTATTGCAAGATCCAGCCATCTGGCAATTCCATGTCAACAAAATCTGTTTGCTTAGTATCAAGAAGACATTAAAGATTACTCACCTAACCAATCACTCCCTTTGACTGTGTCATACATGTGCCACCTCCAGTCATCTTCAGTCATATTTCCAAGAGCAGCATTAATTCCCTACACAATAATTAGAAAAGAATTTAATGAATCCCAAACCACTTATACCAACATTTACATAATAAACAGAGTCACAAAGGTGTCATTTTTTATTTTATTTGCCAAGAGACAGAACAAAAGAAATTTGTTGGCTGCCAAAGGAATGTAGAAATTTTAAAGTGAACGTGCACAGAAACTGAAGCTGGTTGAAAAGCAAATTAAATACAAAACCATCAAATATTCAACATTCCTCCTTTCTAGTCCCAAGTTAAAGATGAAAGGTATTTAGTGGCTCATATCAACTTAAGAATAGATATGTGCAGGTAAATCTGACTCAGAAAAAATAAAAATTTCAAGCCAATCATCTACACAACTGCACACCCCCATAGCACATAACATCTAAGAAATCAAATCTGTCACCAACATCCTGACAAAAGAGGAGGGCAATATCTGACAAGTTCACAAATGGTGGGAGAAAATCTATTTACGGTGTAGAGTTACTATATGTTATCTTCATTACTTAGGTTACAAGACCCTTGATCCTCCCATACCTGGGCTGCAACAGTATGGGAACGAGTTGGAAAAAGTTTTGTGATGCAAGCAGTATTGAAGCCATGCTCTGAAAGCCCAATGGCTGCTCTCAATCCCGCTCCTCCAGCACCAACAACCACAGCATCGTACTTATGATCAACTATCGTGTATCCTCCAGCCTGCTCAAAAAGACAAGCATCTACTATTTCAAAAAACACGGGGGAGGAAACAAAATCCTGAAATAGGAAAACTAATGTCTTTACAGCATGGGTATTGAACGAAACACAGCAAGACATAAAAGAATACAACCTAACCTGAGCTTGCATATACAAAGCTGAGACTACATTTATAATCGATCCTTTCAGTGAGTTCAACAAAAACACACAATAAACAACTACAGCTCTGGCAATGAAAGCATATAGAATCAAAGAGGAAAAATAATCAAAAGAAAAAATTAACAAAACTTGAGTAATGAAAACAGGCCCTGAAACGAGTATTCACCTATCTATCACGATAGACCAGAACAAGAAAGCAACAAAAACAGAGATTCAAAAACAATTAAAATAATATAAAAGCTCCGCGAATGAACGCATGGACACGATCAAAAAACAATTCGTATTGAGGTTTTTCAAATTAAGATTCTTCACAAAAAAGCGCGATCAGAACCCTAACATTCATATATCATCAGCTACAAACCAAAGAAAAAAAAAATAAAAAATAAAAGCCCACTAAAGTCACATATTTAATAGAAACGCAATGAAAACAGATAAATTCCCTACGTCGAACTAGAGAAAGTAATTAATATCAATATCAACTAAACTTATCTTACGCACATGCAACAGTGATAACGAAACTTCTAGAAGACAGGAAATACCGAATCTGTAGAGAAAAGCCTCGAGATACGAGATCGAAGAGCATCATTCGATACAGATCTCCTGGAAGAGCTCGAGACCTGAAGTCCACGAGAAATGCACCGCCACATCTCTCCTTGTATCACTTTGTTACAGAAGCACTCTGTCCCCTAGCTTTAGCTTATGTCTTCTATATATATACAGATGGAGTGAAAGAATGCAGGTATGTATCGTGCGGGCTGATGATACTGAATTTGGGTTTGGGGTTTTGGGGTAGAAAAGGAGAAGCAAATTTTGATGGTTCGATCAAATGGACAGTAAACAACGGAACGGGGTTTGTGCATGTGACTCGGGAATTATGAAAGAAAGACGCCTGGAGTTGATATCTATTTACTAAAACAGCCACGGTGTCTTTCGTGGAATTGGGAATAAATGCTCCAAATTTTAAAGCTAACAAATGAAGAGTTTTCGGAAATAAACAAGCATAAATTTAGTATTGTTGGACGGAAATTTGCTGTACCGTAACTCCCGGTCATATGTCTCACCCGGCCATTCATCATCCACCACAAGTCACTACCCATTTTATTGATGAATGTCATGGGAAAATTAAATTTAGGGCTCTCCAAACTTAGCACGCCTTATTCGTAAAAAATAATCACCAAGCTAATTCTTAATCTTACTCAAACATCCCAAAGCAATGCCAAGTGAACTAATGAGATTTTCTAGTCCGTTCATCAATAGGCTCTATGTTCGATTTGAAATTTCTCTCCTCAAATGACATCACTTCGCTCTTTATATTCTTGGAAAGTGGCTTAGTGAATCGATATCGATTGTTCTAGTAACAACCATGCACCCTACTAACACCCAATTGTTTACCGTAATTGTTAATCTTCGTTATCCTATCAATACCACCTTTGGATGTTATCAATGGACAAGTTAGCAACATCTTACAAAAAATTTGTTGCTTTATTTATTAAATACCTTCAACACATACTAACTCGACTACGAGTAGGATTAGTATAATCAAACAACTTTCCGCCGCCCACTGACCTATTATTATTTTGCAGACTGATCTATCAAGAAACCTAAATTTGGCATAATATACATGCAAACTAACGCTTTAATATTTTGGCGTCATGTGTGGGAAATGATAAAAACCAACTCTTGAAACCCTTTTTGTTTAAAATTTGGTCAATTCACCTAGTAGCAATGGCTGTAAACTCAAAATGTATCGATAGTCGGTACCCAATGCTCCCCATATGGAACCTTCTTGGGTTAAGTCACTAACCTACACTTTTTCAACTCACTACTTACAACTTTTCTACGTAATCTATCACATCTACCAATTTTTTCAACCTACCACACCTATCACTTTTTAAATAAACCTATCACTTTATACAAAATCCAAAGATGGATCTTGCATCTTTCCACCCAAGTTTTTCTCCTCCCGCCACATAGTTGAATAAGCTATAGCCTCTAACACTATTGACCCATATAGTGATTGGAGGAACTTCAAAGATTGTATTGCAAGCTAACAACTCGTAATGACAAAGTGCATAGCTTTAGCCTTGTATTGATGACCTAGAATGTCGGTGCTAACTAGGGATGCAACCGGAGCAGGTTTGGAACGATCATGCAAAATCTGAACCCAACCCGATTAGGTATAAGATGTCTCAGGACCCGACCCGACCCGATAACGATGAACTCGATTCCAACTAGACCCGATAATACAAGTGTTGCTTTTTTTTTTAAGTTTAATTGAAAATAAATATATCAACTTTTTTCTTTAGATAATTTTCCTTATAATTGCATGATTTTTAATTTTATAAATTACATTTCCTAGCTATTACCGTTTTCAAAATAATTATAACAAGCTAAAGATATAAGAATTCATCTAAATTGCAGGTTTCCATACCAGGGTAGGAAATAATTGAAATGAAAATATATATATATATATAACATTCTAACAGCTTTTTAATCATCGAACTTTAAAGCACACAAAACCGAGTACGTGGATTTTAAAGATAAGTTTCAGTGGTAGATATAATATTAAAAATGCTCAACAACTTTATCCCATCAATTTAAAAAATAATTAAAGTCTATCCATGGATGAGCACGACGGCATAAGTGAACTTTTTTTAAAATTTTATGGAGTATTGTATGTGTATTTTATGAATTTGTGTATGAAATGCAGCTAGGTTAAGGAAGGACCGTGTGTGTGTGTGTGTGTATTTGTATTACTGTTAATGTTTTAATTTTTTTAAATTTTATCGAGTCGAGTTGGGTTTATATACTTGACTCAAAACCCTATAGGCTATTTAACGGGTCGGGTACCCTATAACGACTCGCCCAGTTGCATCCTTAGTGTTAACTTATGGAAGGTGTAGGCAAGTACAACAGTGATGGGCTCAATAATCAAATAGTTGATTACCAAGTTCAAGTTGTGAACCTATGTGATGGAGCTCTTACTAAACTTTAACTAGTCGAAGTCTTACATGTATAAGGGAATGGTTCTCGATAAATGCTATAACACCCTTGATTTTAAGATGATTTGAGCCCTTTTTAGTTGATAATTTAAGTACAAATCATCGAGAATTGGTACTTGACTCATTAATTTGTCAGTTTCAAGTAACAAGAAACTAAACAAGATCAAATCAAGCAAAATTGACAAGAAAAAAAAGAAGTATGCGAACTTACTACAACATATTGTAAGCCCCGAAAATTTTCAATAAATAATTCCAAAATAAACTCTAAAAATGACTTCAAATTAAAACCGAACTTCGACTAGTCCTAAATCACGAACGAATCCAGAAATTTTTTAATCTTGAGAAAATGAGAATCCTTAAAAATAAAATAAGAACTCAACAGTCTTTAAATCCAAAACCACTACATATGATAAATTCTATACTTAACTTTGACTTGTAAAATCAGGTAATATAGAACCCAAAAACAAATTATTAAAAAGTAAATAACGATAAACCTTCGGACATAAAACCCAATTCAAGAATTCCGAAAACATTAAGAGATATCAAATACTTACAAAAATAAAATTTAAAATAAATTTTCTCAAACTAAATATGATGTATAAACAGAAACCCTCGGTTTCCAAATTGGCAAATATCTAAACCGGAAAATCACCCGGGAACTCTAAGTGAAATACAGTAGTTTAAGTCCGGAAATATCGCGCTCTTAACCCTAGAGGCCGAGGTGTAGTTTAAGTGTGTAAAGTAACTCGTAGTAATATAAGGTCGCTTAAAAATATCAGATTGGTAGATTTTTAACCTATTTTGAACCCGTTCAGATACAGACTTTGAAAAGCATGTCCCGGGGTTCGAGATATAAAAAATATACCATTAGTACCGTTAGAATCGTATTTTCATAAAGATTTCAAAAATATCAGTTTTATAATTTTTTGATAACTAGAAATATCTGATTTTGCAATTATATTCATATCTCTTTACTACTGGTAATTAACTAATCTTTTGCACTATTCACTACTATTCATTGCACAATTTTATTATTCTCATAAACCCTTATATTTTAGATAAATATTTCATATATTATAGAAAATTTTGTTTTTCAAAAATTTAGTTCGTTTCGGGTTTTTACAGGATCAGTTTCGGTTTAAGACCCGATACTAAAAACAGAATAAATTAATTTAATAATTGTAAAATATTTGAAAAATATTTTTATTTTAATAAAATAATTTTTTAGAATTTTTGGGTTATAAAAATATCATTTATAGCTTATATTCGCGTATTTTGAACATACCGTAACTTATTTGATAATTCACTAAAATAAATTAATTAATTATCTTATTTTAATTATGAAAAATCTGCTACAAAAATTTGAAATACATTTTCTTTTTTTAATTTTTTTATTAAGAAAGTACTCTTACAACCCATACCTTTAAGTACACCTTTCACACATCACTTCTTTTTCACTTTAATCTTTCTACACTTCATATATCACTTCATGGCAGATTTTATTTTTTTTACCTCTTTGGTTGCCTTTGTCCTTTGAAACCCTCCAAAATTAATTAAAATAACCCTCTTTCAATCCTTCTTCAAGAAACTACACATACCATTAATTACACATTACGATTTCATGTCAAAAACCAACCAAATTCCTCTCCCTCTCTCCTCTATAATTCACGCCAACTTTGTGGATATCTTGGCTGCCCCTTTTTTTTCTCTTCATTTAATGTGTCTTTAACTCATTCTATCTTTCTCTCTCATTCACATATCATACATTTACCATTCCTTACATTTTTCCTCTCTATTTTTCCTCTCTTTCTCTCTTCTTTTGTTCTTGTTCTTGTTCTTACAAGAACACTTGCTGCCTCTATTCCTTATTTGAGCTCTCACACATATTTATTCAAGATCCTTTGATAAAATTCATGTCCAAAGCTTCCATAGTTGATGTAGGTAAAGTATAGTGAGAGTTTCATGCATCAAATGACCTTCTATAAGCTTAAAAGCTAAGGATGATGATGCCAAAATGAAACACTCCTCTTATCCATGATTATTCTCTTGTAATATTATTATTTTCTTGCTAGAAGTAGTTATATTTTATAGATCTAACTTTTATAACTTTGATCATGTTTATGTTTAGATCTATGAGTTTATAGTTTACTACTATAGATTTTTTTTATATTTATGTTCATCGAAAGTGTAGATCTTGGTTTTGAACTCAAACAAAAATGATGAAATTCATATCTAGGCAAGACCCACATTTAAAAACCACTTTTCAAGTGTCAAAATGGAAGTTTTACTTGAGATAATGAAGGCTTAATAGGTATATATCATCAAGACTTCATTTTATATGATTCAAAGGTGATTTTCAAAAATTATTTTTCAAAATTAAATTCTATTTTCGGATCTAGACAAAGGCATAACTTAAAAACATGTTTTCCAACTCAACAATGAAGTTTTTATTCAAGATATGAAGGCTCTTAAGATAGGATATGTAAGGGATGAATTTTCATAAGTTTAGATAGACTTTATCAAAAGATATGTCCAAAAATAAATTTTGTAAATTCGGATCTCAACCAAGACCAATTTTGAAAACCCATTTTTCAACACCAAAATGAAGGATTTATTTAAAAAATGAAAGGCTTATGGAATAAGTATCAATAGGAGATGTTTTTTATAAGTAAATGGTAGATCTACTAGTAGAGATTCTCAAAATAGGAAGAGATTACACAGTATAAAATTTGAGTTTTATCCTAACTTTGTGAAATTCGGATAGTTTCAAGACCATGCCTTAAAAACCCTTTTATCAACTCCAAAACTTGAATTTTATATGAAAAGTGGAGAGTATAGGTCATAGATATCATCAAGTAATGATTTTCATAAGTTGAGATGGGATTTGCTAAGAAAAATATGTAGAACAATGAGTAGAAATAAAGTAGGAAAATTTGAGTTGTTTGTCATTTTAAGAAATTCGTAATAATTGAGTAATGGTATGAAAAACCCTATTTTTCAAACTCAAAATAGAAGTTTTATTAAAGAAATGAAGTCCTTAGTGGCTAGGTATGGTTGAGCCTTAAGTTTCTAAGTATCAAATGAGTTTACTTAAGGGAATCACCACAAAAACAATTTTTACAAAATTCGGATTTTTGGATGAACCATATTTAAAAACATGTTTACAAAGTGTAAAATGGAAATTTTCGTTGAAAAATAAAGGCCTTAAGGAATATACATAATAGAGGCTTAATTTTAACAAGAATAAATATATTTTATCAAGGAATTTTTCTAAAAACAAGTAGGAATTGTCAATAATACAAGACTAACCTTTTTAAGTTGATTTTTCATAAAGTCTTACAAGAAAAAGGTTTTCTAAAAATTTCTTTTATTAAATATCATCAAGAACATGTACATATATACTCATGACATATCATTAATGTTAGTAACTTGCTCATATTGCGTGTATGATTGCTTTGGATAGTAAAACTTCATGAACTCTTACAAAATCAATTTTCTAACGTGGTTTTTGCTACTGATCTGGACTGATCAGATCTTTTCAAAGCTTCAAAGTTTTCAAAAATTAAATATGATATTATAATTAGATAGATCTTTTAAAGTAGATAGAAATCGATATAAATTTGCTAAATTCCGAGTTAAAATGACCAAGTTATGGCCGTTTTAAGTTGGAATTCCCGCATAGGACGAGAATTATGAATTTTCTAGTTTTGTTAAATAGTTTGGATTAGTTAAGTGATGAAATACTTATTAGGGTATTTCTTCCTTTTTAGGTGACCCCGAAATCGATGATTCCCTACCACCGAATTACTTTTACTAAGAGATCTGTGATCCAATGGCCGAGTGAGTTTTCCTCTTATTTTATTACCTTGTTTGTGCTTGTAGCTAGTTGCATTAGAATTATAGGAACAAGATAAAAATCGATATGAATGGGGATGGGATAGATGATGAGACTGTGATGTATGTATGCTAAAGAATACTAAAGCATATCGAAACCATGAATCGATTGGATAACTACACAGTTCATATTATTTCTGTTTATGTGTATGATATTGGTTGGTCACTCTAAAGAATATATGAATAATTTGACCAAAGCAAAAAAAATTGGTCATGCATCGCATCGGACAAGTTGCATTTGGTAGCATGCTACTCCTACGTAGGTCGATCAGTATGGTCTGAGGACTCGTTTGGAGAATGAGACCCGGTATCAGAGTTCATTCATAGGGAACTGAGGCGCACTGGGGATGCATCCCATGCATGAGCCTAGCCAAGTCGAGTGCTATGAGCCTGGGGGGCTTTGAGACTAATAGCGGTCGTGTAGACTTTCAATACCATCCCTAACCCTTGATGTGGAGGGCGTAAATCCGTTCTGTGTATGGGCTCTAGATACCCATACATAATTGTCTGCTTATGTGTTTGTTCATGTAAAGCATATGGATGATTTATAACTTGCTTGTTACGGTACAAAATTAAGGAAACTCTCACTAAGCTAGTGTAACTTATACCCCAATAGATGTTTGAATGAACAAATTAACTGAAGAATGCTATGTGGTGACCGAGATAGTTAGAGTCGAATATGACTCCAGGATTCTGGCAGGAAGTAAGAATACTTGAAGATATTAGCTAGGTCTTGTGAATTGCTTTGTGATAGTTTTATATAGTGAAATCTTGTGACGAATTGTAATTGAAGTATAGTGCATTGTATTTCCTTTACGTTGTTACTCAAGTTGTATCAATATGAAATGTATCACTCCGATGTGTCTCCTTCATGTGTTAGACGCCTTGTATATAGTATAGAAGCCTTCGCATGATTGAGGCGGTCATTCATAGGCTTTAATATTGTGTGCGGCGGATTGCCACGTTTAGAGTACCCATCGGAGCAGGGCACATACAGCCTATGGTGAGGGTGGTAGTGTAATTGCTCAACACTAAGAGCCACAGCGCCCCATGGTGAAGGGCGTATGGATCAGATTGTGGGCCAGAAGCCACCACGCCCCCGTAGTGAGGGGCGTATTAGCCTAGTTTTCATCCTAGAACGTCCAGTAGCTACCACGCCCATTGTCATGGGGCGTGGTTATGGCCATTTTCAAGACTAGTTTCTACCACTTCCATTACCACAAGGCATGGTCAATCACATACCCTTCGTTTATTTCTTTTACTCTGATTTTTGGAGAGCCGGATATAAACAGAATGTCTAAACTTTTGAGAAGGAGCTACACAATAGATAATCTCATTTCCCTCTATAGGTTTTTAAAGGCAAATCACAAAAGAAACAAGTCAAGGAGAGTCTAGATTGTAGATCCAACATCATCATATTCAAGCTTAATTTTTAGAGGTTATATTCATGAGTTTGAGTTCTTCTTTTGAATTTCATTTATTTCCTATAATTACTATGGAAGAGTAGATCCTAGATCTAGGTATTGTTTGAATTCTAAATTCATCATGTGATGATGATTTGCTTTTAATGCAATCTAATTGTTGTTCTTATGTTCAATTGCATGCTCTTATATCGTTTCTTAGTTTTGTATATCCAGAATGCAAGTTTATGTCTGATTTTCATCTAAGTCAATTGAGAAATTGCTTTCATGAGTAGATATATGCAATTGATGAGATCTGATTGTAATTCTAGAGCTAAAATAGTAAGGATCTTCTGTAATTCTCTGTTTTCAATGAGTTCATGTGCTTAATGCGATCTTAGGTTTTTATTAATTCAAGAGAGATCCTAAGTAATTGATCTGAGATTATATAAATTGATAGATTCGAGAGGATCATCATTTTGTATAAGGAACTTAATGGCTTAAGAACTCAATTTGGATAATCTTTAGTTTTTCAAGGATTTACATGATGAAATTAGATGGAGGACAAGACCTAAGTCATGTTTGTTCTTGAATTCAAATCCTTACTTGTTGTTTCTGGTGATCTTGCTAACTAGTTTTGTAGTATTTTTAGCTAGTAGTATTAAATAATTATCATTAATTGGTTTGCTAGATAGTAGACAAGAAGTGATTACTAGTAGTTATTTTTTCCCTGTAGATGGCCTCGATCTTAACGTTATATTACGTTGTCAATCGCTACACTACCTATTGCTTGTTGTAGTGGATCTAGGAACGGGCTTTTATGAATTTTAAAACTACGATTGGCAATTCATCAAAGAGTTTTTGGCACCGTTGCTAACGGGGAAAAGAATAATCTTAGGAAAACTTTTGATTTGCTAATTTAGTTATTTGTTTTCTTCTTATAACTTGTGACTCGTTTTGCTACAATTTTGGGCTTAATAATTGCTTAATCCTTTGTTGTGTAGTGCATGGTTCGGAACCATGGGAAGAAACCTATTGACTTCAACCCATAACCAGAAAGGATAATTTTGAAGTACCAAAAGAAGAACAAGGAATCATAATCATCTTCACTTAGAGTTCAAGAGGGTTATCCATCAACTATAGAGATGGTTGATCCGGATGAAAATCAGGGTCAAGAGTTCAACTAAGGAAATTTCAATATGCTTCATGACAGACCGAAGACAAATTCAGATTTTGCACAGCCAGCCTTAGTGGAAACCAATTCTAGCATTATTCGCCCTTGTTGATGCGAAAAAACTTTAAGCTCAAGCCTGCGGTCATACAAATGGTTCAACAATGCACACAATTCGATTGACTCTAAGATGAAGACCTTAATGCTCACATCCAGTTATTCCTAGAGATTTATGACACATTTAAATTCAACGAAGTGAGTGATGATGCGGTTCGTCTTTACCTTTTTCCATTTTCATTAAGAGGAAAAGCTAAACAATGGCTCAATTCCTTACCAAGGAACTCTATTACTACTTAGTAGGAATTAATCAAGAAATTCATGGATAAGTTTTTCCTTCTGTCAAATATGACAAAATTCAGAGCCAAGATTTAATCCTACCATCAACTAGAAATGGAAACTTTGTATGAAACATGGAAAAGATGTAAAGAGTCCATGTGGAGGTGTCCACATCACGGTATTCCCAAGTGGTTGCAAGTCCAAATCTTCTACAAATAAATTAATTACCAAATACGACAAATGATCAATGCTGTAGCGGGTGGTACTCTTAACCACAAAACACTCGAAGAGAGCTTGAAATTTTTTGAAGATATGGCCACTAATAACTATGAGCGGTTTCATATAAGAAGTCGAGATAAGAAGGTTGCTAGTGTGTTGGATGTAGATGTGGCTACCACTATTATGTCAAAAGTTGAAGCACTTTCTCGAAAGATTGATGGATTGACACATCACAACAGCAGCAACTTGCTTTTATGGAGCCATCTCTTGGTGAGAAGACGTGTATTGAACAAGTTGATTATTTGGGCAATCCCATCCAGGCTCAAAACAACCCATACAGCAGCATATATAACCTGAGGTGGCGAAATCACCAAACTTCTCTTGGGGCAATTATAGCAACATTCAAAAGGGCAATCCAAATCTCAATCCTGCCCCTCCCAGTTTTCAAAAAGCACCCAATCAAAGCTCCTACTCTCAACT
Source organism: Combretum micranthum (assembly GCA_024138025.1). NCBI lineage: Eukaryota > Viridiplantae > Streptophyta > Magnoliopsida > Myrtales > Combretaceae > Combretum > Combretum micranthum. Next base: position 105,154 of record JAMXBD010002191.1, on the reverse strand, counting down.
TGAAAATCTAATGATGAAGTTCATTAAAGACTTGGATGAAAGGCAAAAGTCTTTGGACTTGATTATAAAAAATAAGAAACTACTCTAAGAAATTATAGAGCTTCAATTCACAATCTTGAGACTCAAGTGGGTCAAATTGCAAAAATGTTATATGAGAGGCAACCCGGTTCCTTTCCTAACAATATGAGGCTAATTCGAGAGAACATATGAATGCCATAACCTTAAGAAGTGGGATGGAGTTGCAACTTGAGCTAAGGAAAGAGATTGAACAGGAGAAAAACCAAATCCTCATAAAAGAGAAGATGTGCCATGGATTCCATATCTAGCTTGCCTTGTACAAAACAGCGATAAGGAACAATTTTGGAGATTTCTTGAATTGTCTACGCATTTACATATCAACATCCCTTTTCATTGAGGCGCTTCTACAAATGGCAAAATATGTTAAGTTCCTTTGGGAGCTTCTGTCAAAAAAGTAGAAAATTGGAGGATGTAACAACAACGGAAATTGGGGCCAACTCCTCACCAATCATTTTAAAACAGCATCCTCCCAAGTTGAATGATCCTGGTCGCTCCGTAGTTCCATGTGTAGTTGGTGAGATCATTGTAGAGAAGGCATTAGCTAACGTGGGGGCGAGTATCAATCTCATGCCTTATTCTTTTTTCAAAAAGTTAGTCCTTATTGAACTTAAACTAACTGGAATGACTTTGCAACTTGCTGATCGCTCTATGAAGATCCCTAAGAGGATATTTATATACCCTGTTGACTTTGCAGTGTTAGAAATGGATGAAACAAGGAGAAACCTTTGATTCTTGGCAAACCATTCCTTACCACATATAGAACACTTGTTGATGTAGAGGGAGGTAACTTAGTACTTCGGATTGGTGATGAAGAAATGGTAATGAAAACATCTGTAGCAAGTCGTGGGAATAAAGAGTTGGAAAGTTAGAATTTGGTTGATCAAATATGAAGTAACAACAACAAAAGTTGCCTAGTTGATGATGATAAACCACTGGATATAGAACAATGGTCACAACCAAAAGCTAAGATATCCTGCAACTTATCCTTTTAAAACAAGGATGAGAAAGATAATGACACAAATTCTATAGGTTTGAAACAAGTAGTCCAACTAAGGGTTGTTACAAGTGCACAAAAAAGAAAAAGGGTAAAAAAAGCTCATGAGAATGTCAGTGTCAGTTAAAAGTGCAATGGGAACAGTTCCAACAAAGCCCCACATGATCCCCCTTGAGCTTAAGCTCAGCCATCATCCATAAGTGGAGCTAATGACGTTAAACAAAACACTTCATGGGAGGCAACCCATGCCTAATCTCTAACCCTTGCTTTTATTTTTATTTTGTTTTGTTAGTCTTGTTGCTTGTGAAGTGAGAGTATTTATGCTTTTGTGTTTGATTTTGCAAGGATCATGATCTGAAGTCAAAGAACCATGCCAAACAACTAACATTTAGAAAAATTTGGAGACGAAACTACATATGAGCCATGGCAAGGGCATGGTACACACCGATCGTAAGGAAAATCAACCCAGTAGCTACCACGCTCCTTGCCACGGGCAATACCATGGGTCATATAAGCCCAAAACTTATTCGAAGTGTTGTGTCATGCCTCAAAGGATATCTTAAATGCGACAGTCTGCCACACTTGATATTAAAGCTTAAGTATAACAACCTTAGTCATCCCAAAAGGTTTGATATCGGGTGTAAGAATTACCTTCATGATCATAGAAGACCAACTTTGAAACAAGTTGTTTAAGAAAACATTTATATAGCAATTAAGAATGGAAATCATAGCATAAGCATCTTAAATATGAAAATATAAAGGTTTTACAAAATATTAAAGGGGCATTCCCCTATCAAAAGATAAAGTCCATCATAGTCTATCTACAACAATTACATTAGAGATTTACTCAGAAGTCTAAGTCTACAACAAGTCTTTGACTTCATCCAAAAACTCTGGAGTCCAAAAGGTAGTATCTGAGAGAAATATCCTCTGGGCATCAACCAAAGGTAGGGGTGCTGCAATAAATATTTATAAGGGGGTAAGCTTCCTTACTTAGTGAGAATTATTTCCACAAATAAAGTACTCAGACAAACAATATACAAACAAGTTATTTAAACAAGCATATGAAATGCAACAAACATGTGAGCAAACAATTCATATAATTTTTCGGGAATCCTATGTTGAATGGATTTATCCCTCCGTTCAAGGTTAGGTGTTACGGGCTGTAATGTCATAATTTGTAAATGAAGTTCTTTATAGTTTTTGTTCAAACCACTACTAACCGCTAAAATGTAGCTAATTCGAGTATCTACTCACCATTTTAATCAGGAGAATATTCGCCATAAAGTAGAGTTCTACAGACCTCATTACTATGCCTTCATCCCACTAAGAGTATAGTAATGAATACAATATGACTCACTATGTGTAATGTATGAATCATTTTATTTAAGAAATCATGGCATAATATTAGATGTTTTAAAAGTGATCGTAGAGTTTACAAACATATGATTCCTATACTAATAATACAATAATTATTTAACAATTTGTGCATCGATATACTTAGCACAATTTCAATAATGTATGTAAGGCACATGTACTTTCATGTTTTTATCTTTTCCTAATTCTAGTGCCGCTAATCTACAAATAAAAATATAAGTACAAGAATGTAAGAAATCAAACTCACTCAGCTGACAACAGAAGCTTCTAGTCAAAATAGTCCTTGAGGTATGGTTACATAAACAAAAGAAATACTAAAAACCAGTATTTCTTGGAAGTTTTATTTAATTTCTAATTCTATTTCACTGAATTCATCAAAATTCGTATGCAGTGAAATTCTAACTGAAAAGACACGGTACAGAATTAACACGAAAATCTTAGCTCTTAAAACATGATTTTTCCAAACTTTTTATCAACGAAAAATCCCATAGCAAACATATAAATATAAATATAGTGGAAAAATCATTTTAATACATATACTACTCATATTATATACATGATTCTAATGATGTTGTCTTAATCAATGATTTTTCATAAAACAATTTGTTTTACTAGTTGAAAAAGTGAAGTTGACAAAATTATTTTAAGTTGTTTTGGAAATAAAAGTAACGATTTTTTAGTCATCAAATGTGTGGTATAATTTATTTTTCCTTATCTCTTAAAAGATAATTTAGTATAAAAAATTTTAGTCTTTTCTAGTTATCTACAAATTTTACTCATTAAGTAGATTTTACTTGGTGAGTTAATTTTAACTTGTTTTTGTCCTTGTATTTATTAAAATATTAGTGAGAATTTTATAACCAAGTTTTTAAGAAAAAATTCTCACAACAAAGCATTATTACCATTAAGGTCTTAATGATAGTTTTATGAAAAGTAGATAATTTTTTGGTTACTTTGGAAAAGTCCTTGTATGTTATCATTACTAAAATCTATGGTGACCTTTGTCTAAAATTTTTTGAAAAGCATTTTGTAGATATAAAGTTTCTAAACTTTAATGGAACTTTTCCTAAGTGATAAAATTATATTTTTAAAGAAGTTGAGCTTATTTCTTTTCATAAACAAAAAGAATCTTTTTATTTTTATTAAGACAATAATCAACCTAATCATGCATGAATATGGGTTTATAGCTAAGAAACACGACAAAAATATTTAATAAGAAAGATGGAAAAATATAGAGATAAGCAAATAATAAATATCAAGTATTGGAAGTATTAGCTTATTTTAAGGCTTTCGAACTTAGTCATGGGCAAGTCCAAAAAGAGAAACAAAAGAAATAAGAAAATCATTTTGACTTGATGAGGACAAGTCGAAGACTAGAAAAACTAATCTTAATATTAAAGCATGGAATAAATAAAAAAATTGCAAAGCATAATAAATAAATAATGGTCATGTTAGTGAGCTTATATGTTCTAAGAAACACACACACACACACATAAATATAGATAATATAAAATAGAAGTTAAATTAGAACAGTAATAACAACATGTAACCATATAACAATAATAAAATAACATAATAATAAAATAATATTTATTTATAGATAAGAATAAAACAAGAACATAGCATTGCTTTCATAACATTTTGATATTTAGGAAACATACACTATAGTCATATTAAGTTACATGACATGTTAAGAAAGTAAAGGTAAGAGTTTTACCTAAAATATAAATATGGATGGTAGTAAAAGAGAGGTTTTGATAGTATGTAGATAGTGGAAATGTGGGAAATATGGAAAGGTGAAAAGAGATTTTTGGAGAGAGGATTTGAGTGGTGATTTTGAGAGAGTTTTAGTAAAGTAAATGAGTATGTGAAAGAAATGGAGGGAGATGTGGTGTTTATAGAATTTTGAGGAGGAAAATTGTGTGATTAAAATAAAATGAAAAAGAAAAATAAATAGATGTATGAGAGAGAGAGGGTCGTTGGTTTGAGAGAGAAGAGAGGGGGAGAGATCTGTTTCGTATTTTTGTTAATTAAAAGTAATAATTTGTAAGGTATAATGTGATTAAAGATGTATGAAAAAAATAACAAGTAAGAAATATGTATCGCAGAGTATAAGAATAGGTGTAGAAAGTAAAAATAGGTGAATAGTAATGAATAGTATAGAATAGTAGATAAGACAAATTAATACTGGTAGTAAAGAGAATACGCGTAATTAAGCTATATCTAATATTTTTAGATACTGAAAAATTATAAAACTGATATTTTTGAAATCCTTATATTTTTATAAATCTAAGGTGTTATCGAAATATTTTTACCGTTGGGTATACCGAGGCACAGTTTTCAAAAATTGATCCCGTTTGGATCCGAAATAAACTACATTTAAGAAAATATGATATTTTTAAGCTTCTTTATATTATTATGAACTATTTTCCATAATTATCTCAATTTCCTTGTTTAGAGGTTAAGAGCACGGGATTGCCGGATTTAAATCTACTAGGGTTTGTTATAGATTCGTTGACTTTAGGGTTTCCGGTTGACCTCTGGTTTAGGGTTTAAGCATACCGTAGCACAAAATCTGGGTACTTACATGCTGTCAAATTCATAAGCCCATGGCCACGGGACGTATTACACAACGAAATGCGATCAGTAGCCACCACGCTCATTGCCACGGGGCATGATCAAGCAGCACTCCTCCAAAGTAAGTCATAACACACACCACGCCCATTACCGTAGGGCATGGTGACACGTGTATTAAGCACATTTCCCCCCACTTTGTAAGAGTAGGTGTAAGAAAAAGTAGAGATAAAAGAATAATGTAGAATAGTAATGAATAGTGTAATGTAAAGTAGATATGATTAATAAAATACCGGTAGTAAGAAAATACGTGTATAATTGCGATATCTGTTATTTTTACTTGCCGAAAAATTATAAAACTGATATTTTTGAAAACCTTATATTTTTACGAGTTTAACGGTATATTCAGAATATTTTTACTATTTCGAGCTCCGAGACACATTTTTCAAGAACTGTGTCCGATCCGGTTCGAAACGAGTTGCGGTTTTACTAATCTGATCTTTTTATGCTTCCTTAGATAATTACGTACTATTCTATATTCTAAACTCCTACTTACTCTTATCGAGTTGCTTATTCGGATTGCCGGACTTAAGCTATCACGTCTAACTAGGGTTTTGTTGACCTTTAGAGTTCCGGTTGACTTCCGGTTTAGGGTTTTTAGACTAAACCGATTCCAAAAATTTGGGGGTTTGCAAAACCTATTTTCAAAGAAGTAAAAAGGATATAGATATGATAAGTTCAAAAACAATGGATTTTATCAACAACTTAAAAAGATGATTTATTTTCAAATAAAATCAGTAAAGAAAATTAAAAGACCAAGTTTTAGAAATAAAACTTATCCTTAAAGAAGTTAATAAATAAAAATATAAGAGGAAAGAGACTTATTTATTAAAACCATTTTGAGGAAAATATATAACTCAAAATAGGTTATCAACAACTTAATAAAAAAATTTTGGAAAACTTTATTTTTTTATCACTAGAGGCAAAATTGTAAAAGACCAAAGTTAAGGAAAAAATTTAATTGTTTTAGAAAAGAAATTAGAAAAAAAAAAGAATATACTCATTTACAATAACCTAAGAAAATATAAAATTCCTCCAAAACACTTAGAAAAGGAATTTGTTAACATTCAAATTTTCAACATCTTAAGATAAATTGTCTTAAGAAAATTAATCGTTAAGACAACACCATTAAATTTTGCATACAATATGAGTCCATATATATTCAAATGATTTTTCAACCCTATAAGTATTTATATTTTTGCTAAATGATTTTTGAAATCATGAAAAGTTTGAAAACGATGTTTTAAGGGTTGGGAATTTCGTGACAGATTCTGTACCGACCTTCTTCATGACCCAAAAGACTTTTTATGATAAAAATAGCCTTAGAAATAGATAGATCTTTTCGATTAGATAAAAAATGATATATAATATGTGAAATTCCGAGTTGAAATGAGCAAGTTATGGCCATTTTAAGTCGGAATTTCCTTTTATACGAATTTTGACGAACTTGGTAGAATAGAATTACAAGTTTAAGTAGAACTTCCAAGAAATACTTATTTTGAATATTTCTCTAGTTTAGGTAGCGTGGAGACCGAGTTCCCATGTTGCGAGGATTATCTTGACTAGAAGTATCCACGCAAATAACCGAGTGAGTTTATTTCTTACATTATGCACTTATAATTTTGCTTGTAAAATTAGTGGTATTAGAATTAGGAAAAGATAAAATGGAAAATATGCATGTGCTTTATATACTTGGTTGAAAGTATGATTAAGTATATCGAGGCGGGAATTGTTCATAATGAATGTTGGATCTAGTATAAGAATGATTGTCTTACCTGCAAATTCTATGATTACCCGTAAAATATTTAATCATGCCATGGGTACTTAATTAAATTAAATCCATGCATATCATTGGGTGAGTTTATTACATTTATTACTATACCTTGGTGGGACAAAAGCTTAGTAAGGAGATTCATAGAGTCTGTAAATTCTATAAAGCAATGAAGAGTCGCCTGAAATTTAATGGCAGTAAGAAAACACCCGACAAAAACATATATGACAACTATGTAGTGGCTTGGAAATAAACTACAAATGAGTTGGATTATATTTTTGAAAGTAAGGTAGTAGCTAAAATAAAAGCTACCATGGAATTATGTTTATGATAACGGCCTACACGGTCTGGATCACCTAACATCGAATGGAGGAGTAAATCCATTCAACATATGATTCCTAGAAAATCATATGTATTGTTTGCTCACATGCTTGTGCATTTCATATGGTTGCCTAAATAAACTTGTTTTGATTATTGGATGTCGAGTGTTTAATTGTGGAAATAAATCTCACTAAGCATGTAGCTTATACTCTCTTAGATATCTTTTGTAGTTCTCGTACCTTTGGTTGGAACCAAGAGGTTGTTTTACTCAGGTAAAGTTTTCGAACCGAGATCTTATGGATAGAAATGCAGGATAGAAGTAGATATGGAATTCCGAGAGAAGTTCAAAAGTGTAAATTATTTCAAGATAGACTTAGCTATCTTTGATAGGAGAATGCTCCTTAATGTTGTAAAGACTCTTTATAAGTTTTTATGAACCTTGGTTATATTGTTATGATTTATTTTCTTAATTACTATTGTGCATAATTGCTTACATAGCATGATCCAAAGTTTGATCCACTACAATCATGAAAATGTGCCTTACACCCGATATCGAGACTTTTGGGATGACTAAGGTTATCATACTTAAGTCTTAATATCAAGTATGACGGGCTGTCGCATTTAGGGTATCATTTGGGGCGCGACACCACTACTCAAATTACAAGTGGACTTGATATTACAATTAAGAATCTTTCAATTCTTTAATTGCTTGATATCATAAATCAAGTTCCCCTAATCCCTTAGTGATAACTTAACTTATAAACATTGCATTAAGCATTATGATAGTTTCTAAATCTGATCAAATCACTTAGCTTTTGCATTTTGTTCTTAAATCTCGATTCATGAATTCCATTGAACCCCAATTTCTCTTCCGAGTTATCAAAATTCTTATGAATCTCGTTCTTTTCAAATATTTGATTCATAATAGGACTTCAACATGAATTTTCCATGATTCTAACATTCATATAACATAATTTCAACTATCCTCTTAGCAATCTTCAGATTTCAGCAAGTTCCCACAAAGCAAATTCAACACGTCATATACATAAAATCACACAACAGATGAGAATTTGCAAATGAAAACATTATTAACATAAAATTAAACCAAATGAATTACTGATAACAAGGATAGGATCAGAAATTACCAAAAGAAAATGTCTTCTATTGCAAAATCAATCCATACAAAGATGAGTACAGGGCCTCTCAATCATTACATAATGAATACAAAGCAAATATTTAGCACTAGAATACATTATATCTATATTATCTCTAGACTCTGTACTCTTCTTCTTTTAAAACAGTGTCTTTAAATAAAAAGACAACACATGGAAAACTTCCAACTGCTAAATATATACCGATAGTTATTTCTTGTACACCAGCGGTGTAGGGTTTTCTTCATATATGCATCGCCAGTGTTGAAGACAGCATTAAAAAATTTGAATATGTGATCATCGAACATCGGCATAACACCGAAAGCGTAGAATCCCATAGTGCTAGTGTACATTCACATTACAGAAGCCGACAAATCATTTTTGCTACACTGGCGGTATAAGTGCCAGTGTTAGGAATTTTGGCTTCTGTGATCGAGCACATCGCCTCAACGTCGGCGGTGTTGCATCCTTAAGGGCCGTTGTTGCTCTATTTTGGACCAAACTTTGCTCAAAACTCCTTTAGCTTACAAGATTTATCGATCTGAATCTCCATTGACTTGAATTAACACATTAAACACATCAAAGTACAAATTCTTGCAATTTCAATGAAAATTAACACAGCTTTAACACAAACTGAGAAATAGAAAGTGTATAAAATATGAGTTTATCAGGCTACAAAGAAATACAGGGAACTCGCTGCTAATAAACAATTTAAGCTTAATGCTTATTTGAATTGGCAGCCAATCAAGGACTATGGACTTACAAAAGTTTCAAAGTCTTTTGTCAAATCTAGCTTAGGAGACTTTCTTGTCTGTCATTGAAAAGGTTTATCAGGACATCACTTTGGAATTTCTAGCATCATATAAACTGTTACAACTTGACAGATTCTTCGGATTGAAAAGCGAAGTATCGTTTACTGCATCGAACAACACCATACCATGTCTATGATGCAATTTTGTCAACACATTAGTTTGTACTCTTTCGATTTTATTCAATTCGATGACTTCAAGTCCCTCCCAATTGATTGGCTTCGTGATCCCACTTATGACTAGTTTTGTTCAACCATTTCTAGGCGTACTCCATATGATGCTTCCATGTCCAGAGGCTCACATCTCAAGTGAAATAGTTATTGACTCCTCCATTCCTTGCTAGTCCATTCATTGAATGGCAAAATCAATAGCGTAGGAGTTGTTAATCAACTAGACTTATATATTTTGTGGAGTACAATTATAGGGACACGAGTCAATGTTGCTATGGAATTGGCGTTTGTATTCAAACAACAAGCTCATGTGTCCAAAAAAGGTCTTTTCTATGGTGCCTACATTACTAGGTTCTTAAAGAATATGGTGAGTTTCCTCTTGAGGAACTTGATGATGTGGTCGTCGTGCCATATCCCATGACTGAGAAAGCTCTAAAGAGTTGAGGCTTTGAGAAAATAGATGATGATGATGATGAGGAGCGTAATGATACCATTTCAGCACAAACTAAGAAGCTAAAAGAGCTTACTAGAGAAGTTAAGGAACTCAAGAAAGAGATTAAAAGCATGAAAAAGTACCTTAAGTCATTTGTTGAAGCAATAGCAAAGACACTTAAGGTCACACTCCTTAATTGCCTTAGCTCCTTAGGCAGTGATGATGAAGCACTGACTCATGATGAAGTTGGAGTTAGACCATCAACTCATGAAGTAGACCAACCTAGACCTATGGGAGATGAAGATGAAGAAGATGTGGATAGCCAAATTGATACTTACCATGAGGAAGAAGAAAGGACTGAGATTGTGGAGCATGGTAGTGAGTCTGATCTAGTTGGGACACATACCCCTGTAGTGCAAATGGATACTGATATTCGTCCTATAGATGAGGAGGAGGATGACTAATCCTCATATGACTAATTTTATTGTTTTTTTTTACTCCTTCTCTATTTTGATGTATTGCTTAATTGTGAGAGAGAGAGATCCATATGTCTGTATTTCTTTTCGTACTTCATTCAAATACACTTACTCCTTGTACCTTAAGCTAACATGTTAATCTTCTTGTTTCTCTTTTGTCTTTGATCGAATCATGATATAGGGTAACTTTAACTAGATCCTTGACTTATTCGTGCGATCAATCTAACCTTCAGGATGGTACCTCTTCCTATCTTCTCTTAATGCCTTAATTTCGTCGATCTATTTTCTTTCCCTCTTTAAACTTTCATGACAAGACATTGAGGATAATGTCCAACACAAGTGCGGGGGAAGAAAGTATACATTAAAGCAAAGAAAGTCGTTTAAAAAAATTAAATAAATAAATAAATAAAAAGAAGAAGAAGAGGAGAAGAAGGGAAACTTAAGGGTGTTATAATGCCTTAAGAGCTTCATGGCATCTAATGCCTCGAATAGGAATGAAATTAACCAAATTTGTTTACTAATTTCTCCTTAACTTTTTGCTTGACAATCGGACTTTGAAATCATGGTTTCAACTGAATGGAACTTTAGTTTTAAGTAAATGAATGGATTTCCTCTAAGAAGTTGTATTGAACTCTCACCTTACCTGCTTTGAATCATTGATAATTAATCAAGGTTATAAGGTGGAATCTAAGTGAAATAAGCTTACTTACTTTTTAATTATGGAATCTAGAGTTTGAATTAGACTTGGGTCCTTAGCAAAACATTAATTGGTTTAATTTCTAAATTCACTAGGATTATACTCTTTTCAAGGTTATCAAACTCATGATTCTATGTAGAATCACCAAGGGGTCAATAGAATCGAAATGTAGAAACGTAAGTTTCTACAACCTTTACAAAACAGCTCTGAAAAAATTATAGAAATGCTTATAGAAGATGTGGAAAACATAAAACACATAATGGATGTAAAAAAAAAAAAAGAAATTAAGTTTTTTTTATCATAATAATTCTTGATCTATGATATAACATATATAAAAAATAACGAATAAAGTCAAAATTAATTTATTTTCTATTGTGTTTTGTTTGAAATAAGTGATAAATTAAAGGAGAATCAAATTTTCCAACTTATTAAATGCTTAATTATATAAATGAAATAAATAAGTTTTATTGTAAACTTTGCAACTATAACTTAACTTGAGTGGATTCTATAAATGTAGAACAGGGGTTTTCAAGGGAAGGAGGGAAAAAGATAGAGTGTGTCGAAACTAATAAAAACAAAACAAGAAATATATATGATTCTAATTCCTAATAGTTTATGAGCTTGTAAACATACGGTTGTATTTTTGCTCATTTGACTTAAATAGGTATAATCGGTAAATTTCTTTAAAATCATAAGATTCTGCCAAGTTTACAAGTAAAGTCAGTTAAAATCATAAGATTCTACTAAAAAAAGATTATATCACGATTTAACTCGGAAGAATTTCCTAAAATCGTAAACTCGTAGAATTTTATGGGTAAAATCGTGATTTTGATAACCATCGTTCTTTCATTAAAAGTTTTGAGAGCCCTCAATCTTTAGTGAAAGGCAAAGGAGATTTTTCACTTGGAATTCTTTCCGAGTGTCTTTTTGGAATATAACCATACAAATAAAAAAAAAGGTAATAAGGATGAAAAGAAGTAGGCAAAAACCCGGCTAAAGGAAAAAGAAAATATGCAAGCAAAAACCCATCCCTCTGACGGCTAAGTAAATAAATTGCGCTTAAATGACAAATTCATTGATATGCCAGGTCTTGGTCCCTCAAAAGAGCAAGGTTTGACCCGCTATTAACCTGAACTTAAGAAAGCAGAAAATGACTAAGTAAAATTCCATGAAGATTACAAAAAGGAGAGAAGCCCAAGGGAAATTTTGATGCAACATACTTCATTTTAGGATTTTTATGCTTAAAAGATCATTGATGGGATTACATACTCTCAAGTGAACAGATGAATGGACCAAGTCTCTTTTTGCTCTGTTTGACCTTAGATTTAATTTTAACTTTGGAAGCTATTTTTAAATGGTAGAGGTAAAGCTTGGTTTACTCTGATTTTTTACAAGGTTAGCTAAAGTACTTTTGATACAATATTTCCATGATAGGGTGAGGGTCGTATTCAAGAAATGGAGGAACTATGATGAGCTTGAAAGGCTGAATCGAGCAATACTAATGTTTTAAGATAATTACATCTTGCAATATCGATCATGATTGATGATTAATTTGTTTGTTGTTGAGTTGCTCACTTGTTCAATGATTTGATTTGTTTTACTTGAGGACAAGCAAAGATTCAAGTGTGAAAATTTGATAAATGCTATAATACCCTTGATTCTAAGATGATTTCAGCCTTTTTAGTCGATAATTTAAGTACAAATCATCTAGAATTGGTACTTGATTCATTAATTTGTCAATTTCAAGCAACAAGGAACTAAACAAGATCAAATCAAGCAAAATTGACAAGAAAAAGAAGGAGTATGTAGACTTACTACTCCATACAGCTCATGGCGAGGGTGTAGTGTAATTGCTCAACACTAGGAGCCACCATGCCCTGTGTTGAAGGGTATATGGATCAGATTGTGGGACAGAAGCCACCATATCCCCTACCACGCGCCGTGGTAAGAGGCATATCAACTCAATTTTCATCCCAGAACGTCCAATAGCTACTACACCCATTGCCATGGGGCGTGGCCGATTACGTGCCCTCCGTTTATGTCCTTTGCTCTGATCTTTAGAGACCCAGATATAAATAAAACACCTAGACTTATGAGAAGGAGTTACGTAATAGATAATCTCATTTTCCTCTATGGGTTTTTGAGAGGTTTTTTAAGGCAAATCATAAGAGAAACAAGTCAAGGAGAGTCTAGATTGTAGATCCAACATCATCATATTCAAGCTTCATTTTTAAGGGTTGTATTCATGAGTTGGAATTATTCTTTTGAATTTCATGCGTTTCCTGTAATTACTATGGAAGAGTAGATCTTAGATCTAGGTCTTGTTTGAATTCTAAATCCATCGTGTGATGATGATTTGCTTTTAATGTAATCTATTTGATGCTCTTATGTTCAATTGCATGCTCTTATATTGTTTCTTAGTTTTGTATATCCGAAACGCAAGTTTATGTCTGATTTTCATCTAAGTCAATTGAGAAATTGCTTTCATGAATAGATCTATGGAATTGATGAGATCTGATTGTAATTCTAGAGCTAAACTAGCAAGGATCTTCTGTAATTCTCTGTTTTCAATGAGTTCATGTGCTTAATGCAATCTTAGGTTCTTAATAATTGAGGAGAGATCCTAATTAATTGATCTGACATTAGATAAATTGATGGATTCAAGAGGATTATCAGTTTGTATAAGGAACTCAACGGCTTAAGAACTTAATTTAGATAATCTTTAGTTTTTCAAGGATTTGCATGATGAAAGTAGATGGAATCCAAGACCTAGGCCACGTTTATTCTTGAATTCAAATCCTTGCTTATTGTTTCTAGTGATCTTGCTAACTAGTTTTGTAGTATTTTTAGTTGATAATATTAAGCAATCATCATTATTTGTTTTGCTAGATTGTAGATAAGAAGTGATTACTAGTAGTTATTCTTTCCTTGTAGATGACCCCGATCTTAATGCTATATTACGTTGTCGATAGGTACACTACCTACAGTTGTTGTAGTGGATTTAGGAACGGGCTTTTACAAATTTTAAAACTACGATTGGCAATTCATCAGTTCCATTGTAGATCTCTCCTTACAGCTATTAAATGATGACCAACTTGGTGTCATCATGAAAAAACTCTAAGAAGAGAAAGAAACCATGAAGAGCTCTACTTATAGTCCGATGGGGGCATTCCCTTTTGATCCAAGCAATCTTGAGCAAATTGTTAGTAAATGGGGAAATTCTGAACCTTAATGTCATTACACAAATTTAATGATGCTATCATTTGTAAGGCTTTCCCTAAGATCCTATTGGAGGTTGCCTATAAGTGGTTTAATCAAATCTCACTTAACTCTATAACTTGTTTTGGAAACTTAGAGAACATATTGTTAAAACACTTTCTCATAAGGAAGCTACTAGAAAAAAGGACACTTCATCCTTATATCTTGTGAGGCAACAACCAAAAGGACCACTTAGAGATTACATGTCAAGATATTCAAAAGTTGTTTATCAAATATCAAAGTTGGACATGGTAGTTTTACTGCATTTAACCATGCAAGGGGTTAATTCAAAAGGAAAATTCTTCAAATTCTTGGTATAAGAGCAAACCTACAACACTAGACCAATTCTTGTGAAAGAGCTATAAAACACTTTATTTAAGAGGATAACTTATGAGCATGATGGGGGATTGACAAGCTTAGGGTAGAACTTGAAGAACATAATGGAAATATGAAATCTAATAGCCCATCTGAAAGACCAAAGCTCCATGCCCTCTTCCTCAAAACATGGCAAAAGCAACGGCAAGAAGAGATTGTTTAATACCTATGTGTAGTTTGTTTCACTCACTAAACCCTTGGGAGATCTTTCTTAGAAGTACGTAATAAAAACCTCCTTCCGAATGAAAAGTAATCTCAATTAGCATAACAGCAGCAAATATAGGAATTGTTAACGCAACTATGATCATAATAATGAATGTTTTCAACTAAAGGAAGTTATCCATGATGCTATATATTGTGGTACTTAAGAGATATATTGCCAACCTAAGTAATAATATTAAAAGACCCACTCAACATCTAGGGCCAATTGAGACCAACAAGAGGAGGATGATCAGGTTGATTGCTAAAAAAACCAAGCACTTAATGGTGTCATCGGCACTATAGTGGAGGACTATGCATCATGAACCACTTGAAGTTAGCAGAAAGGTAATAGATTATGCTCTAAACTAAGAAGCCTAAAGTGGATAACTCTATGTCATTAGCGAAAGGACATAGAGGGTCTTTAGAGCCCTTATCCAAGATGCTCTAATTATATCAACTAGCATGGTGGAAGTCATTGAAGGGATTATTGACATGGGCAACAGAGATGACATCATTTTCAATAAGAACCTTTGTATAGATGACTTTAAAGATTATAAGATTCTGAAGCCATACAATCATGATTTGTTTGGCTTTAATAACCAACATGTATGAGCTAAAGGAATGTCAGATTTCTAATGGTAAAGTGCTGGTTATGTTACAACATCATACTTGGCCAATTGAGCCAACCAACATTTGGTTTGATCATACATCCCTTGCTCACCTAAAGGCTAAGGTTTTGGACCCCACTAAAGTTAATATGTAAGGGGCACTGAAAGTTATCAAGAGAATTGTATTTGAAGGCCTTAATAAAGGATCAAACATATCAAATGGATATGAACCTAAGAAAAAGATTAAGAAAAAAAGAAAACTTATCAAGGAGAGAGAGACAATAAAGCTAAGCAACAATCTCGAACAGGTGCATCCTTGTTCGCTAATTGGATAAAAAAACTTGTTACTTTTTCTATGCAACAAAGTAGATGTTTTTTACTTGGTTTCCCCTTACCATGCAAGGAAATCTTCCGCAGTGATAACCCATCAGAAAGTATCAATCCAAAGGCTAAGATAGTTAAACAAAAGAAGAGGCACCATGCAATAGAGAGGAAGACCACCATTGAGGAAGAAGTTAAAAAAATTGCTAAAAGTAGAATCATCTGGAAGAAAAATACCCATTTGACTCATCAATGTGATACTGGTGGAGAAGGCCAATTGAAAATGGCACAAGTATGTTAATTACTCCAACCTTAATAAAGTCTACCCTAAAGACTATTCATTCTCTCTAGAATTGATATGTTAATCGATTCTATGTCCAAAAATGCACTTTTGAGTTTTATGGATCCTTACCCGATTATGATCATATCAAATAGAGATGACTAATGAGGTTCCACATCATTATCACTGCCTTCAACACTCATAGTTATAAAGTCATGCCATTCAACCTAAACAATGTAAGTGCATCATAACAAAGAATGGTGACGGAGGTCCTTAAACCTCAACTTAGAAGGAACATTGTCCATGTAAACAACACAATCATCAAAAGTTGCATGCTTGGTTATCACCTTGTTGACTTAAGAGAGACATTTGATAAACTGAGGTATTATAAGGAAAACAGGACCTTAAAAGTGTGTTTGGGGTAGCTTCATGAAATTACTTCGGTATATAGTTACCCTGCAAGGTATTGAAGCCAACCCCAATTAAATATGAGTTATGCTTGACATGTAATCACCGAAGTTAGTTAAGGATATACAATGACTCATAAAAAGGATAGCTTCTTTTAACATATTTTGGTAGAAGCGTTGATCATTGCACTGAATTCTTCAAAATACTAAATAATCTTACTGACTTTGGTAGACTAAACAGTGTAAGACCTCTTTCACGAAGATGAAAAGATTCTTAACTAATTCATCCATTTTTTCTAACTTGGTCTTATGAGAGAATTTATACCTTTACCTTTTGCTTGGCAGCCATGCCCTCTCTTTGGTCCTAACCTATGCAGAAGGAAAGGAACATTGGTTGATGCACTATATGAGCCATATTTGATATTCCTAGAAGGACAATCACTAGGGTACCTAAAATCTCACTATATATAACTGAGCCCTAAATCTCACAATGAAAGTTAAGGCTAAGATGGATAAAACCAATTTGCCATATATTATGCACCTATAAGTGATTCCCAGCACACAAAAACTTTTGATACGATTCACGATAAATCTTGTGCACACTTAATGCACAATTAAAGATCATTTGATTTATAAAATATAGAGAGTGAAAACACCATGAAGGTAGTTTCAATAGGATTCAAGAGATAATAGTCATGAGTTTTCTTTTTACAAGGAAAAGGATTATTTATATAAGTCCCATAAACTAATTAAGATAAAGAAAATAAATAAAATAGTATAAAGTTCAAAATATAAAAGTAGTTTGTAGCCTAGAATTGACGTATCAGTAAGCTGGTATAATAAGCTACCGATGAACTAGTATGTGAACTTAATTTACCCTTAGCTAAATTAGTGTATTAGCAATCTGGTCAAAAGAGTCACTGGAAAGTGGCGCATCTTTTCCTTCAACACATACCTCAGATTTTCCTTACCATGTAACTTAGTTAGTAACAACAAATTATATCCAACATAATCATGGTCATCATGTAATTGAAATGTTGAAACAAACTTCTTTTCTTCGATCTCTAAGCTATGTGTGAGTACTTGAAGTGCAAGGTTCTGCAATCCCTTAACCCGTATTCTAGTGATTGATCCCTTAAGTTGATTCCTATCATCTACCCAAAGTAAATGGAGATCTGTGATATTGAAAGTAGCTGACACACCGAATTCACGTGGAAGGTCAAGACAGTAGGCATTGGTGTTGATCTTGTAACGCCCTAAATCAAAGGCGTCTACAACCCGCCACATGTCCTCTTTTCAAAGGCACATGCCAAGGCTATTACTAAACCACAATAGATAGAACATCATCAAAACTCTCTAAAATAAACATCTTTAATATAAAATTTCATAAAAGTTGTTCCACTACATAATCCGAAAACTAAAGAAATCTAAAAACATAAGAACATAAAAAGTTTTTACAAATAAAACTTCCAATGAAACTAATCCATCAAAATAAAGTCTCTACTAAAATAAAAGTACTCATAAACGTCTCCATCCAAATCCTTAATGATCATCTGGATGGTCATATGTACTATCGTGCTCCCCGTCATCAACATATACATCATATCCCAACAAATCATATATAATAGGATCATCATCTGCACCTGTAAAAATAAAGGATTGAGCACAAAGGCCTAGTACATCCAAACCACAAGCACATGCACATGATCATACATAACACAATATAACATACAACTTATAATTTCTAATGCAACAAGCACAAATTAATTTATCTTTTCATTAGCTTGCAACCAACACAGTTTAGGAAAACTCATGATATAATCCCAAACCGGAATAACTCAAATCCCGAAACGCATATTATAATATATACATATATATAGTTTGCATGCCCACCAAAGCTCGAAAGCACGACTCCTAATCTACCAGAATCATCTCCAAGCACGAGTCCACTCAGGACAACCTCACACAAGGATCATTAGTTGTCTCACTAGAGACCACCCTCCACCATGGCCTCGCCATGAGTTCTACTCTAGTCGAAACCACTCACAACCAACACTCAATTTCAATTAAGGTCGTATATTCGTTAATCAGTTATAAATTCTAAACCTATCACGCACAGCAGCAAATAAGGTAAGGACGTACCTGGATTTGCTTCCAATCCAAATCTACTCAACAGAAACTTTAATTGAAATGGAACCTAATCTCACAAATATTCCTGATTAGCAACATATCTTAATCAATTCCAATTGCAACACATAATTAAACTCTAATCCTTAATTTCATAACCTTACTCAAAGAATCTATAACTCTAATCATAGATCTACGAAAAGAATTTAACACACTATCTCCTTTGTTTATAATTCAATGAAACCTTCAAACTCAACTTTCTCCTCAATTTCTAATTTCTCCAAAATTCCTTCAATATGTATATAAAATCTCCAATTAACAATTCGATTTAAAACAACAAATAAATTTCATTTAATGATAAGATTAGATGGATCCTTACTTACCTAGAACTTGCTGATCTTGATTTGAAATAAAAACCTTAAATCAATCAATCTCCTGATCACTTAATTTATTCCCAATTGCTATAACTTCCAAATTATCATATTCTTATAATCATCAAATCCTAAAAAAAATCACAAAACACTAAGAAAGATCTTACCTTTTTCTTCGAATTGAAACCATACAAATCTTCAGATCTGACCTTAAGGTTTCTCAAACTCTTATAGATCTTGAATCTCCTAGGTTTGATAATCAAAAGCTCTTGATTTCCCAAAACCGGATCTTCAAAGGAATTGTAGGGTTTCTCCAAAGAATTCTCCACAACGTTTTCCTTACAAATAATAGATAGATCTTAGAATTTAATCGGTTTTTTAGATTGTGAAAAGATGGGAGGGAAAACACTTACCAAGATGTTTTTCTCATGCTCTGCTTAAGGTTTCTAAAGCTCAGACAAAGGAATAGAAAACTAGGCTAAGGCATCTATATATAGGCTAACTTAGCTTAGGAAAAACGCTAGGTTCATATCCAATTTAAGCAGCCTTCTACCATAATCTATTCTTAAATAAGTTTTACCATGTGAACACAATACAATTGTATTTTCAACTTTGACCATAAAACTTCTTATTTAATATCCTTTGACTCTTTGACCCTTCTTAATAATCCTTTTATATACTTTAGGGTTGACCATAAAACCTTCTTATTTTATATCAAACAACAAACTTTTCATTCTTTATAATTTATTTATCTTATATTATAGATCTTCTCAATGATGCAAAAAGGACCATCTTCCCTTGGTGATAGCTTATGAGACTTCTTATTGGGAAATCGATATTACTTAAAATGAATCCAAACAAGGTCTACAGGATTGAATGACTTTGATTTCCCTTGTTTGTTTCCCGTATTACTATCTCTGACATTCCTAGGTCTTCTTGAGATACTTATAAGCTTCGCATGTAGCTTATAGAATCTTTTGCTCATTCAACCCTACTAACACTCTGTTCCCTTGTCACTGGTTTGGTTATTGAATACATAAGAATGGTTAGATTATAGCCATAAATAACCTCAAAGGGATTCTTATTGATTGAAACATGTGATGATATGCTGTAAGTGAACTCCATAATAGGGAGGCACAAGTTCCAACTAGTAAGGTTCTTACTAACCGTAACCCTAAGCAAAGTACTTGGCGCATGATTGACAACCTCGATCCAGCTATCTATTTTAGGATGACATGAAGGGTTGTACATTAGTATAGGCCCTAGCCTCCTTCATAGGGTCTTTTAGAAGAAACTCAAGAACTTGACATCCATGTCTGATACAATGCTCTATGGAAATGTCATGCAATCTAACAATCATCTGCAAAATAAGTTAACAATATACATGGTGTTGTGTGTCTTATGACAGGGTAGGAAGCAAGCCATTTCACTAAACAATCCAATGGAATCTCGCCTCTCTAAGTCCCAAGCAGTCTCAAGTTAAAATCCATAGTAATGTAAATCCAAGGTCATGTAGGTAATGATAATGCCATAGATTCTCCCTATGACTCATACTTCCCTTTTGCCTTTTTACAAACAACACATCTTTCAAGAACTTTATGAATATCCTTTATCATTTCCCTCCAATAAAAATGTTCCTTCAGCAATTCTAACGCTATTCTCTCGCTTCAGTGACCAAATAATCCACTCGCATGCCCTCTATACACCAAAAAATCCCTAACAAATCTACTCAAAATGCACAATTTTTCTCCTTTATATAAGAAGTCATCTATCAAGTAATAACCATCAATTGTTACCCCTTCAACAGCTCATGCCACAATGGGCCAAAAATACTCATCATCAACATGTTGATTTTTCAACAATTCAAAACCCAAGATCTTAGCTTGAAGAAAGGTAATAACAGCATACATGTGGAATAGTACATCAACAACTACATTAGCACTTCCTTTTTTATATATGATCAAGTAAGCAAAGCCTTCCAAGAATTCTACCCACTTTGTTTGTCATCTAGAAAGTCTTTGTTGGTCTTTAAAATCTTTCCACGCATCGTGATTTGCATAAATAACAAATTCCTTTTGTGATAAATAATATTACAACATGATGAGTCTTAAGTGAACGAATGGAACTGATGTGACAACGAAATGGATTCAGGCATGTTTCAATCAAACAGAGGCTAAGCTGGCTCGAGGCCGTCAGCTTATATATCAAACACCCCTAGCTTATTCTTAGATACGCCATCGGTCTACTGGTTCTACGCTGCCGACCTTCACGCCAATCTATAGGTGCTTTCGTCTGGGAAATTTATTTTAGTTTAAGGTTGCTTCGGGAAAGCCACTAGTACTTTTTATTTTGCCAACTTATATGCTTTTGATAGCAACATTTGTTTTAGGTCTTTTAGGGTTTTCTTTCTTATTATATATGGTCCTATTTGCTTTGTATGTTTAAGACTTGGATAATAGGTTTTGAGAGATTTTCTTTGAGTTCTTAAGTGAACTTGTATGAACTTATTGGATTTTGTTCCATCGCGTTCTTTATTTTGACTTATCAATCAAAATTTCTACCTTCGATTATGGTGTCTACAACATATACCAAGATTCTTGCTTTCTTATGAGCATAGGGTTACAATTTACCATACTTATGTGTGTTGATTATCGGGTTTTATTTCACATCATTCGTGGGGTCTTAGGTTAATTATACGTAGGGTTTGCGAAGTTGGGTTGAGAATCCTGATTTTGGTTTACGAGTTTCTTCGTGTCGAACATGTGACGAATTGGAGCATATTTAATTCGCATCAAGAACTCCTTGTCATAAGCCGAATAGTACAAAGCGGCACCATTCGGGTTCTCATTGAAATAAGCATTAGGCACCTTTCTTGCATCAAGATCACACCGGTTTTAACCCCTGAGGCATCATACTCCAAATCAAAGGTCTTCTTAAGATTAGGTAATGCTAAAACGAAGGCACTAATTAACTTATTTTTATCTCATCAAAGCTCTTCTACACCTTATCATTCTACACAAACGTAGTATTTTCTTAGTAAATGCAGTGAGAGAACTTACGATACTACTGAAGTTTCCAATGAATTGCTTATAATAGGAAGTGAGCCCTTGAAAATTTAGAACATCTACTGCATATTTAGGCACTAGCCAATTGACAATAGCCTTAATCTTCTCCTTATACTCCAGGTCCTAAAATAATGAACCCTATAAATATCACCTTAGGCTAACAGAAAGAGCATTTCTTCAAATTGCATACAATTACTCAGATCTCCACATTGAAAATGGCTCAAAGACGGCCCGCATAACTGTCTAAATATTTACTATAAATCAAAATATCATCAAAATACACAACTACAAATTTGTCTAGAAAATCTCTCAATACATGGTTCATGAGCCTCATAAAATGTACTGGACGCGTTTGGTTAGGTCGAAAGGCATTACTAACCACTTATATAATCCATGTTGGTCATGAAAGCAATCTTCCATTCATCCCCTACTCTCTTTCATATCTAATGATAATTTCTCTTGAGATTTGCGTTTGAAAACATCTAAGCCCCATTCAATTCATCCAACATATCATCTAGGCATAGAGTATGACATCTGTATTTGATAAAAATTTCTTCAATAACTTTGCTGTCATTTCACATTCATCATGTCCCATCCTTTTCGACACCAGGAAGGCAAGTATTGCACATGAGCTAAGACTCTCTTTAACACAGCCCCTTTCCATCTATTCATTTACTCGCCTCTTTATTTCTTCACCTCTTTAGGATTCATGCGATAGGTGGGGTGATTAGGTAAAATAGCTCTAGGCTATATGTCTATAGTGTGCTCAATTCCCTTACTGGTGGTAACCCCTTAGGCAATTCCTATAAAAATACATCAACATACTCTACTAGCAACTATTACACCTCCGAGGGGGTGGAAGTTTACAATTGAATAAACTAAGGAACCACCTAAATATCTAAATATGATGCCCTTGACTTTTTGACCCTACAAGCCACTTTGGACAAAAATAATAATGAAAATTACATTTAAGATCGTGTAAAATTGACTATTCATTCATAAAAAATGGAGTTAAAATGGCATAAATATCATAAAAACAATAGATGTCTAATTGAGGAATTATAATAGGCAAGAGTAGAGTATAGGCTAACATTTAAGCATATTTTTAGCAGCTTATTTACTATTCTCACTATTCCTATCAACATATGACCTTGATTTGGAGTCAAATTATCTCGATGATTACTTTGCCTCCTAATTTAGAGTAAGTTTCCTATTGAGTTTTACATCACTTGTGCTTATAGACTTAGCGTACTAGTTATATATAATGAATTGGTATGCTTGACTGGGTACTAAGGATATTGCTTTTGATTGATGAATGAAGACTTATGTGTGAAAATTGCAACCAACCATTGTCATGTGTATTAGATGTAATGATGAGTTTGTTTACAAAATTGATTGATTGCTTAAGAAACAGATTAACAATTATTTGAACTCAACTTAATAAATGGATCATGCATATCATGTATTGCATCTTAGAGAACAACTAGTGTCATACACCATCTCTACTAAAAAGGAACTAAGTCATTTTGGGAAACTGCTTTATGGGTAGACTTATGTTAAGAGCCTAGCTTAGAGACTTTTATAGCATCTCAAGCATGTGTTTTAATTTTGTTTCTAGAATTATGGAAAACTTTTGTTGAGAAAAAATCTTGAAAAGGATCCAGCAACAGCAAATACTTGAAGCTGATGGGTCGTGTTGGATGTGGAGACCCTTGCAATTTTTCTTCAACCCAATCACAGAAGGCGTATATTATATGCAATTTGACCAGTGATTTTATATATATTTTCATGTGTTTGTTGGACTACATATATTGATTGATAATTGCTTGACAACCATGTTTGGTTAATATGAGGAAAATATCACTCAACTGGATGTAGCTGACCCATCTATAATGTTTTGTTATTGTAGGAGAACTTATGGAACATGCCAAAGCATAGCATGCCTCAGGCTAGCTCATGGGTCTTTGGAGCAAGAGCTAAGTGTAGGAGTTCCTTAAAACCTTTCTATTTATGTTTCTATTAAGAAGATTTACTAGGTTTTTCATACTTATATTTTTACTCGTAAACTTATAGTGATATTTGGGATTGTTTTAGCTTGGCCCTCCTATCCCTATCTAACCTTTATTTATCCATTTACATTGTTCTATGATAAGTCATTTTTACTCTATATTTTTCATAGGATTTTAAGCTTAATTCACTAAATTTTTTTTGATAAAATCTATAAAAATTATGTTTTTGATAAATAACATTGTTTTAAAACTCTTAGAATCAAATAAGGAGTAATCAAGTGTTTTAATTCAAATTTAGAGCAAAAACAAAATTAAAGTAAAAAATGCAAAAGTCGAGCCCTGAAAAGACACGGTCGAGTCCAAATAGAGAAAAGATAGCAAAAATTGGTCTATTGAGCCTCAAATGCGAGCCCTCGACATGACCCTCAACTTTAATCGAAGCGATCGAGCATCATTATGAAGAAAATATATTATCAAGCCTCAATGTCAAGCCTCGAGTCTCTACCCTTGAAAATTGTGTTGACAGACCAATTCTTTAGTAGAATTTCCTCGAGCCTTAGCAATTCGACCATTGACTATTTCAATTTTAACATCGATAGAGCCATGGACAAAAACACATAGTTTACCTTGGAACTTCCTGAAGTCGAGCTTAATCTTGCTTAATACGAGCCTCGACCAACAGAGCACACGACCCTCGATGAGTGTTTTCACAGACCATATGCGCGTGAAAAGTTATCAAATTCTATTAGAAAGGATTTGCTGATCCACCAAATGTCAAATAAAGATGGCTATGTTTTCTGTGCTTAGTAGTCTATAAATAAACGAGCAAGCATGCATTGTAAAGTATGTACCAACAGTGTAAATCAATATTAATGTAGAGTGGATTTTTGAAGGATTTTTGGGTAAAAGAATTCTCATTTCTTTTTACTTAAAAATTTCTTCTGTTTTCTGGGTAAAATCAATTTAACCCAATGTTTGTAATTTCTATGAATTTCTGAGCAATTAATTGATTCATCTTTCAATTTTTTTTATTTCTTTTTATTTGTGCTTATTTTGTTAAATCCGTGGAGAAATAAACTCCTACAACTTAGGGATTACAAATTCAATTCCTGATTCAATCTGATTTCAAATATACTTTCAAGTAAATTTGATTGGGTGTTTGTAATTAGTGACTTAAACTTAACTTGTGGTTTTTAAAGGAATTGTGCATTCTTTTAGATCTACGATTGATTTTAATTGAATAAATCGAGAGATCATTCAATTGAATAGATCTGTGGTTGCTAATGGAGTCGATCCTGACTACCTCTTGCCGAGGAATGGGTGAAGACTTTCTGTCACTTGTTTTTAAATTGAGTTGTCTTTTCAAAACAATGGATT
Organism: Combretum micranthum; assembly: GCA_024138025.1. NCBI lineage: Eukaryota > Viridiplantae > Streptophyta > Magnoliopsida > Myrtales > Combretaceae > Combretum > Combretum micranthum. The sequence continues at coordinate 79,844 of JAMXBD010002191.1, read as the reverse complement.
CCTACTCTTTATATAGGTCTAATTGAAACTTCAAATTACTAGTTTTAGCTAGATCTAGAACTACTGATTTTGAGAGAAGCTTTAATATAAATTAGAGAATCCGGTAGTATGAACACACCATTTCAAATAGCTTTTAAGAAGTTGTTGTTCTTAAAAAGTCATTTTGATAAGAATTGGTGAAATAATCCTAGCTACTATTCCATAGAAGTTACAGACTTATTTCTCATTTTACTATTAAACATTTGTGAATATTTCGAACTTAGCATCGTTTTATTTCGTCTTTATGTTTTCATAAAACCTTTCTTTAGCTAGCCAATTAATGGAATTGAGAGTATATTAGTTGTCAACCATTCATTTGGGACCGACCTAAATCACTTTTTATGCTACATTTGATGGATGCGCTTGCCCTGTGAGATCGTAGTTGTTGATTTAGAAAACATTTACAAATTTGAAAAACTCGGCCAATGATCAATGAAAATTGAACTTTAAATTTCATACACGCTTACACAAACCATTGTGCATTTCTCATCTTTATACAAATCCCTATTTATTCAATAAAGCCTCTATTATCTCTACATTCATTACATCTAAGTAGGAGTCCTTAGAGAGTGAGTTTGACTTATACGCGATATTAGAAGCCTTTAGATGATAAAGGTGTTGATTATAAGCTTTGGTATAGTGTATGATGAAACTATCACAAATAAGATACCATTTGGAGCGTGACAAGGATTATGGGTTACAACTTCAATCTTGCAATACAATTATATAGTCTTGACTCATATCCTTTTTTGTAAATATTAATAGGATGTTGATTCTCATCTAAATCTAAGACAAACCCATATATATAACTTTTAAGTATAGCTAGTTATCTTATGAATTAGTGGTATTACAGTACTCTTTTAAGTAAGATAAATCAAATTTGACTCCCACTTCCTTAGTGGTAGTAGTGCAATGACAAAGGAAATTGAAATTTCAATTATTTTCATTTTGACCACGGAACTTTAAAATATTTTGATTTCAAGATACCTTTGATTTCAGGAGAAAAAGAAATAAGTGACTATCTTGAAACTGGAACTTGAAACCCTTTATTCTACATGGTTGGGTTGATTGCATGTAGGTGTCACAAATCATAAGATAGGTTATGTTATGATTTGAATATTTGGAATCTACTTCACATGAGAGGGCATATAACACAATATTTATATGTTTTAACATCGTGTTTCGCATAAAGGAAAGGTGACGGAAAGATTTACTGAGGGATTTAATATATTTTCCATAGTTTAGTAGGAGACAAATTAGGAAAAAATGGAATCGAGGACATAAATCCATGAATCCCATTAAAATTTATTCCTTTCCAAAATGAAGAGGTGGTATAGAAAATTTGAAGAGGCAACTATTATTTTTTTTATTTTACCTTTAGATTATAAACTATTTTGTGCATTTTAGTTAAATATTCCTACATCACGTCTTGTTTTTAGTAGACCATATTCATCTTGAGCTTCCTGGCACTTTGACCTCTTTTCCCGAAAAGGTTGCATGATATGATAAAATTTTGTTATTTATATATGGAAATATGAATGTTAAAAGACATTTTTTGAAGAATCTTAGGAGTTATGAATTAGATGCCGAGGTTTTTAAATGGGAGAGTTTCTTGAATCAACTTGTTTTTGTAAGGCTAGTTGCTTGTTTAATGGGTAATGTTAAGTATAGACATGTTTATTTCTAAGAGAATCTTATCCCTGATTGCTTATGAAATTGCTTAAAGTGTCATGTAATTTTCTAAAGCAACTATTTACTTTGTCTTGGTTACTTTAAGAGTTACTTATCTATATTTTTAATTTTTATGGGTCCCATTTTATTTTATTAGCTTAAAATAATGTTTATTTTTTTTTTATGAAAAAAAATAAATTGTGAAAGGACTAATTGGAGGAGAGGGGTTGCTTTTTGTAAAAATTAAGTAAGTATAAAATGACTAATGAAAGGAGGAGTGTGAGGATTACTTGCCCATACAACTTTAGTTGCTAAGCAACTAACATAATAGGTAACCTATTTTATTGCACAAGCAATTGCTATATCACCTATATCCTCCCATCAAGTTTTTTTTTCATTTTGATGTACGTACTTTAATTTCTTTTTTTAAAGTGTCTTGTTAGCGTAAATAATAGAGGGAGAAAATAAAAATTAGTAGAAAAGAAATTAAAAATAAAAAAGAATTTCCGCATAAGAAAAGAAAATGCAAATAAATCCTTTTTTTCTTGCCGCTACAAAATAAATCGTTTAGTGTCCTGAAAATTCGACCACATATAGCTTTATTTTGCATCCAATAATCTATTTTTGCAAATTATGCATCATTGAAAAACTCAATAGGTGTACTATTACTCAAAATTTAGATATGTATACTGGTTGGTCCAATAAAATTTTAGTAGAATAACTATTGAACTGAAGACCATTTTGATATCTAAGTTTTGTCTAAAGAGTCCAATTTGGAGCGTCAACTTTTTTTCTGAAAATAGTTTTGGTTTTAAAATTAATTACTAAAATAGAAACTAATCAAACTTAATTACCAAAATAGAAAAATAATCTCTCATTAAGATATGCATTTTTGAATTTTAATGTATTATACTTGTACATGTTAAATATGAGGGTTAGCATTGTAACTAGGGTTCCTAAATTTCATTTGTTAAATATGTAACACATTAAAATTGAACAAATTATGTATTAAATGCAATTTTATAATCTATTTTGATAATTAATTTACTATTATACTATTTTAGTAATTTTTTAATAGGTCTAGATTGACTTTTGACTCTTGGAGGCGTTTGAGTGTATCTAATATTATTTCTAAACAATAGTAAAAACCAAGATTCTTCTGACAATATAGTAAAAATTGGGTATCAGATGCAAATTCATTAATGGTTGAAATTTCAGAAATATGCCTTTTTGGTTCCCGATTTCTAATTAATTATTTATTTTTATATTTTATAACACTTATACTATAATATTGAGGCATAGGTCCTATAGGACAAAAAAAGTTCAAAGATTTGGTACTCCAATACTAAAAAAAGAAGGAAAAAAAAAAAAAGCGAAAGTGTTGAGGTATAGGTCCTATGGGACAAAAAAAAGTTCAAAGATTTGGTTCTTCAATACAAAAAAAGTGAAAGTTAAAACACTTATAGTCTTTTACGGTCATTACCCCATTTTGAGGTAAAATAAAATTACTTGTTAATGGAAGGTGAAACCCACGTATACAGTGCTTTAGAAAAAACTACTAAAATACTAATTATATAAAAAAAAACCAAAATATCATTATCATATTATTTAGTACATGCGATATATTGATTTTAGTAAATATCATATATAATAATTGTAACATATGGTATTTATATAAATCTTTTTCAATTAATATTTATGTAATTTTTTTTTGCTTCGATAAACATAAATTATCTCCATTTGTTTTACTGTGAAAAGTTGAAGCATAAAATTCGGGAGATAAAAATTTAGGCTCTAGCCTGATGTTAGCGCAAAAAGAAGTAGATTATCTGGTTGAGTAATTCTATAATATAAAAGGACTTAAACAGAACTTTTAAAGATAGAAACTAAACTTCCAAAATAGGCAAATTAGTATATTATTTCAATTTTTTTTTGTGAAAATATAATATTTTGGTAAGTAAGTAATCTTGCCATACGGGATATCCATTCATATCTTACTCAACTTAGTAGTTTTGAGTGGGTATAAAGAAAAAAAAAATAATTCAAATGAGTGTGATATTTTCAATATCCAAGTGAGTATCTGACCAGGACCAATGCATTTTAAGCATGCAGTGGAAACACTTTATATTTTCTATAAAACTGTCCAAATGAAAAAGTTTTATCAATATTTAAAGTATACTAATCATTACACCTATGAAGGAGTAAGCGGATACATGATGGATATGATATGAAGCATTATCCATACCCTATCTTGTAAGCTACATGGTATTGAATTTCATACCCAGAACCTACTCTGTGGCTCATTGTACTTATTATGTACCCTGTACCGTGTGACATCTATAGAGTACAGTTACCTTATGGAAGCTGCATTTTTTTTTTTTTACAAAATCAATTATATAGTTTTGATATGTTTTAATATAATATGTAACATTATCTTATTTGCATACATTAAATATAAACAATGTGTGAAAGTTGAATCCTACGTATGGAACCTATTTATGTGATATTAAACAAAATTATAAAACTTGCACAAGTTTCTAAAATTAAAAACTTTGGAATTATTTTTATATATTAATTAGTATTATAATATAAACAATATCTCTATATAATTTGAGAGTTATAAGTATGTATATACAATCATGGTTCTTTTAATATAAAAATAACAAGTCATTTTAAAATAGAATAGTATAAATCCTTCTACAATAAAACTTTTTGAAATGTAGGTGGCTGCAAAATAAAATATGGAATATCATTATTTATTATATACTAGTATTATTATATAATATTTAATAGGGTAGATAAATGATACTCTAAAACCTGTATCTTGTACAGTATGGTATAGGTTCCCGGATGGATACAGGGTCTAAAGACATCATACCCGTACCCTACCCAATGAAAGTGGATTTCAAAAATAATACTCGTACTCTACCTTGTGGCCCTTAATACCCATCCGGACCTTACCTGATCGAATAGGATCCGGATGGGTATCTTGTACGATAAGATTATCTGCTCACCTCTACACTTAAGGTATCATACTCATTTAATCTTTTTTTTGGGTTTTAAGGACCGCATAGTAGAATGTTGGTCCACATTTTAGAACTTACTCTCACAAAGTAGGATATGAATATGATCCATACCTTATTTGGAACTTATACTTAATCATGTACTCACCTTTAAAAAAAATTAATAAAGAAGAAATAAATAGTAGTACTTTATTTTTATTTTTGCCATCATTTTTTCAAGATTATTACTTGTAGACTACTTTATAGAATTTTTTATTTTAGAAGAACTCGTACTATTGTATTTTGGAAGAACTTTGGTTATATGTGTTTATACTTCTAAATTATATAAAAGTGTTGTTTATTTTATTAAGTTAACTAAAATAGAAGTGCCTCAAAATTTTTAATCCTTGAAAATTGCTACCAAGTTCTACGTATAGGTATTAAAATATTATTATTTGAATTCTTTCAACATATTATTTATAGTGAATAGATGAAAACGGAATAATTTTACATATTATATAAAACTGTATATATCATTATAAATATGAAATTTAAGAGTTAAAGAAATATTTTATGGTTCATAAGGTACCCTGTACAGTATAGGGTTTATAGGATACAAAGTACCATTTTAAATGCAATGTGCTATAAGATAGTTTTTGGATGTAAAATTTAGTATTTGTATCTTACAAGATAGGGGTGAGTGGATAACTCTATTGTACATGATACCCATCTCGTATCGTACTCAACCGGGTAAGATATGCATGGATATTGAGGGCTACATGATAAGATACAGATACATATTTTCTAGAATTGACTCTTATAGAATAGGGTATGGGCATGCCGGTATGGGGTCTTTATACTCTATACTCATTATAAAATCTGTACTCTAATATATAAAGGAAGTACTATCAGTCCATCCTATTAAAATTATTATATGAATTAATAAATTAGAAATAAACTATAATACTCTATTTTTCATTTTATGATTACTTTTATTCAAGATTATCAATTATAGATTACTTCTCAAAATTTTTATCTTAGAAAAATTTGTACAATTTTATTTTGGAAAAACATTTTATTTTTATTTTTGAAGAAATTTCATTGTATGTACTTTAATTTCTAAGCGATATAGAAGTGTTTCCTCTGTTTTGAGGTTAATTAATATATAAGCACTTCTAAAATTTTTAATTTTAAAAATTGTTATAAATTCTACCATTTTGTTTGGTATCACATTCATAGATTTTATTGTGTTTATTACAGGTTTCAACTTTCACACATAAATAAACTTTTTATATTTCATAACTTGTAATATTAAAAAATTATTTTTTAAATTACTTTCCACTAGCTATTTATTGTAAATATATATGAAAATATGATAATTTTACATACTATATGAAACCATATATATTACTATAATCTTGAAACTTAATAAAAAAAATGACAAACTTCATAAAAAAAATTGCATATTCCATAAATTATCTTGTAGGTTTTATGAAGTATAAAATATATAACAGATAAAAATTACTATACAGATTTACAGGATAAGATATGGGTAAAGTTTTATACTCCACGCATCATGCTCCTTTGTATTATAAGATAGGATATGTGAAAGTTTCATATCCTACCCTGTACTCATCCCCGTCCCTAGGTATACGTGGATAAATTTTCATGTACTCATTAGGTTACGAGCACCTCATGGTAAGACCTCACGATGGACGGTACGAATTCGGACATAGCTGACGGCCTGACCCAAACACATTAGGGCCTTGAAAAAAAGAAAAAGGAAAAGAAAGAAAGAAAAAGCAAAACATAAGAAAAATTTAAATATAAAATAATATACATTAAATGTTTCAACTACTATTAGTAAGTAGTAAAGAATTATTACCATGACAAATTGTTATTTGCATTTAAAAATAAATATATCCTAAAAACATGTCTTGATTTACATGGAGTTTTCCTAAAAATAAAATCTTTTATTGTGGACTTGTTTTTGTTTTATAAATTATTGTTAGCCTGTAAAATATTTTGTATTCAATAGTCATACATCGTAACTCCATTATGAGTAAAGTTGGATATGATTGCATACAAATAAAGGTACAGCTTAAATAATTTTTTAAGAAAATTAGTTAAAGACTATAACATTGTTAATCCTAACTTTCATTAAAGTTTTAAATTTATCTAATTAAAAATTAAATATAGTTGATTTACAAGCCTATAAATTGGTCTGTTGCTTGGTCCAAGGCTTAGCATCAACTCGTGGCACCACTAGTCTTATCGCTAAGGACTTGAGAACCAATAGGTCTAGGTAAATTCTCGATTAGTTTGGACCCATGCTGGACTTTACTCCAATATCCATATATTATAAAACTTTATTTTTTTTTTTTTTATCTCTAATGCGCTTTTTAACTTGAACATTTTGACATTCTTACCTATAATAAATTTAAACATTTTTATCTTTTCTATTTTAAGTATTTAATGTTCAATAAATTATTGTGAAATTATAATTTTTTTTGAAAGATAGTTAACATTTCTATTAATATGCCACATGGTTTCCTATAATTATTTAATTAAATCATACACTGTATATTCATTACGTAAAAAATAAAATAAAAAAGCAAAAACATTAAAATAAAATCTAGAATATTAATAGAACCCTGATTCTCTACAAAATTGAGCAAATCTTTTGTCATATACTGTTCGGCGTGTTCTAGATCCTAAGTGGTGTTGGGCTAGTTCTTGAAGACACCTTAACTTGAAAAGCAAAAGAGAAGTAAGGAGTTTGCCACAAAGCTCATGATTGAAGCAAAACGTGAATAAGCTCTTCAATGCTGAGGTTTGAGGACTTCTTCATAGTGAGGTTTGAGGACTTCTTCATAGTGCTTTTCTTCTTATTCATCTTTATTTATTTATTTACTTATTTATTTTTTCATCTTTCTTTCTTTCATGATGTAGCTCTCTTCTTCATATGCCATAGCTTTTCGCCTTCTTTTTAGAGAGATGACGCAATGCATCAATTGGGCACTTCGACCAATACTTTCATATTTTTCTAGATTTTATTTTAATACTTTTGCAAATTTATTTTTTTTTTCTTTTTAATTACTTCATCAATATATAGTATATCATTTAACTAAATTATATTATTTCAACCATTAAGAGACCGACTAGTACAAGTTAACATAAAACTTAACTGACTAATGTGGAGGTTTGTTAAATGTTGAGGAGTTAAATAGGAAAAATAAAAGTTTTAGAGATCAGATAAAAAGATCCTTTTATTTTATGTAATTAATCTTTTTTTTGACCCTATTCAAACTTAAATATTATTTTTTTTTTTAAATTAGTTTATATATATTTTTTCCAATTAACTTGATGATCAATTATGTATCTTTTTGTTTGGGAGAAAAAAAAAAGACGAAGAAAGAAAAATTGCATATGGGTTTGTACTCTACAATGTATTGCTTTTACTAAACAAATTTGTAACTAGATGAAAGTCCCGTATTATTTAAGGACTATTTGGATGTTGGAGTGTATACTTCGTCTTTATCACAGCATTAAATCGACGTACGATTTTAAGAACAAAAGTGCCCTTGAATCTCATGCAAGAAATGAGGCCACACGAAAAATGCGTGAGAAGTTGAACGATGGCCCACAGGCTACGTAGACTGATTGTTTTGCGAACGCGCAGCTGCGTTTCTAGCCAATGTTGGAACTTGGATGGATAAAAGTGGTGACGCTGATTACTTCCAATCCAAACAAGAAGAAAGTCATATTCGCTTTGTCCAAAATAGTACGGTCATAGACGTGTAGCGTCAGAAAGAGACTGCCGTGGATGCACGAAGAACTAGTAAAATAAGTTTTTGCGACATAAGGTGTATCTCTCTTCAATTTTGTTGACTTCCAAGCTATAGCTAATTGGCTCACATAATTTAGGGACGGTTTCACCTCGTGTCCAAATTCAACATAGATTTGCTTTCTCTCTAGTTTTTTTTTTTTTTTTTTTGAAAAATTTCTTTTATGTTTTTTGGTGAAACAAATTAATTTCTTTCAAATTACAAATCAATAATATATCTCTTGAGATGTTTTAGATTTTTAAAATAACCTGTGTCCAAATTCAACATAGATTTGCTTTCTCTTATTTTTTTTTTTAAATAATTTCTTTTATGTTTTTTGGTAAAACAAATTAATTTCTTTCAAATTACAAATCAATAATATATCTCTTGAGATATTTTAGATTTTCAAAATAACTTATGTTGCAAGGGACTCTCACTATTACCATTTGGATTCTTTATAATAGCTACCTACTCTATTTTGAGTCAAGTGGGCCTTTGGATTGACAATCCACAAGCTTGTAAGCTAGAAATCGATTATTAGATGTCTAAGGTGTGCATGTGATGGCCTTTTTGATGCTTAAATTGGTAAGTAGGCAAATGGACACAATATCAAGACAAGGTGAGAGTGGAAAAGTGAAGTTACTTTCTTTAGCTTACTAGTAGAGCTGATATAGTAATTCACTTTGAAATAACCTAGATATAAAGTCTATTTAAATCTCATGTGTTTATTTAATTATTTTAAAGTGTTGAATTGAATGAGCATGGTTGTGTTGCTAGTACTCTAAGATATATGATTTTGTATATATATGTTAACATTAATATCTTTGTTTTATATGCATTAATGTGTGTGTAATGAAAATTATTAATGTTGTCTTTTGTACATTAAAAGGTTAAGTTAAGTTAGATTTATAAATCAACTTCAATTTTTGTTAAAGGTTAATTGATAGAGTTTCCTTTAATTAAGATAGCATTATTGCCCAAAAATAGGCCCAAATGAAGTTCAAATTCATGCCAAATGCATCCTAAGTTAATATATGCATTAAGGGGTAAATTTGGAATGTGTTTAAAGTCAAATTAAGTTAATTTGACTACTTTTTGGGGCAGCTCAAATTTTATCCGAATTTTCCTTTTCTTTCTTCCTTTTCTCTTCTTCTTCCATTTCCCTCTCCATTACCAATTCCAAGCCTTAACTAGGAGCACATAGTAAGCTTTGGAAATCAAGCTCTCTCCAAGGCAAAGTATTTATATGTGAGTGAAATTATTTGTGATTGTTGTTTTGTTTCCCTTTCTTGAAGTAGTTGTAGGGTTATTGGATGAATTGAGTTTAATGTTATCTAAATGATTTGTTCGTGTTTGGGATGAGCTAGGAGTGTGTTATATGAGTGTGTGAGTTATGCATGTATGTTTGAAGAGATATGAAGTGTTGGGAGGATGTGAAGAGGATTTGTGTAGGAAATCTAGATTGGATTGAAGTGGAGTTTGAAGTGTTTAATTGTGTTGAATTTATGTTTTGAGTTGCTAGAATTGAGTAGTATAGATATGAGTGAATGATATGAAGTTGGAAGTGTAGTTGAGGAAGGTTTAGAATGTATTAAGATATGATTTTTCAAAGTTGAAAAACAGGGGATTTGAATTCTCATGTTTAAGCTTGTTTTTAAAACGTACGCCGGCATCTGGGGATTCTATGCCGCCGGCGTAGAGGTGGTAGAAAGCCCACAGAATCGTTTTTCCTAACGTCGTTTATTACGCTGCCGGCTTTTATGCTAAGGATTTGACAGCGTTTGTTCTTCAGAACGTACGCCGGCAATTTGAGTTTCTACGCCGCCGGCGTAGAGGCAGTGTTGATAGTCCACAGAATCAAATTTCTTAAAGCCGACTGAACGCCGCCGGCTTTCACTAGGAAAGTCAGCCGGCGTTCTTTCTTCCATATTGTACGCTGGCTGCTGGGAATCAAGGCCGCCAGCGTACATGTGAAGGCTGCCCGCGTACCTATGTAAGCGGCCGGCTTACACCTCTCTGGACGTTTTTGAAAACTTTAGTTTTGGATTCTACGCCGGCTCAAGGCCGCCGGCGTAGGGTGCAAAGGCTGGCGGCGTACCCTTGAACACTGCCAGCGTTGGCAGTGTACATTTTTTCAGGACATTGAACACCGGCTCAACGCCGCCGGCGTTGAGTACCGGCGTATCCCCTGTGCTTTTGAATTTTAAGAACTTTTTCTAAAAATTTTCCAAAGTTGTTATTTGAGCAATTGAGTATTTATTAAGCAATTTGGGATATAATAGAACGTTTAAATGCTTATTCGTGACTTTGTATTCAATGAATTGGATGTCTTTGCTTAATTGTGATATATGGATATAATATGTGTATACTTGTGATAATGAGATCTATAATTGTTGATTTATTGATTATTGTGGTATTTCTATTTCAGTTAAAGATTCTTCGGTTAGTTCTTCACCGAGAGATCCTAGTTATAGACTAATGGGTTCAGGTACGCAATAACTTGTCTGATGTTTGCTAGGACCAGACATTTCTAATTTGACCTAAATTGATTCGACTTAACATTTGAATGAATTGGATGTATATTACGCTGTTTAATCTGGTCCGAGGAGCAGCAAACCTGTCATGATGCAATGACATGTTAGCTAGACGCTTAACCAACTCATGATGCAATGACTTTACCATGATGTAATGGTACGCTATGATGTAATAGCGATTCTTTTGGTTAAGTGGGTAGCGGATAGGGGGAATTGTATCTGTGTAACGTTTGCTTAAACTTAGGGGGAAATACCATGATTTAGTTCAAAGTTTATGAGAACTTGTGAACTAAGATCATGTTATGGACTGAGTTTAAGTAGAGTCGGGCAACGGCTTTTAAACCCTAGATGAAGCTATTATCTTCATGAAATAGATATAGGAGATATAAGTATTCGGACTGCTTATATCAACCCCCTGAGCAGCTGCTGTTACTCAGGATCCCTGGATTCCCGAAGTGTGACTGAGGTTTGAATACCCTCTTGTTGATTTGTGAATCAAAATGTAATAAAGATAATCACTTGTTCTATGGTGCATTACATCAATTAGATGACTTGTTTTGCATTTGTTATTGTGTACTGGGCCTCTGGCTCACTTTTGCTGCTTTGCAGGTATTGGAGACGAGTATTACGATAACTTGGGCTATGGGTCCGATTTCGAAAGATTTCTGGATGAGTGGGACGAATAGGATTCGATTACCCTGGACTTTTAGAAGACTTTTTGCTAAGGAGAAGTTATGTATAGATGGCTTGTTTGTTAAGCCAAATTCTTTTTGTAATGACCATAAGATCCTTTAGGATTCTTATGTTTTGAGAAAACATGTAATTTTTGTAGTGTCATGTATTGGCACTAAACAAGGTTTCTATGATGTAAATGTATGTATAGATTGCTTTTGTTAGCAATCATGTTTTGTTTTAAAATCTCTTTTCAAAGTTTAGTGATTTTGATCAAATAATTCTCATAAACTGTTAGTTTTAGGACAACCTTACATGTAATGTGCAAACGTTATATGTGGTTGGGGATTCGGTACTCTAAGTCTCGGGATTTAGAGGATCGGGTCCTTACACACTTTATTCCCTTTGAGAAAATGGGGCTTGTCCAAACAGGGATTTGCCTCTTGACTGTTTAAGCAAGTGTGCGTAAGAATTCTAGGTATACGTGGCTTGATTGATCAAGAATCCTTCTAGAAGCATGTCATTTTTTAGGAAGGTATTAAGTTAGTTGTCCTCCTTATCTAAAATTGCAGGCCGTAACGGGAGGGGTCCTTCTCTAAGGAGAGGCCATCAATGTCATCCCCATAATATTACATAACCTAATTATTATAATTATAAAAAAATATAATATAAAATCATAAAGAACTTTGAGAAAAATCATAAATACCGCTCCCGATTTTTCCATATTATACCAAGATTAAAGTGTGAATTAATTTAATTATAGTTAGAAAAATTAGAATTGTTACCAATAAAAATTTGAAATACAAAATATAACTTTCATAGCCTTAGACAATTAATGATCGATGATAAATCGATCGTTACTATAAAAATTCAATATTCTTTTACCTTAAGTTCAATGATTAAAAATTAAATTCCACACTTGTTCAATAATAAGACAATGAATTTTGAAATATCTCCAAAATTTTAAAACTGTAAAGTTGCCATAGGAAAATTTTGATCATCAATAAATAATATAAATGATTGTTAAGTAATAAAAGACAATATTCCATAACGCGAGTAGATAACTCCATAAATTATTAGAATGAATCTTAGATTTCAACTGCAATAGAATACTTTCAATTTTTAGAGATTATTGATTATAAAAAAATAGGTTAAAGATTAAGCAATAGGATTACAAAATATACGATAGGATTAAAAGTAAATTAATATCTAAAAATCTAGATTTCAATTAAATATGTAGATTATACCCACATTCTAGTTAAGAAATTATGACTCTATTGAGGTTAAAACCTTAATTTGCCCTTGTAATTCCCAAGAATTTTTATAACTAATAAAATGAACAGAGTCATAAATATAGAATAGATAGTAAATTAATGACCTGACAACAATCCTAATTTGAGGCTTAAAAATATTATGAGTTTGTTCATGACCTAAAACCCTAAATAGAAAATTTTCTAGATATTAAAAGATCGCAAAGATAAGATTTCGTAGTCAAAATAAAAAAACCTAGAATACAAGCATAAGTAGTCTTAAATTTCAATTGCACTAGAAAGATAGTAACTCATAGTATGTGTATAATAAAAATAATAAATTAAAGAGAAATTGTTAGGATCATAAATACGTAGTAGAAACTATAAAACAAATCATAATTGTTAATCTAGATTTCAAATAAAAGTTTGGACAGCACCATAATTTTAGTTAAAAAATTTAAAGTCCATAGGTATCAATTTTTTTTACCTATTGGGCCTTAAAACCCTAGTCGTATAGGATAAAAATTTAAAAACAGTTAATCACATAAATTTTAAACGTAAAATTTTAAGTCAACAATACTTTAAAAATATTTTATATCCTTAAATAATTTTTTGAGAATCAAACTCTCACATAACTAGTATAATTATACACGTAGGAGCTAAATTTCGCCAAAATTAATTATATATGTGGTCTTGCGAATGTTCCACTCGAAAAATTTGAAATATATGGAGCAAAATTAAAGCACTTGGCCGGATCATTTTCCAAGGGAATTGCTCACGGTGTAATTACTTGTAGCATTAAAACAACAGTACAAAAAGTCAATTTAAGGGACACTTGAGCCAATGAAAATTCATCAAACAAACTCATAATTAATGCAAGCTTGGTGACTTAATGGGAGAAGCTTGCATGGGTGGTAACAAATTTTTTTCCTTTCCGCCGAGAACAACAAGATCAACAACAATTAAATGCAATAAAATTCAATCCAATGTAGTATATTAGAAGACTCCAACTTAGACTATTCAACTTCCCTTTGTTGGTCATGTGATAGTCTAACACACACGCGCACATATATATAATATAAGCAAACAAACCTATTCCTCTCTAAAAGCTCACCGTAAACATTAAAAAAAAAAAAAAAATTTTGACAAGTTCAAAAGCTTAAGTCCCCACGGTGAACCACATACCCCACATCACAATTTAGAACAAAAAAATCCCACTCTTTCTCTTGTAACCCCACCATAACTAACAACAAAAATAAAACAAATAACATAACAAAATTCTAAAGACCACAGTCAAAGGTAAAAGTATCTTTAATTAGTTGTTTTATGCTTAAAATTTAATAAACTCATCTTCCTATTCACTTATGTAGGTCACGATCCAAATAGGAAGAAGGATTTATCATTTTCCTCTTTAGCCAAATCAGGTTATATCCAACCAGTCTTATTATATTTCATAAATGTATAAAAACTAGGAAATTGAAATATAGAGACTTAGTATAGAAATTCTATATATGTGTAGTCTTATTAAGTCTATATTTGATAATAAGCATAAATATGGAATAGCATGTGATGACCATTTTAATTGAGTTAGATATCATATATAGTAAAGAAAACTATGATAGGATCAACCTTAGAATTTAGAAAACCTATGTCTTAATTTTCAGTCATTAAATATATATATATATATATATATATTCCCCATAATGTTCCATACTTTAATTTAGTTTAAAATTTAGTGGGATATGTTTACAATATCATTTAGGTAGTAAAACATAGCCAATATAAGTATTAAATTATCTATAATAAATGTTGACCCTATGAACATGTAAGAAGTGGTAGTGGGAAGTCATACCATTTAGGCATACTACAAGAAAGATAATAGAAGTGGGAAGGTTTAAATAAGCTAGAATAACTCTAAGGAACAAATTATAATTTAAAATACAGAATAAGACTTATATGAATTCAGAAAATCACTAGAAAAGCATACTAATGATTAGAATCTAGATAAGACCCCAAAAAAAATAGAAATTTTATTTTACAAATAAGGTTAACAAATAAAGTAAATAATCAAGAAAATTTCCCTATCCAAGTAAAATATATATATATATATGTATAGATAAATTCTAATAGTACGCTCCCCTTAAATATAAATATTATCATAAATTAAAATCAAGAGAAACACACAGAAAATAAATATCAAATAATAAAATCAATTACCTTAAATTATTACATTAAAAGACCTTCAAAAAAATAAGAGTTAAATAATAAGACCATCAAGCTAAATAAGACTTAAGAATGCCTATTAAATTTGTTGGCATTTATAGTATGAATAAAATACGTAAATGGAAATAATATGGTTAATTATTGTATAGTGCTCAAAGTAAGCTTTATAATGTGTATTTATATGTAAAAATCTAAGTTAAAATGAATATTATAAACTTAATTGAAGAATATACAATAAACACTAGTATTTGCAGCCATTTAGACCACTTTTTGTAAGAAAAACCCAATTATACGAATTTTATGTTAAAACTAGAAAATAAAATGAATTTATGAGCTTAAAAATGGCACGTATACATAATTAGGGTTTATAGAACAAACTTGACATAGTTCAAGTATATACTGAATAATATACAAATTAGGATTAAAAGATCTAACCCAAAAACCACTCACATAAATATAAATATAGGTCTCGGAATTTATAGAATATTAAGTTACAAAGTTTAAAATTAATATAAGCCATAAACATCTTGGGTAATATAACCAAAATAATTAGAGATATATATACATAACTAAAATTAAGAGAAGCAAAATGAAAATAAATTATAACATAAATTTTGGCTAAATATTGAATGAAAAACTTAAAATAAGTTTAATCACTAAACTCAACGGTATATACATAAAATAAAACAATAAATTTGAAATAAGGATTAAAAATACAACATAAAAAATAATAAGCATCATAAAGACACTCTTTGGATCCTTAAAATGACATTGGTAGAAATATACAAAATTAAGGATCAAACCAAATAATTGAAAACTACATTCGATAAGCTTTCCAGTACCTATTCATATGCTAAAATCGGAGTTAAAATGAGTACAATAGGCCTAAATTCAGATTTCAGATTACTCTATTAAAACTGGTATTTGTAATCATTTATGGCACTTTTTTTAAGAAAAGTGAGTTTACATGAATTTTATAACTTAACTGGAGAAATTTAACACTCATAATATTTAAAACCCATGTTCAAATAAGTAAAATAGATCCAAAATAGTAAAGCTTGAGTTTAGGGCACAAAAGACACAATCGAGATTATTATGCAGATGATAGTATAATAATGAGTATCTATTATCTCATTTTATAGGAAAAACGGATCAATTATGAGATTTTCCAGTGTACTATTACAACAATTAAGCAAGGATGATAGGTGAGTAACTTTGACCTTATCACATTGATTGTGCTTGTAAGTTTAGTGCATATGAAATAACATATTAAAACTGCTATGTATGCGGGGATGGGAATAATGTATGTTGTATGGTGTTTGATTGAATGCCAAACTATGTTATTTGAAGTGATAACCGAATTGGATGATATATAATGTTTGAAACATGTTGATGCTTATCTGTGAATTGTCTGGTCACCTAATAAACTGACATAATACTATATGGTCTTTAAATAAAATGGTCATGCATTGCATAAAGGCATGACAGCTTACTACGTGTTAGTATTTTGGTTCTCTATTAATGCTTGGTTTTTCTAGATGAAAATTTCCTAGTTCTACACAAGATTTTCTTTGTTCCGCTCGATTCCACGAGAACTAACTAGCAAATGAAGAAACGCTGCCTGTGGTATCGGTATGAAATGACTAACACTTACTGGAGTTTCTTTGCTCCAAGGTAGGGTTAAGATATTAAGACATTGAAGTTAAGTGATTGGTCTAGTTGTTTAGTATATTCCTTCCTTGGTTTTCTGATTTTCCTGGGTGGGTGGGTCATTGAGGCAAAGTTCCTTGACTTGGTTCCTTCAATCCCAATGGGAGGGCATAAATCTATATTCTGTTTGGATTCTGGGTTATCCAAGCTTGTACTTGTGCATATGATTGATTGTTACATTGCATATGCTTGTTAATTAAACTTTCTTGTTATTACTTGATGTGTGGTTTGGTCAAGTTATCTCATTGAGCTGTGGTTTTGCTCACCCTAACAATGTTTGTGTAGGTATAATGCTAGCTGGGATTGGGCTAAAAGTGTGTGAAGAGTACTTCTCTATCAAACTATAGTGAAGCTAGAATATAGATTATATTGAACTTAGAATGCACATTTGATAAATTGTATAAATAATAAAACTTTGTACTTTGTAGGTTGAACCCAAATTTTCATTATTTGGTAGGAGATACCGATTCTCTGCGATCTTGGTAGAATATGGGAAATCAGATTCTATAGTTGGGTTTCAACAATAGTATTATATGTATATATATAATTAATGTATGAAAAGCTAATAAATAAATAGAGTCTTGTAATATCTGACTTGCAAGACGGTTCTCATATCGTGGGTGCACATGTGATATGATAATTTCAGGATAATCCTACTAGGCCCTTGCTAGGGTCGTGACAATCAAGGTAGGACCCATGTGTCCCAGATAGAACTAATTTTCTCATTGGGTCGACTAGTCTTAAGCGAGTCAAGTTAATCCACAAGACAAGGTGGTCAGACTGAGTTTAGGAGGCTTATAATCAAAATTGGCCATCAACACATTATAATAATGTTATAGCATCATATCTTTCCTTACAATTTCACTATTAATTTTATGTGGTGTTTTAATGGTAAATTGATGGAAATCTAGAGATGGTAAATAAAGATATCCATTTCCATTTAATATATGTTAATCTAGATATGAGGAAAATGAATACTAATTTGATTTGCTAGATTATATTCTCATATTCATCGTTTGAAAGTAATTGATAATTTATCAAAAATAAATATATTAGTATAAGCCCACAATCTATTGACTTTTCATTGTCTTTTCAAGTATCATGTTTTCAATTTGGAGTCCAAGTTTTGCTTTCTTTTTATATATATGCATGTGTAATATTATTAAAAGAAAAAGGAAAAGAATTAAAAATAGAACTCCATTAAAAGAGCCATCAAATGTCAGTGTAGTATTAGAAAAATGCCACACATCCTCTATGTACATATCATGGAGGGGAAGCTAAAGAAAGTCGAAAAATCAGACTAAATTATTTGCTCGATTCTTTGGTTTGATTTTCTTTTTAATATTGGGTTTGATTTTGGTTTTAAAGATTTCCAAACCAGAAAAACAAGCTGCACCAAAATTTTCATCTTTTGTAATTTTTCCTACAAAATTAGATAATTACATTAATAAAAAAAGAGAAGAAAAAATTGCCAAACCAATTTTCTAAGTCAATTTGGTGATACAAAATTGTGTGGGGGCATCTATGTGGCATGTCATTTTTTAGTTCATGCTTCTTATATATATAAATATGTATATTAATCTATGTTTGAAAAATAGCTAAAGAAAAAGAGAGAAAAAAACTCCATTAGAAGACAAATTTGGCGTAGCATCTAAAGACTATCATCCGTCGCTTATGTGATATGTCATTGCTAACTCTTTGTGCTACTACATTGCAATATCATGCATATTTAGATTCAAAGATAAGAATTACACACTGAAAAAAACCATGTAACATATCAAGATGGTGAGCATAAAATGGTATTCATTTGTATTAGGATTAATTACTAGTTATGTTGACACTACCTATAGTTAAGCAATCAAATGGTGGTGCTTTTAAAATCAAATAAACCAAAAAATAATTTAAATTAAACTTACCTAGAACAACCCATAAGGCAATAATCAATAAACTAAACACATGGGGGTATCAACATGGTTATCCTTAAGATGAATTACATATGTATCTAGTATATATTAAATCGATTAATTGAGTTTTCATTCGATTCTCAACCATGCACTTTCCTTTAAAGTCATGAAAATCTTGTTATACAGCATGTTGCTTTCCTTTTCCTTTGAGGTTGTGAAAATCTTTTTTATTAACACATTGCTTTCCTTTTGAGTCACCTAATTTGTATTTATGAACTAATAAAGACATATAGTTTCACTCATAAGTCCTACATACATTTATGTCATGGTAATTAGTATTAACAAAGTGGAGTGAGTAAATCTTAGATTAATCCAAAGTGAATGTGTTCATGTCATGATTGAACCCAATCTATCCTGATTTTCATGGATACATTCATTCTTCTTCAAGTTTTTTCTTATTTTAATTTGTAAATAGATTGGTTCGTATATAAATATACTTACTATAAAAGTAGGATAATGAATTATTCACATAATTAATACAAAATGTACAAAAGAACGAAAATGTAGTTAATCCACATTAGATGAAGATTGCATCCCACGAATTAATCTAGCTCAATTCAAATGTAAGAACAATACTTAAACAAGGAAGAGACATGCATACATTGAAGAACAAGAGTGAATAAAACATTTGTATATCCTAATTGAGCTCCATTCCTTTTTTTTTAATCCATCTTCTGTTAGGTTGATGATGATATGATTACACCAAGCTCACCATAGCAAATTTAAGTACCTAGAAGCATGATCACACGAAGCCGAGATAAGAAACTTTGAGATGAGTTTAATGGATATTGCAAAATGGAGGATCGAAGAAAGCACATTGAATCACTACAAAAGGAAAAGTCAAGTTATTAAACATTGTGGGGCGAGATGGCAAAGATTTGAGCTGATTTATTATATCAGATGGCAACGAGAAATAATAGGAGCGAAAGCCCTTCAAAGCTGCTAGCTTAGAGACTCAACACAACAGGCCTTCTTTCAAGCAATGTAGGACCTGTGGCCTTTTGTATACGTTGCCAATGTTGAGCTATACACCACTGGCCTTTAGTCGGCTTAGAAGATACTTAGAACTAAATTTTTTAAAGCTACCTCTAAGGCCGCCTAATATTGTATTTAGGCCACTAGCCTTTATTAGCCGACGATCTTATTTTGTTTTGTGTCTTTTGGGTTTCCTTCTTGTTAATATATATAATCCTTTGTTTTGGTTAGAAAATCGATTACTTTTGATTAGAAATCAATTGAGAGAAATCCTTCTCTTCGAGAACTTGTGAGATCTTCGAGAATTTGATTCTTGTTGAGTACTTATACCAAGGTTCTTGGTCGGTATTTCCTACAGGGTCGAGATCTCTATAGCAAGGTTCTTAGGATTACTCAACCAATGGTTAAGGTCATTCCAGTAATTTATACCAAAGTTCGTGGAATTTCAAATCTAGTTCTAGATATTTTATCGGGTCAAGGTCCGCTTTAATTCTTAGGGTTTGGGAAAATTGCAAATCCATGCCTAGCACATCATATTTGTATTAGAGCAAGGCTTTCTAAGAATCACTCATCTAGTTCAATTTGAAGATGTATCTCAAACCCTAACTCATATCATTCATATCTCTATATTTGACTTGAATCTTTTTTATTGGTGGTTTGATCGATCGATATGTTCTTAGGGTTCTTGTTATAAAAAAGAAAAGAAAAGAAAAAAGAATTAAAAAAAGAGAAAGAAAAGGAAATATAAAGGAATTGATTTGTTTGAAAAGAAGCCACAAGTAGATTTGTGTTTCATTTCTACTGTCTATTTATTGGAATTTTGATCATATTATATACTTATCAAGAATTGAAGTATTGCGAGGAACAATACAAGGAAGAAAATTCATGAATTGAGTTGCAAGCTCAATAAAGAAATTAAGATGAAGGATCAAGAGGTAAGGTGGTAGTGTATTATTGAGTTTTAGTGACACACGAGGGTTGGGTGTCATATCTTATGACTAATACATGTGAGGAAGCGTAGTGAGGTTTTTCATTTTTATTTATTATTTGTTTGGTTATCTTCGAACATCATAGATGGCCAATGTCTCAAAGAAGGAAGGAGAAGAGATTAGTGATATGGCTCGAATGTTGGATCGCCTTAAACAATAGAGTTCGAAGAGGGAGCTAGATTCTAATGGTGAACAAGATTATAGGAAGCCTACTAGGGCCAGAGGTAAGAGTAATTCACGAGAAAGCATTAGTAGAGAAGGTGAGAAAGTTGATACTAATATGAATCCTATAAAATTCAAGATTCCTCCTTTTCAGGGGTGCAATGACCCAGATGCTTATTTGAAGAGGGAGCTCAAGATTGAGCTGATTTTTGCATGTCACAATTATTAGAGGAGAAAAAGGTCAAATTGGCTGTTGTGAAATTTAGTGGATATGCCAACATATGGTGAAATCAACTTACACTTAATAGGAGGAGAAATTTAGAGGAGCTAATTAGTACTTGAGAGAGTTGAAGCAGATCATGAGAAAGAAGTTTGTGCTTTCACACTATTATAATGGATTATATCGCTAGTTACATGAACTTACTCAAGGAAGCAAGAGCGTAGAAGAATATTACATGGAAATGGAGTCACTCATGATGAAGATTGATGCAAAGGAAGATGATGAAGCCACTATGGCTAGATTTTTAAATGGGTTGAATAGAGATATTGTAGACAAGGCACAATTGCAGCATTATATAGAGTTAGAAGAAATGAATTAGATGGCACTAAAATTCGAGAGCCAAATCAAGAGTAAAAGAAAATAAAATGATGAAGGTACTTC
Source organism: Combretum micranthum (assembly GCA_024138025.1). Classification (NCBI taxonomy): domain Eukaryota; kingdom Viridiplantae; phylum Streptophyta; class Magnoliopsida; order Myrtales; family Combretaceae; genus Combretum; species Combretum micranthum. Next base: position 58,165 of record JAMXBD010002191.1, on the reverse strand, counting down.
TTCTACTTTATGGAAGAAAAATTGGAAGAGGAGGATAAGAAGAACAAGAAAGAAAAATCAACTCAAGCTATGCCAAAGAAGGAAACTTCTAACAAAGCTAAAGGTAAGCCTGAATCCCAATCTCAGTTGAGTAGTATATGTTGTTGCAAATGTAATAGTGTTGGACACATAGCTTTTCAATGTCCTAATAAAAAAGCTATGATTGCTTTGGGCAATAATGAGTATAAGATGGCTAGCGAGAGTGAAGGAGATGATGAGAAAATGCCTAAATTGGAAGATGTGACCGATAATGAGGAGATAGATGCTTCAAACTTATCATTGGTAATTAGAGGCACCTTAAGTACACAATAGGTGGAAGAGGATGAACTTGAGAAGCAGAGGAAGAATATTTTCCATACTTAAGTTGTAGTGAAAGACAAAGTTTGCGGTTTAATTATTAATGGTGGTGGTTATACCAATGTGGTGAGTGCAAATTTAGTAAAATTGCTTAAACTACCTACACTTAAAGGCCATATAAGTTACAATGGTTGAATGATTCTAGAGAGGTGAAGGTGAATAAGAATGTGAAGTTATTGTTTGCTTTGGGAAACTACAAGGATGAGCTATTGTGTGATGTAGTACCCATGAATGCATGTATATATTGTTTGGCAGAATTTGGTATTTCGATAGAAATGCTACTCATGATGGTGTTCAAATAGATTCATTGTGCAAAAGGATGACAAAACATTCCATTTGAAGCCTTTGTCACCACAACAAGTGCAGGAGGATAAAAAGAAATTAAAACAAGAAGATGAGATGTTGAGAACTAGTGAGAAAAAGAGAGAAAACACGAGAGCTAATGAGAATGATACACGATGATAGAGATAAAAAAAAATTGGCTAGTGATAAAAAAGGAGAGAGTGAAAAGAAAAAAAAATTGAATTGTTTTGCTACTAAAAGTGAGATTAGGAGTGTTGTGAATGAGAAAAGGCCTTTGATTATACTTATGTCACGCCCCATAGGGTACCCTAAACGTAATAGTCTGCCACATGCCATATAAGACCCACGAATTACTACCTTAGTCCTTCGGGAGTCTTGTATAAATGTAAGGCGTCTTTACGATAATAGAATACTTGAACCGATGAGATAAAGAGTTTAAATCGACATTCAATAGCATTAGAATATAAATCAAAACACATATAAATAATTACAAAGACTAAAGGGCATTCCCCCACAAAAGTATATTGTTGAGAGGTCTATTACAGTCATCTAGAGTCTTTCGGTTTCCTACAGAAGTCTAAACAGAAATGAATATAACTTCTAAAGGAAATGCCTAGCTCCTATACCTGAGCCTTAGAGTGCCTCTGTCTAAGCTAGATAAACGAATGCTGCAACAAATAGAAACTGTAGGGACGTAAGCTATACTATCTTAGTGAGTGAGAACTTCCAAGATTACATTCATAACACATCATACAAGCAAGTAATTAATCAGGCAAGTGATATGCATCAAACATATGGAAAACAACATACATATGACTAGTCGGAAATCATATGTGAATGGAATTTCGCCCTCCATTATTAGTTAGCAGATTAACGAATACTGCGGTACTACTAAAATATGCCATTTTTGGATCACGATCAACTAATTTATAATTTCATTTGTGGATCATGATTAACTAACTCATTATTTCGTTTACAGATCACAATTAACCAACTTTTACTCCGTTTTTGGATCACGGGCAACCAACCAATGCTAATGCTCCATCTCCATTTGTGATATGAATGAGTCAATATTACTTATTAATTCCGAATAGTAAGTTATGCCAATTCCTTAGGTGATCAATCAATAATTATAGACAATCATTTCCTAATTCATCTATACAACCGTTAGTTAATCACCGGCCTCGATATTCTTATTTTCAATTTCTTATATCATCAGCAAAACATACATAATTCCCATTTATCCCCACCATACATGTCCATTTATCTTTGCTTAAAATCTAATGCAATTATCATTACAATCACATACAATAAATGGAATCGGGAAGAAATACTCACTCAGCCATTGGAACACTGGTCCTCTAGTAATAATAGTCCGGTGGAAGGGAATCGTCAATCTCGGGGTCACCTAAAAAGGAAGAAATACCCTAATGAGTATTTCATCAGTTAACTAATCCAAACTATTAAACAAAACTATCATTTCCGTAATTCTCGTCGTTTGTGGAAGTCCCGACTTAAAACGGCCGTAACTTGGTCGTTTTAACTTGAAATTTCGCAAATTATATATCGATTTCTATCTAATTTGAAAGATCTATCTAATTCTAATATTATTTCCAAGTTTTGAAAATGTTTAGGTCTCGAAACATTCTGATCACTTCTGATCAGTAGCGAAATCCAATTCCGAAAAATAGTTTTGTGAATCTTTATAATGTTTCTACTATATAGATCAACTATACATGAAATATTGATGATTTCCTATCATGAATGGCATGTTATGAGCTTGATGTATACATGCTCTTGACGATATTTACTAAAAGAAAATTTTAGAAACTCTTTATTTTGTAAGACTCCATGAATACTTACTCTTAAGAAGACCAGTTTTATGACTTTGATCATTCTCTTTTGTTTTGGAACTATTTCTTAGGAAAATCTAGTTATCCTTGCTAAAATTGAGTCTTTATTATATCTATTCCTTAAGGCCTTCATTTCTTCAAAAAATCCCCATTTTATAATTTGTAAACATGTTTTCAAATAGGGGCTATGCCCAAATCCGAATTTTGTAAAATTAGATTTTGAGTGATTTCTTTGAGAAAAACTTGTTTAATACTTTAAAATTTCAAGCTCCATTATTCCTATCCGCTAAGGACTTTATTTCTTTAATAAAACTTCTATTTTGAGTTTGGAAAACAAGTGTTTTCATGCCATTACTCCTAAATTACGAATTCCTTAAAATGACAAATAACTCAAAATTTCCTATTTATTTCTACTCCTTGTTTTACATATTTTTCTCAGCAAACCCATCTCAACTTATAAAAATCATCACTTGATGATGTCTATTACCTATACTCTTTATTTTTCATATAAAACACAAGTTTTGGAGTTGTTGATAAAAGGGTTTTTAAGACATGGTCTTGAATTCATCCGAATTTACATTTGATCATTTCAAATAAATAATTTTCCTTTTTGAGTCTCTTGTCTCATCTGATTAAAGATCTACAAACTACAATATTTATATATACAAGACAAAGGTCTTTATGATCATTAATGCACCAAAACACAAAATATTCATAAGATCATGCATGTCAAGTATAATATGAGTATTTAAAAACTAGATCTACCACTTAGGATGCATGAAATGGAGTTTGAAAACATGAAAATAGATTTTTGTGCAAGATCTTTACTTTACTCTACTACTAAATGCATGAACATGAAGATTATCATATAAAAACACATTCAAACACAAGATCTACTCTTGTGATGGCTTGATATTCATGTAGTAGTATTTTCTTATCCCTAGTAAGAGCTCATGGGGACTTAAAGATGAAAATACTCATGAATGGTCTTGCAATTACAAGGTTTAATGATAGAAAGGTAAATATTTATCACCTAAAGCTTGGAACAAGTGGAGAATGAAGAAGAAAAATAAATTTGTGTGAGTGTGTGTGTGTGTTATGGGGGTCACGACAAAGGAGAGAATTGGGACAGGGTTTGTATAATTTTTGAAAAAGTGAAATGAAGGAAGAGAGAGAAGGCATAAAAGATTATCTATAGTAAGTTGAATTAGGGTTAATAGTTTAAATAAATTGGATAAAATTTACAAAAATGAGGGTAAAAGAGGGGGGATGCACCGATTGCAAAAAGGGGGAGAGATAGAGAGTTTAATTTGTTTTGTTTTATTATATTTGTATAATAATAAGTCTTAAAATATAATAATTTCTTAAGAGACAAATTTTCTTGGAAAAAAAATATAATTGAGTGTTTTGTAAGGATATAAGAGTAGGGAGTGGCTTGTGAGTGTAGTAGGTTGTACTTGTGAGTAGTAGTGAATAGTAATCAAGACAATTACTTTATCGGTAGTAAAGAAAATACGAGAAAAAGAGCTATATCTATATTTTTCATAAACCGAAAAATTATAAAATTTATATTTTTGAAATCCTTATCAAATTTTGGTTCTAAAGACTATTCCAAAATATTTTTCGAATTTCGAGTCCCGGGGCCCGCTTTCCATAATAGATCTCAAGAAGGCCTGGAATAGAAATTTTTTCGAAATCAGATCTTTTTATGGTTTGAAATATTTTTAGAACAATATTCGAGATTAAATTATTTTACAACAGTTCCTGTAAGCCTCGGAAAATTTCAGTAAATAATTCCAAGATGAATTTCGAAAATAAACCCTAAAAATCACTCCAAGTTAAAATCGAACTTCGAACGAGTCCTGAAATATAAACAAAAGTAAGAATTCATTAGTCTTGACAAAATCTAAAAATAAAACAAGGGCTACAAAAGTCCTTAAGTCCAAAAACCATTACGTAAGATAAATTGCTTACCTAATCTATAATTCATAAAAATCGGGATAAAAATAAAACACAGTGATAATTTGCTAAAGAGTAAGTTAATCCATAACATGACAATTAGAAGGATCAGGAAATCACCAAAGGCCAATTCCATAACTAGGCTTTGGCACGATTAAGAAAACTTCATCTGCCAATAATAAAATATAGACTTTGGAAATTCCCCAAACGACCAGACTAATAATCCTAAGAGACGGAAATCACAATAAAGCCCTAACGATCAAATCAAACTCTCAAGAATCATAGAACGAGTTAGAAATTGAAATCTCGTAATCTTAAGAAGGAAGAATTCAAGAAACGAAATAACAAATTTAATAATCCTTAAGTTAACCAATTGTTCATAAAACCTTAAATCGAAGCAAAATAAATTCGAGAACAAAACACTATGAAGATCCTTTTTCAAAGCAAATTATAAGAATCAAGATTTCCCCAAAATCATTCCAAAAATCGATAATTGACTCAAACTCAAGAAAATCATATATGGTAACCATTACCGATATAACTCCGGATATAATAATTCAATTCAAGATTTCCGAAAGCAGTGAGAGATATTAAATACTTATAAAAAATAAAATTTAAAATAAATTTCTCAAACTAAATACGTTGTATAAACAGAAAATCTCAGTTTCCAATTTGGCAAAGGCCTAAACCAGAAAATCACCCGGAAACTCTAACCGGAATATAATAGCTTAAGTCCGGCAATCTAGCGCCCTTAACCCTAGGGGCCGAGGTGTAGTTTAAATAAGTGGAATAGCTCGTAGTAATATAAGTTTGTATAAAATTATCAGATTGGTAAAGTTTTGACCTATCTCGAACCCGTTCGGATACAGACTTCGTAAAGCGTGTCCCGAGACTCGAGATATCAAAAATATATCATTAGTACCGTTAGACTCGTAATTCCACGAGATTTCTAAATATATCAGTTATACAATTTTTCGGGTTATAAAAGTTACAGTTATAACCTTTTTATCGTATTTTCATTTCTACCGGTAATTGATTATTCTTTTGCACTATTCATTTTATTTCATTACATAATTTTATTATTATTATTTTTATACCCTGGGTTTCCTAGTAATCAAGTAAACTTCGAAAACCAGAAAATTTAACCCTAAACCGGTTTAGTTCAAACTTTGTGAGAAAGACCGAGATACCCTAATTCCGGCTTTTCCTCAGTTTCCAAATAAGAAACTTTTATAAGCAAAACTAATTTTGAATATAGTTCTTGATTATATTTCAAACCAAGAAAAGATCAGATTTTAAGAAAATTTCAATTCCGGGTCATCCCGAGACCCATTATAGAAAAGCGTGCCCCGAAACTAGAATTTCAAAACTTTCTTTATGAATACTCATTTGAATCGAAATAAAATAAGGATTTCAAAAATATATTTTTCATAATTTTCCGGCTTACGAAAAATACAGTTATAACCTTTTTATTCGTATTTCCTTACTACCGGAAATTAAATTGTCTTGTCAACTATTCCTTACTATTCATAAAAGTACTACCTAGTCTACCTATTAGCCACCCTACAAATCTAACCCTTACCATCACTCAAATCAACTCCTTCTTTCCATAACTTTTGTCCTTAACTTCCCTTATATCTCATAACAACTTCACATCAAGTTAAATCAATCAAATAAAGCAAAATTTTCAAACTTTTCCCTTCCCTTACAAGCTCCTTGGTCGGCGTGAAAATGGCCCCCCCCCTCCATGCTTCAATTTGAATTTTTCTTCTTCATTTAACCTAATCTCATTCCATATAAATACTACATTTTCTCTCTCTTTCTTCATTCCTCACTTTTTCAAACTTTACAAAAGGTAAAGCTCTTTTTCTCTCCTCTCCACTCCCTCTTTTCCCCTCCATGCCGAGAGCCTCCATGGCCTCCCACACACACACACACAACTTATTCCTTTTCCTTTTTACTCCTATCTTACTCGAAGTAAAAGAACTTTCACTCCTTCCACACATAGATCTTGTTATGGCTAAGTGATTCTTGGATATTTCAACTAAAAGTCCCCATGATCTTTTAGTAGGGACAATGAAATATCAAAACAAGAATACCGAACCATTACAAAATAGATCTAACCTTTAAAGGAGCTTTCATGGCAAAAGCTTTATGTTTATCCATCAAAAAGTATTTTGAACTAAAGATCTTTTATAAAAATGTAGTTTTTATGTTTTCAAAACTCATTTGAGCATCATATTCATGTAGACATTTAAGATCTCATCTTTATTTTGAGTTTATGTGCATTAGTGGTCTTTAATGTTTTTGTCCTTGGTAAATAACCTTCTTAGTATATAGATCTATGGTTAGATGAGTTAATAAAGTCAAAAAGGAAAATACTTTTCAAAATATGAACTTGTGTAAATTCGGATGACTTTGTAAACCTAGGATAAAAACACTTTTATCAACTTCTAAACATAGGTTTTATAAGAGAAATGAAGCCTATGGGTAATAGATAATGTATAGTAGTATTTTTCATGAGTCTAAATGAGTTTTTACTAAAGAAAATGTTGGAAACAAGAAATGAAGTCCATAGAAGTTTTGAGCTAAAAGTCATGTAGATAAAATTCGTAATAATGGATGTAGGGTTAGAAAACACTATTTTTCCAACTTCAAAAATGGTATTTTCTTAAATAAATGAAGTCCTTAGGGTATGAGTATAATAAATACTTAAAGTTTTGAGTATAAAATGTATTTTTCTCAAAGGAATCAACTTGAAAGTGGAATATTCTAAATTCGGATTTTTGGAAACCCTATAGTAAAAGACCTACTTAAAAGTTTACAAATGTGGATTTTATTAAAGAAATAAAGGCCTTAGGATATAACTAATATGAGGGTCAAAATTTCTTTAAACAAAGTATATTTTTTCTAAAGAAAATCCTTGTAATATGTAGTTGTGGTCAAGTGTAGTGAATTCACTTACTAAACATTGGTATAAAATGGTTTCTAAGAAAAGTTTATTTTAAAATTCTTTAAATTTAAAAAGTTATAAGAACATAGACTCATTAAAGTTCACATCATGACATTCATGATAAGGAAAATCATTACCATTGCATTTAGTTTCATTTTACACTTAGGAATCTCAAGTGCATTCATGAAAACCGCATTTTCGGAACCTATGTCACCGCTGTACAGATCTGATCCCTCAATTCCGAGGCTTAGATATTTTCAAAACTTGATTTAAACTTCGTATTTAGAAAGCTCTTCCGAAGTAGATAGAAATCGATATAAAATTTGTGAGATTCCGAGTTAAAATGACCAAGTTATGGCCGTTTTAAGTTGGAGTTCCCGCTTAGGACGCGAATTACGAATTTGATAAGTTCGTATGAAGTCGTTGGATTAGTTTGAGTTGAAATACTTATTAGAGTATTTCTTCCTTTTTAGGTTATCCCGAGTTCGATGATTCCCTACCACCGGATTATTATTACTAGAAGACCGGTGATCCAATGGCCGAGTGAGTTTTCTCCTTGTTTTGTTACCTTGATTGTGCTTGTAATTAGTCGCATTAGAATTTTAGGAACAAGATAAAAATCGATGTGAATGGGGATGGGATATATGATGAGACTGTGATGAATGTATACCAAGGAATACTAAAGCATATCGAAACCACGATTTGATTGGATAACTGCACGGTTCATATTATTTATGTGTATGATATTGCCTGGTCACTCTAAAGAATGTATAAATATCTTGACCTAAGCAAAAAGTGGATTGATCATGCATCGCATCAGACATATTGCATTTGGTAGCGTGCTACTCCTACGCAGGTCGATCGGTATGGTCCGAGGACTCGTTTAAGTACGGAGACCCGGTGCCAGAGCTCATTCTCGGGTACTAAGGCGCATGTGGAATCCTTGGATGAGCCTAGCCGAGTCGAGTGCTAAGAGCCAGGGCTTGGGGACTAGCAGCGGTCGTGTAGACTCAATACCATTCCTAACCAAGATACGGAGGGCGTAAATCCGTTCTGTGTGTGGGTTCCGGTTACCCATACATAATTGCTTGCTCACGTGTTTGTTCATGCATAGCATATGATTGATTAATAACTTGTTTGTTATGGTACGGAATAAGGGAATTCTCACTAAGCTAGTTAGCTTATACCCCAATAGTTGTTTAAATGAGCAGGTTATTCCAAGAATGCTAAGTGGGGACCGAGATGGTTGAAGTCGAGAATGACTTCGAGTTTCCGGCAAGATATGAGAATGCTTGAAGTTTTTAGCTAAGCTTTACGATTTGCCTTGTAATAGTTTTATGTAGTGAAGTCTTGGGATGAATGTAATTGAAGTTTGATGAACTGTATTTTGAAGTATAGTGTTTTGTATTTGGAGTATAGTGGATTGTATTTCCTTTACATTGTTACTCAATTGTATCAACATAAAATGTATCATTCCGATTTGTCTCCTTTATGTGTTAGACGCCCTGTACATAGTATGGAAGCCTTCGCGTGACTGAGGTGGTCATTCTTAGGCTTTAATATTGTGTACGGCGGACTGCCACGTTTAGGGTACCCTTCGCGTGACAGTTCCTTAGTTTAAAATCGAAGGAAAGCCGGATCTAAGGTTCTTAGGTTTCTCTCCAAGCTTAAGCTAATCCGATTTAGGGTTTTGGTTTCCGGTTCTCGAAGTCTACTTGGTTACTAGGAAAATCAGGGTTTACAACCTACCTACCTTAAACAGAGTATTTTCCTCAAAACTAAACTGGCGTACCTTGTTTTTCAAACATCTCGGGGTACTTCCTCCGAATTTCCTCCTCAGCTTCCCAAGTTGCTTCCTTGGAAGTATGGTTTCTCCATAACACCTTAACATACTAGATTTCTTTGCTCCGTAGCTTCTTGATTTTCTTATCCAAAAATCCTTAGGGGATGCTTCATAGGTCAGATTCTCCTTTAGCTGGATGGGTTCCAATTCCAAAATCCTTTGAGGTCGGGTACATATTTCCTTAGCACCGACACATGAAACACATTATGTACTCCCAAAAGTTCGATGAGAGTTAGCTGGTAAGCTAATTCCCAAATCTTTCCAAGATTTCAAATGGTCCAATATACCTCGGGCTTAGTTTCCCTTGAGTTCGTACCCTTCTTATGCTATTGATTGGATTTATCTTTAGATACACATGGTCACCCACTTGGAATTTGAGCTCTCTCCTTTTTAAACTGCCCAACTCTTTTGTCTGTCTTATGCTTCTTTCATCTTCTGTTGAATCACCCTTGCTTTATTGGTCGCCTCTTGTACCAATTCTGGCCCATAGCAAGCTTTTCCACATTGTCTCAATACAGAGGGGACCTACAGTGCCGTCCATATAGGGCTTCATAGGGTGGAATTTGAATAGTCGAGTGGTAGCTATTGTTGTAAGCAAACTCGATAAGAGGTATGTGATTATCCTAATTTCCTTTGAACTCCAAAACACAAGCTCTTAACATATCCTCTAAGGTTTGGATTGTCTGCTCAGACTGTCCATCTATCTGAGGATGATAAGCGGTGTTGAAGTGCAATTTGGTGCCCAAGCTCTTTTGTAAACTCGTCCAAAACTTTGAGACAAACCTTGGGTCTCTATATGAGATAATCCCTGCCGGTATACCATGTAGTCGCACTATTTCCCGGATGTAGATCTTGGCCAACCTATCCAGGGAGTATGTCATATTAATCGGTAGGAAGTGTGACTTAGTTAGCCGATCCACTATTACCCAAACCACATCACAACCCATTGACAGAATAGGTAAAGGTTTAATAATCCTCCTGGCCTTTGATGCTCTACCTTTACCTGTTGACAGACAGCACACTTCATCACATAATCTGCCACATCTCTTTTTGTTCCATTCCACCAGTAGTGGCTCTTTAGGTCTTGGTACATTTTGGCGCCTCCTAGGTGTAAAGTATAGCCAGAGTTATGAGCCTCACTCATAATTTCTCTTCTCAACTCTTCGTCTTCGGGGACACATAATCTCCCTTTCATTCTAACTACCTCTTCATCATCGATGGTGAAGTCAAGATACTTCCCTCCTTGTACTTCCTTCTTGATCTTTAATACTGTTTTGTCATACTTTGGGCTTCCTTGATCCTATCAACCAAGGTGGGTTCTAAGACCAAGTTCGCTATTTCCACTTCCGTGCTTTACCCTATGAATTCGATTCTTAACTTCTCGAACTCTCTTATTAATTCCTTTTTATCAGTAATTAGGGCTGCCACTTCTCCATAACTTTTCCGGCTCAAAGCGTCTACAACGTCGTTCACCTTTCCCGGGCAGTAATTTATTCCGAAGTCATAATCCTTGATAAGCTCCAACCACTTCTCTGCCTCATGTTTAGCTCTTTTGTGTAAACAAATACTTGAGGCTCTTTTGGTCCGTATACACTTCGTATCTTTGCCCGTACAAGTAGTGTCTCCAAAGCTTTAAAGCAAAAGGCTAATTCCAAACCATGTGTGGGGTAGTTTTGCTCATGGGGCCTTAGCTGTCTGGAAGCATAGGCAATGAATTTTCCCTCTTGCATTAGCATGCATCGAAGGCCATTCCTCGAAGCCTTGCTATGCACTGTACAGGTTTTTCCAGGTCGGGTAATACTAGAATCGGTGCTGACACAAGCCATTGTTTTAGTTCCCAGAAACTCTGTTCCCTCTTATCTGTCCACACAAATTTCTCATTCTTTTGTGTCAGTTGAGTCAGAGGCTTGGCAATCATAGAGAAGTCCTTTACAAACTTGCGATAGTAGCTAGCTAATCCTAGGAAGCTTCTCACTTCAGTTACTGTTGCGGCTGTTTCTAGTCTACCACCGCTTTAATCTTTTTAGGATCAACAATATTCCTTTTCCCGTCACTACATGTCCAAGGAAAGATATTCTATCCAATCAGAAGTCGCACTTGGATAACTTGGCATACAGTTTATTCTCCCTCAAGGTTTGCAACGCCATTCGGAGATGTTCCTCATGTTGCTCTTTGGTCTTCAAGTAGATCAAAATATCATCGATGAACACGATGACACACTTGTCCAAAAGGGGTTTATAAACACGGTTCATGAGGTCCATAAATGCAGCTGGTGCATTAGTTAACTCAAACGACATCACTAAAAACACATAATGTCCATACCGAGTACGGAAGGCCGTCTTTAGCATATCCTCAAGTTTAATCCTTAACTGGTTATAACCTGAACGCAAGTCTATGCGTGAGAATATACTCACCCCTTGGAGTTGATCGAATAGATCATCTCTTCTTGGAAGAGGGTATCGATTCTTGATTGTGACCTTGTTTAAATCTCTATAATTGATACACAACCTCATAGATACATCTTTTTTCTTCACAAATAGGATAGGTGCGCCCCATGGCGACACACTAGGTCTTATGAATTTATGATCTAACAACTCTTGCAGTTGGGTTTTCAACTCTTTCAATTCCGCCGGAGCCATTCGGTAGGGTGCTTTTGATATTGTATCTATGTTTGAAGCCAAGGTGATCTCGAATTCAATCTCCCGCTTCGGTGGCAATTTGGGTAGTACTTCAGGGAATACATCCTCATATTCTTTCACAACGAATATGTCCTTCTTCCCTTGAGTTTCCTCTTCATCTAAAATACCATCTATAGGGATTATTTCCTCATCTTCCATCATTAACTCAAAAGAGTTTAACCTAAACTCTCTGAATTGTGGTCTCTCCAAAGAACTCCACTCTTTCCTTCCTCTGATAGTCAAAGCTTATCACCTTTTGTTGGCAATCCACTATGGCCTTAACTTTGCTTAGCCAATTCATGCCAAGGATAACTTCATATTTACTCATTTCCAAGACTATCAAATCACTCGTAGAAATATGACCTTGGATTTCCAACAAGCAGTCTCTTATTATCTTGCGTGTTGACACAACACTTTTGGTGGGTGTCTTAATCCTTAACCTGGTGATAGTCGTAGCTATCGGTAATCCAAGCCGTCTAGCCAGACTGGTAGTGATAAATGAGTGGGTTACTCTCGTGTCTAACAACACATAGGCCTCACACTTATTCATCCTTATGCGTCCTGTAGTCAACAAACATCCATCACTACTTGATCCTAAAACACTCTCACAACTACCTATTCCAAGGTTTTAGGTTCCAGCTTTCATTTTCACAAGTTTTAATTTCCTTTAAAGAAAACTGTTAAATAAAGAACTTGTAACTTAAGAGGGTTTTGCTACTGACCTATTACTAAGCTGCTGTCCGCGCCATCGCCTTGGTCCAGGGCGGCAACCTCTACATCTTCATCATCATCCTCTTCGACCATCCATTGTCCTTCGAAGTTGTAGAGTTGCATCCCATGCATGGCAGATGTCGTACGGCTTCACCCTTTGCTTCCTGACCACATAGTGTTGGCATTGCCCAAAGCCCCCAAAAGGTCGGGCTACCACACTTCTCCTCTGTGAGCATTCGGAAGCCAAGCGCCCTTTCTCTTTGCAGATGAAACAAATCATAGCCATTTTCTTTGGGCAAGCATAAATCATGTGACCAGACTCGCCACAAAAGAAGCACTTGTTCCTTAACTATGGACATTGCCTTAGGTAATGGCTCTCCTTGCGCTTCTAACAAGTAATGTTGGCCTTAGGTTGGGTGGGCTTTATGCTTGCGCTGTCCTTAAATCCTTGATAGGGCCTATACCTCTTGCCCTTGTAGCCAGAACTTGAGGCATTAAACTGCCGCTTGCTAAATACTCTCTTTTTTGGTTCATTGTACTTCCTTTTCTTAGCCCCTTCAATCACGCGGGCTTTTTCATCAATTCCAGATAAGTATTTAGCCCAGATTCCTCTAATTTAATTCTCAGGACCTCATCTAGACCTCCCAAGAAGACTTGCTTTTTCAGCTCTTCACTATCTCGAATGATTCTGTTTCATACTGAAGTAAATGATTGAACTTTGTTTCATATTGCTCAATGGATCTCCCCCGCTGCTTAACGTATAAGAATCCGGCGCTATACCGTACTTGAGACAGAGGAGAAGTAGTTTTCCAAAAACTCTTTACGAAAGGTTTCCCATGTCCCATGTGGAGCTAAGCTTCTCCTCTTAGATTCCTACCATACCCTGGCATTATATCTTAGCATGTAAGTTCCATACTCCAATTAGAGGTATGGGGAATCTTGTATGCAGTGAAAGAGCGCTCAACTTGTGCTAACCAATATTCCTCCTCATTGGGCTTTCCAAATGCCCCGTCAAAATAATGATTACTTTTAATGAAGTCCGGTAAAGAGCTCCTTTAATACCTCCTGTAAAGTGGAGGGGTGGAAAAGGTGCATTGTAAGATTGTTCTTCTGGGGTAGAGGAATTTCTGCAGTCATCTCTCTGTGAGCTGTAGGTGGTGGTGGTGTTGAATCCCTCACGCTTTGTTTGGATTAGGCTGCTGGTGAAGATTTTGTGTTTGGATGAATGCATTTAGCAAGTTTGTTAGCTGTCCTATCGCATTCATCATTGTTGTTTGAGGATTTGGGGGTGCTGCCTCATGTTGATTAGGTTGTGGGTAGTTGGGTAGATTCTCATTACTAGCCTCATTTGGGAGGGGCTCCTGCTCTCGATTATGGTTCATTCGATTATGTTTGTTGCACATTATTTGGTAAGTTTTAGTGTCATCTTGAAGTTTTAATTTGTAAAAGTTAATTTAACATACGAGGTTCGTGACTTAGGAAAAAAAATTCGAGAAATCATAAATTTAAAAAAAAAGGGGAAATCAATCTTATAAATCTTCATATTATCATAAGAAAGCCATAAAACAAAGAACTCATATAAGGTAATAAAATCACAAGTTCAGAATGAAGATATGAATGAAGTGGTGCTCATACAACTAAATGCGGTTAATATCATTTACAGCTAATGAGTACATGATTGCTCGAAATCTTTGAATCTTTGTAACATAAAAGAATAGCATTTTCCTTCCTTTGAAACAAAAACATAGTACTTCATTAATTGAGTGAGCGATACAAGGATTTACATTGAAATTTTAAGTTCGCAAAACTGGGCAAGCCATTAATCTAACTTTAGTCCTAGACATCACCTTCTAGCGGACAACAAAACAAAAGATACAAGAAAAGAAAAGAAACAGCATACCAAGCCGTCAAAGGAAACTTAAGGCAAATTGGCATCCCACATTGCCTTCTATCAAAAAGTTCTACTTGGACTCTATGGGTCAAACTTGCTTCCTTCTCCTTAATATTTACTCAGAGTTGTCGGGGGTCGGGCTAGGGAGCCGTCCTCTACTAGAAGAACCGCCATTATCCTTACAGATGAACTGGCGTAGATATGCTCTCACCGTTAGTCTTCTTCTCCTAGTGGGTTAGACTAAATCTTCGTGGTCATGCTCCTCATCCTCCTCATTTCCTCCCACTTCTTGTTCTTCCTTATGGTTTTATTCTTCCTCACCAACTCTCATTCCATGTTCATCAACATTGTTTTGTTCTATCCATAACTCTCTTCCTGTTTCTTCCACACTTGGTCTACTATTTCCCGAGCTTCTCTCATAATCATCTCTTCCTCATTCTCCACCTCCATTGGTTCAGGGACTACGGGTTCACGAATCACTTCATTAATCATTGAGGGTACTCATTCTCAACATAGATGTCTCTCCACAATCAGGGATCTCTAGGTCTCGATCAAAATCCCAAATGGCTTGGTTAGACTCATGGTTCACATCTTCCTCCATCCCTATGGGAGGGGTCGGGGTCCTTGGCACTACCTCTTCTGCCTAGTTTGGGTCCTCTTTGGGATCTTCCTCCTCTTCCTCTTCCTCTACTACCTCTTCAACCTCCTCAATCTCGTTATTTCCTCCTGGTATAGGTGCATTAATCAATTGCAGACCGACATCTTTAGCAGCTGGAGGCTAGATGCCTATATGGGGTGGAAGGATGTCTAAGTACATGGCATGTCAAACTATGTGATTCCGTGCGTCTACTATATTTCATTCTTGATGGTCAAAGAGGTCGTCATGTAAATAAACATAGAGGGGTCCTATGATAGTCCATACTCAGAAGTCTGGAGGGGTTGGGTTCCCTTCGTATTTCAGGATAAAGGTGGCTTCCCTCGTCATGGGCTCATGCCCATATTCCACCATGATCCTCTTGATGGTGTAGGTGGTTTCTAACTTGGTCCATCTCCTTCTCCTCATGGGGTCATACCTTACTTGGTCCACAACTGATATCCATCTAGTATACTTTAACCCTTCTTTTCAAAGTCTAAACATTTCTCCCAAAGTTTGGGGACTTTTTGCCAAAGCAAAATCTTTGCATAACTCCCTTAATCTTAATTGATATTCCACAAAAGTCTCATTCCAGCCCTTCATAATTATATAAGAATGTTTAAAAATATCAGATTGGTTAAAATTTGATCCGCCTTGGGCCCGAATGGATACTAGTTTTGAAAAACGTATCCAGGGTCTGGAATATTAAAATATTCCATTGACACCGTTAGACTCGTTAAAAATATAAGGTTTTCAAAAATATCAGTTTTATAATTTTTTGATAACTAAAAATATCAGATATCGCACTTTTACGCATATTTTCCTTACTACCGGTATATTTATGTCTGTCACTATTCATCGTACAACTTTATACTATTCATACTATCTCTACTTTTTCACTATTCACTCTTACGCACTACCATATCTATACCACTACTTGTTTCATTTCCAATACACTTTTATCACATCTATCTTACATATTATTACTTTTAATACACAAATTACAAAAAAAAAAAAAAAATCTCTCCCCTCTTTCTTTTCCTTTGGCCAGCGCCCCTACTCCCCTCTCTTTCTCTATTTTATCTCAATTTTTTTAAAATTAAATCACTCAAAATCCTTTTCTCATTTTCCTATAAATACCCCCTCCTCTTTCACTTCATTCACACATCCATTACCCACAAATTTACTACCAAAAACTCTCTCAAATTCTCCTCCTAAATACTCTTCTCATTACTCTCCCAAAACACTCCAAAGCTCTCTTCTTCTTCATACACAAAACCCATTTATATATACTACTCTCATCTTATCTTTAAATAAAATTATTTTTATATTTTTACTACCATGTCATGTAACTTAACATGACCATAAAGTGTGTTTCCTAAACTATATGTTATGGAAGCAACTCTATGTTTATGTTTTGTTCTTGTTCATGAATCTATATTCTTTTATGTTGTTATTTTGTTCATATTTTTGTGTTATTATGCTTCCATAATTATATCTAACTAAATATATCTATGTAGCTATATATACCTTTTAGAGCATATAAACTCACTTGTTATTGCAATTTATTCACTTTCATGTTTTAAGACTAGGTTTTCTAATTGGATTTGTCCTCATCAAGTCAAAACAACTTTTTCTTTCTTTTCTTTCCTTTTATATCAGGACGGAATTTACTATTTATCCCAGGAGCCTTGATGAAGATAAGACTCCCAATACTTAAACTTATATTATGTTGTTTATTATTTTGTTTAATTTCTATTTTCTTGTAAATATCATCATACTCATGCTCATATTCATGATTGTTGTCTAAAACACAAAGATAGAAACTAAACTTTTCCAAAATAAATTCATGTTATATGAATTTTCAAATGAAGCTTAGGATTTTGTTTCAACAAACTTTACTTTTCCAAAAATCAAAGAGAACTTACCATGATTTAGCAAAATTATTCTATTTTGACAAAGTCTTTTCAAAAACCATAAAAGGCTTGTCTTTGCTAAATTTATTTTAAATGTTGATAATTCTTTGTTATACAAAATTTTCTTCAAAACTAAATTTAAAAGAAACTCCCTAACAAAGAAATAAACAAGCTTTGAGTCAAGTTAGAAGATCAAAATAATTATCAAAACAATACTTGAGAAATTATAGTGCAAAAAACACTAGTAAGAGATTTTTCTAAAGAAAATTTTAAAAGTTGATGAAAACCACCCAAGAAACTACTAAATAGAATATAAAGATACTCATTTTAAGTAAACTAAAAAATTATGGTTTTATTTTAAGGATTTACAAAAGAAAAATTTTTAACTCTGATTTTTCATACTTTCAAAAGACATTGTTTTCATTAAGTCATAGTTTGGACAACAAAACTTAAATCATGCATGAGATATGAGTTTGTATATGTATAAAAAGGGTTTTTCAATCTATATTGATAACTAAGTAATTATCACACTCCTCACATGAAGACAACAAATTTCTAAAGAAAGAAAAAAGGCAAGAAATTTGCTATTTATAAAATATTTAAATTTAAGATAAATGATGCTAGTAAAATATACAAGGAGAAAGAAAAGACGAAGGAAAAAAAATGGAAATACAATTCTATGAATGCAAGAAACATGGGCATATTAAGTATGAATATCCAACTTTTATCAAGAAAAAGAAGAAATACAAGAGGAAAAGTCAGGTAATGCTAGCTACTTGGAGTGGCTAAATGATAGAAAGAGTGATGTAGAACATACAGAACAAGACAAAGAGGAGACAGACGTATGTCTTATGGCTATGTCTAAGGTAAAGTCTGAAACTAATAAAGAATTTTTGAAGATGACAGGTATGTTGGAATGAAAAGATTATTAAAGGCACTTAAAAAGGTTAACAAGAAATTATCTAAGTTTGAAATAGCAATTAGAGCACTTAAGAATGAAAAAGATGCACTTTGTCAAACTAACATGCTATTGGTGAATGAAAATGACATATTGAAACATGATAATGAGGCTTTACATGTTAATAATGAGAAATTGGAAAAACAAAATAATGTAATTAAACAAGAAACTAGCGAACCAAAACTTAGTATAGATTCAATGAGAGTGACAAAAAAAGTTAAATATTTTACGTTTTGAGCAACAATTTGATCACAAAAAGCATGAATTGGGATTTGAGCATAAAACCATTTTGAATGTAACTAAAGGTACTGTATTTCTAAAAGTTAAAGTAGTAAATTTTGACTTGACCCAAGTAAAAAAGAATTAGTGATTGAAAAATCTATTAATTATCCAAGAGGATACTATGGAGGAAATGTTAGAGGGTATGCTAGAGGATAATCGAGACAAAAAAATTGGAAAACAGGTAAATAAAAATATTGGGTTAATTCTTCCTATGCTTGTCACTTATGCAATAAACCTAGATGCATAGAAATATTGAATTAGAAGGTTCAAGTTGAATTTTGACAAGGAAATACATTACTCCATTGCTCAAATGACATAGTTAAGTTGCACTCAATGGGTAAAACATGGTTTTTATACGTTGAGCTTTTGTTGGTAATATATTATGTATTTGCGTTTGTATTTTGAATTGTAGTTAACGTGTGGATGCCATACCATAAGGATCGGACACTAGCATGATAAAAAAGATGGGTCATGAAATTATAACTGGTCTACGAACACTAGGGAGTGATGTCTAAATGATAGAGGCAAATTCACATGACCAAAAACCTTTTAACCATGTGGTTTTTGGAAGTGCTTGGACCCAAGGTGTAGTATTTGGACAATAGAAGTGTTTGTGAAGGTAGGTGTTAATGACAGGGATATCAAGTGAAGACACCATGAGTTCTCTAGATGTCCTCCAGATGATGGTAGATTACATCAGAATGGTATTTGATAGAAAACTACACGTTAGAACGTCAAAAGTAAGGACAATTTTAGAAGAAAGTTAGGTAATGACTACATTTCTTAAAGGCCTTATAAATAAGGGTTGCAGGGCAAATTTTCAAGGTGGGAGAAAGCTTAAATGGTGAATTAGTCTAGTTTAATTCTCTAAATCATGTCTTATAATTTCTTGAGGGAGAATAAGTAATGCTATTTAGTGTATTAATTGGAAACTCTTTGTAAGACACTACTCATGTGTTTGCTGTGAGTTTTTGTGTGGGCGAATGAGTTATGCCTTATGGCAAGTCTTAATCAGTCTTTATTTAGATAGGGTGTTTTGAGCTTATATGATTAAATTTTTGTGAATATTTAGAAGAAAAAAGTACTTAGTTAGTCTAATTATTGATTTTAGGTTTTAAGGAATCATTTGTCTTAAAAGAAGGATTTTTGATAAGTTGGAGGAGATTTTGTTGAAGATAATGTAGAGTACAAAAGTGTCAACACAACTTCACTTGTACCAATGATAAAATAAAGTACAGAAGCTAGTACACAACCTGTGGTAGAATTTGTGTTGGAAACAGGAAGGCACCTTGTCCTAAACATGAATGGCGGACATGACTTATGTGCAGGGTCAAGTAGAAGGAGAAAAATGAAGATTTGACAAAGGTGGAGAGAACATGACCCGTCCACCCACTCGTGTTGAATTTAGAAGCAAATATTTTTGAAGATTTTGCACTGTTTTAAAAGTTATGGCCAAGATACAATTCATATTACATTCCAAAGTCAAAAAGAGAGATTTTCAAGGAGAGAATCTTGATTTGATGAGATTTAAAGATTTGAGAGAAGATTTACTTATACCATATAAATATTAGGCCTTACTTTTTTGGAAAAAAAGAATTGCATACATTGAGAGTTTAGAATTTCTTAAAGAAAGAAAATGAGAAGAAGAAACTCAAGATTGCTTATGTTCATTGAAGATTGTAGTCGTGAATATCATAAAGGGGTTTATTATGTTTTCTTTCTAATCTTTTAAATCTAGTGTTTTGATTGTAATATTCATAGAAGTGTAGAATGTTTTTACTCTACCTTAGACCTTAACTTTTATATATAACTAGATTTGTTTTGCTTTTCAATAATAGATTAGTGTTCTTGAATTCGTTTATGTGTTCTTATTTGTTTATTAAATTGATACTTCTAGGGTATTGATTTAATTAATTGATTTTATAGTAGTAGACTGAGAAATCACTATTATAAAAGATCTTACATAAACAAGGAGGATTGTATGCATACCTAGAGATGAGTTGACATGATTCTTTTGCATTGCTTCTACCAATTACTTATAGGATATCAAGAGTCATTTTGATCCCTAGATTTGATCAATTTGGTTTGGTTCATTTGATCCGTGAGACATATTTTGTTTGTTGAAAAGTATCCTTTTAATTTTTCTTACTTTAATGAACAAAGACCTTAAAAATTATAAAACTCTAGCTTATCATTTTGTTTCACGCATAACTTTAAAATGGCTTTGTGTTTCTTACCTTGGATTGCATAGAAATAGGAACTATTGAAGAAACAATTGATAACGTGTCAAATTACATGTTGTAGTTGGCATAAAATGTTAAACTTATGTGCATTTTATTGAGATTTTAATGTAAAGATTAAAAAAATTAATGAAATGCACATTCAATAGAATTATTGCACTAAATATAGAAAAGAATCAAAATCAAGGTTTACCTCATATACTATTTACATATTGGTGACTCCTATTATAGAAAAGATATATATATATATATATATAGATATATCTTTCTACTTATGATAGAAAAATGGGACGAGCTAAATATATATTATATGTATAAAAATGCTTTTCCTATCATATAAGGGTATTTCATTTTTCATTCTTAAAGTCATATATAGATCATTTTCTTTTTTCGTTACAACAAGGGAATGGAGATTCAAACTATAATATCACGTTTGGTATGCCGAAATAAAATGGATTGGATTAGAATCGAATGAATGGAATGAATGAATAAGGAAAATGGAATGGAATGATTATGCAAAAAGATTTATGATAATACTATTTCCCACAAATATAGATAATAAATATATGTAGGATAAAAAGGTAAATAAATCAATAACCATTAGTAGATGTGGAATGGAATAGCGATTTTGCTTTTGAGAAGGTGGAATTAAATTCCTTTTAAAAGCTGGATTGTTGATTCTATGGAATCACGATATCAATTTGTAAAAACTCTTTAAAAAAAATGAGAAAATGAATAAAAGCTATAATCATGATTTTATTCCAGTTCATTCTAACATACCAAATGTGCCATAAGGATATTGATAACTCATATAGGCGTAGTAGGCCTCCTTTGCTGTAGCTTATACGAGCCATCCAAATGATTCACTCGGGTAGCAATTTTTTGGACAGCTTCTCATAATTTTCTTCCTTTCATTTCTCATTTCAGAAGCCTGGGCGTCTTCAGCTTTGAGATGTAATTCTCCATGACTTATACAAATATGAAAGGCCCATAGAAAGTTAATAAGCATATACATGGCCCAATTTTGACTAAACGGTTTCCATTTTCCAGCAGGGGACGTGTAGTGGGCTTCACCTTTTGATAATTTCCTTTGGTGTAAGACGAAAGCGGAGCATTGGAGCCGCATTAGCGAAGAGCCCGTGGATGGCTTCAAGACCTCCTCTTCTTCTCATCAAAGTTGCCAAGCACGGGAGGTTATTGAGATCACGAGCCGCATTTCATAGAGAAAAAATGGAATTCCCATCCATACAGGAGAGAGAGATTCGAGAGTGTTTCTTTTATTATTATTACTTCTTTTTTTATTTTTTAATTTCTTATAAAGGGTGTTTGACCCTTGTGAGCTTCCATGTTCCCAATTTTTTCTTTTATTTTCTTAATTTTTTTAATGGATTATAATCCAAGAACAAATGGTAAAGGGCATCTGAACATGATATGGGGCTCGGGATCTCTATTAAAAGTCATTTATTTCCCTTTCTTATTTCTGTGTTTCGAAAATTGTATTATCCCATTATTTCTTATGTGCTTGATTAAAATGAATTAGGATATGTTTGTGTTGTCAGCGTGTAGATGACATGGAAATATTTTTAAATAGATTGTTTATTAAAAAATAGATACAAATGAAAAATAAATATTTTTTACTAATAAATAAATCAAACAAAGTAGATACCGATCATACACAAATGATATACAAATGCAGATAAGATGTAAATCAAATATAGATATAGATGAAAAGCAGATCATCTAAACAACCCCTCAAGCATTTAGTGTTAGATTATTAGTTCGTGGGTTTTATTACATGTCGAGTTGAGTTGTTAGCACCGTGTCATTGAGCACGTGTTTTGATTTTCTTGAAATATGTGTTAGATTAGAAATGTGTTTAGAAAGATGATTTCAAATCAATTTCCATGATTGGCTAATTTGGATTGCGATAGACATGATATAACGCCCTAAAATTAAGACATTTACCATTCCGCCACGTATCTATATATGATATAGACACATTAAAGCTGAAAATTTGCTAATTATCTCCAAATACATTAATAACTTGAAGCAAACTTTCATCACATCCACATTGATTCCACAACTATAACTGTAAACTCCTGTTTTCTAAGCCCTAAACCTTAAGCCGGAAAGTCTACCGGAGACCTTAAGTCAACAGATCTTGAGTAAAGCCCTACCGTTTAGATCTGACAAACCCGAGTTTGTAAATCGAGGAGTCGAAAAATAATTAAAGTGTTTAGAATAGTCCGTAATAATATTTGAATTAGTAAAAATATCATATTGGTTCATTTTTGGCTTATTTCGAACCAGTTTGGATACTGCTTTGGAAAGCGTGTCCCGGGGCTCGAAAAATTAAATATATATCTTTAATATTTTTAGACTCGTATTTTTATAAGAATTTCAAAAATATCAAGTTTAGAATTTTTCGGATTCTAAAAATATCAGTTATAGCTCATATAAGTTTATTTTACTCTTACCGGTAACTTAATTGTTAAATTTCTAAAAATAATTTAATTGATTATTTTATTTAAATCATAAAAATTCTGCCACTTAAATAAAAATATTTTTCTTAATTTATTATATATTTTCTTATTCAAAAAGCACTTTATCAACTCATACCTCAAGTACACATACATTATTATTACTACACATTATTATGTCTTCTTTTGTTTTTTCTTACACTTCCATTTCCCAAAATTTGCAGCTGCCCATTCCCCATAAAATAGCCACTTTTCATTATTTTTAATCAATTATTTGACATTTTTAAAGTCTATTTTAGTTAGAAATGGATGCAACTTGTTACACATTCAAAAATACAAATTGGAAATCAACTACACCCACTCCCACACCCTCAAAATCACGACCAGCCCCTCCCCTTGTGCAGCTGATGGTTTTATTTTTTTAGCATTTATTTAACACACACACATCTCTATTTAAGCGTCTTATTCTCTCTCTCTTTCATCTTTACAAACCCTATATTTTTCCTCTCTCTTTTTCCCTCTCTTTTCCTCTTCTTCCTTGCCTTGTCTTCTTGAAAACAAGCTGTCCCCATTTTTCTTTCTTGCTTCCACATATATTTCTTGCAATTATTTGAGGTAATCTTTCCCTTTTTGCTCTTATAAGATGTTCTAGGATGATACCATAGATGTTTCATGCATCAAAGGACATTCCACAAGCTTAAAAAGCTATGGATGATGATGCCAAGAAGTGAAACACTCCTCTAGATGATGATCTCTTTTGTTCTTAGTATTTTTGTTATATGGAAGGCTTGTTTATCTTCTTGTTTTTGTGATAGCTTGTAGATCTAGAGTTTTATCAAGCTTTAGTTATTTTTATGTGTAGATCTAGAAGTTTAAGGCCTACTGCTAAGTTTTTCTTATGCTTTGGATATATATTGAGTAGATCTTAGATTCAAGTTGGAATGAAAAAGTAAAATTCGTAACTTGTCAAGGCTCCATGTTAAAAACCCTCTTCCAAGTCTTAAAATGAAAGTTTTTGTTAAGAAAATGAAGGTTTGATGGATGTATATCATCAAGACTTCATCTTACAAGAATCAAAGTTGATTTTCAAATTTTATTTTCAAAAACAAAAATTGTATTTTCGGATCAAGACAAAGACCTAAAATAAAAACATGTTTTCCAACTCAAAAATAAGGATTTTGTTCAAGAAATGAAGGGTTCTTAGGATATAATATGTAATGGGTTGTTTTTCATGAGTTTTGATAAATTTTCCCAAGAGATATGTCCAAAATAAATTTATGAAAATTCGGATCAAGACCAAGACCTATTTTTGAAACCCATCATCCAACTTTAAAATGAAGATTTAGACAAAAATATAAGGGGCTCTTGATATAGGTATCTTAAGGAATGAAACTTCATAAGTTTAAATGAGTTTTCCTAAAAGGTATAGCTTAAATCAAGTGTTTTGTAAAAGACAAAATTTAGTTCTTGTATTCATTGTAAACTTCAAAGAGGAAATTCGTAATTATGGGGAGACCAATTTTGAAAACCTTCTTTTTGATCTCAAAACAAGTATTTTATATTGAAAATGGAATGCTTTGATGATATATAATATTGAAAATTATTTTCATTGAGCTAAGTAAGTTTTAGTAAAGGAATTACTCAAAACAAGACAATGAGTTTCAACTTGTAAATTTCGGTTTTATGAAAATGGATCCTTAGAAGTTTCATTGGAACTTTGTGTTTGGTATTAGATAAGTGTGTAATCTCTTAATTTTGTTTTGAGAATCTCCTTGCAAGCTTAGGACTAAAATAAATTGGTCTAAGTAGTTAAATAGAGTAGATATGGAAATTTTTCACAAAGGCTCAAAATCTGGAATTTTCGTAACCCTACTGTACAGTAAGTTTCCGACCCCTAAATGATCTTAAATGTTCGAATTAACTTTAGAAATGGATAGCTCTTTCGAAGTAGATATAAATCGGTATATTATAAGCTAAATTCCGAGTTAAAATGAGTTAGATATGACCTTTTTAAGTTAAGGATTCAACCTAGACGGAAATTGACGAACTTAGTAAATAAAATTGTTAAGTTTAATAGAACTTCATAAGAGATACTCATTGAGGGTATTCTTTGTACCTAGGTGAATTGGAGGACGAGTTACCACTTCCTGAGGACTATTACGACTAGTGGATTTCACTACATGGACAATTGAGTTCATTTCTCAATTAATTATGCTCTTGGATGTGCTTGTAGTAGTAGTGGTATTAGACTTAGGAAAAGATAAAATCGTGATTGAGTGGTGATCTAAACTTGCATGAATGAACGATAAGTATATCGAGGCAAGCTTTGTTGCAATAATCTTGTATGAGCTAGTATAGATTTGGAATGTCTGAAACTTGTATGGTCACTTTTAAATTATCTAATTAATATACCATGATTATATGAATAATTGTACATGCATATCACGTAATGAGTCGCATATCAATGTCGAGTATGCCTTTGGTGGGACAAAGGTGTATTTGGGAGGCAGCGGGTCTTTAATGAAGGGGATTAGGGTTGCATGACTTATGGACCACCCCATTCAAACAATGAAACTATGGTTGCATGACTTATGGACCAACATTAAAAATTGTGGTTGCATGTCTTATGGACCACCCCACTTAAGATTGGGATTATGGTTGCATGTCTTATGGACCAACTTTGGAATTGTAGTTGCATGTCTTATGAACTACCCCAAACCCCGAATGGAGGGCGTAAATTCATTCACTTATGACTACCGGAAAGTCATATGCTTGTGCATTCATATGGTTGCTTAATTATAACTTGCTTGTATAGATATTTTAGCTTGGTCGGGCATGTTACTTGAAGAAAATGAATCTCACTAAGCATTAGCTTATACCCCAACAGTTTTTGTTGCAGTATTCCTATTTTTGGATGTTCCGAGAGGACACTTTGTGCAGGTTTACTACATTGGATTAAAGAGCTTTTGAGGAAGTCGGGTCCTAGTATAGGCGTGGACTTCTAGGAAAATCTCTTTAATGTAAATTCAGATATATGTAATTGGAGCTAAACGATGTAGACTCCTCTTATTTTTGGCGGGGGTATGCCCCCTTGGCTTTTGTAAAGTTTAACTATTTATCTTGTTGTGATTTATATTCTTAATGCTATGTATGCTTTCTTAAGACTACTCGAATCAAAGTGTGATCCTAAAAGTTGTGTGAAGAACACCTTACACACGATATGTAAACTCATGTGATGACTAAGGTTGTCATGCGTAAGTTTAAATATCGGGTGTGGTGGACTGTCACGTTTAGGGTACCCTCTGGGGCGTGACAATAACAACCCAATTTAAAGCACATTTTAACAAACCAAAGGGGTCTATACTCAATTAAGAAGACACTAAACTACATATCAATTAAAGGTATTAATTTTCTACATAGCATACTAACAAGTTACTATTTAATCTTCTTCTTGAGATTTATCAATTCTAGTGTTGCCCCCAAAATCCATTATTTAGTCACCACGTTTACTTTGTAAACTACAACACATCAACCTGAAAATGAAAAAGAAAAGACCCATAACCTGGTATTTATATACCACAAGGACACGCATGTGTGCAAGCAATCTACCAATCATATGCATATGTCTAATGTAGTAAGTGATAAATTTATTATCTTTAACTTTTAAGTTGAGAGGTACTCCCTAATATAGGAGTCCTTGAATCCAATTCACCCAGAATTACCTAGATCATTTTCATGTACAGGAACGATGCCACAAATGAAGTGGGTTGCTGTGTTAGTAGTGCAGGTGTTTCCCATCTATTAATAGTAGCCGCACATACATTTGGGATTTAACGTTTTGTTGTTAGCCTTTGGATTGGTGGTAATGATTAGTACAATACGAGGACAATGGAGCGCTTACAAGTTTAGTTTAGATGAGTTTTTGTTGTTGTATATGTTGTAAATTTCGTGTAGTGTATAAACTAAAGAAATTGGAAATATTATGGATATTAATAGCTGTAATGTGTCTTAAATGCCTTTAGCACTAGGGATGTTAAATAAGATTGACGTTCAATGTACAAAATTACTCTTTATTGGGGTAAAATCATGCATTTTTTAATGTCTCATGGATCTTGTATAATTTTTAACTGTTATGAAAGCATTGATAGATTTTAAATTAGCAAAAATTTACTTTTGAATTTTAATATTACAAAAACATGATAGAATAATTTAAGGTCTCCATTAGGTATAAGTTTCAAGATAATTCTATGGCACCATATGATGAGTTTTACTTAAAAAATTTGAAATATAGGATAGGATGGGCTTCGTACTTACATAGCATGTACCATCATACGCTAATGTGCTTATTCTAATTTGACAGCGTGAAGTATGTTTGCCGTTATATGTGAAAATTTAGGTTATTGAGAATTTATTTTATTATATATGAACAAATTTATATAAATTAATTTTTAGCATTATACTATTGATAATAAAGGGAAGAGGATTGAAATCTAGATAACAGTAAAAGAAAGGTAAGATCACGAGGAAAAGAAAATATAATGGTACTAATAGAATATAATCATGTTAGAAAAAGTAACAAGCTTCGTTTCCTTTCACTAAGTCCCCAATAAAGACATGATAAAAATAAAAAGAACTTAGAAGAAAACTTATAGTGAAAACTGAAGCTTTATTGATCCACGAATTGTAGTTACAATGGAGGCAGAGAAATGGTAAAAGAAATTATTACAAGGATGGTTTTACAAAGGTAAGTTCCGTTGTGTCTAAGGCAGTATATTAAAGGGATGCTAGTTGCTAGAGAAAACAAAAGGATGCTAGATGCTAGATAGTGTTTATGAGTGCCTAATACTTTTCCTTTGAATGTTTGTTGTTGCGTCCGTTAGTGAAGTATGACGCTTCTATTTATATAATTCTTGAAGTCTTGTAGCTTTAGTTGTCTTTATCTGTCAATTCATTGTCTTTAGTAGCCATTCACTGTTTTAGATGATATTTGTTATTGTCAATTTATTGTCTTTAGCAACCATTCGCCGTTTTGGATGACAACAACTTGTCTTGTCTTATCTTTAGGAGCCATTTACTGTTTTGGATAAGGTCTATCATAGTTGATTGTTAATCTTCTATGTTTATGGCTTTTTCTTCTTCTTCATAGAGTTCCACCAATTTAGAATTTAGTTTCAACATTAGGCCAGATTATCATATAGTTTGAGGAAAACATATTATATATCTTATTTTGACAAATTAAAAACAATCTTGTGGTTGTTTTGTTACATATTCTATTTCATAGACAATCCATTTTTCCACCTGGATATTTATTGAAATATTACTATCTTATTTTATCTGTTTAGAAAATGTTTGATTGTATTCAGCTTCCATGATAATTTTATGTACAATAGGCTTTATATCATATTTGAGCCATTCTGGAGGCATATATTTTACGACCATGGCTATTTACAGCTTCTTTAATTACAATTTTGAATTATGTTTTGTTGTATTGCTCAGGGGATCCAATAGCATTATTTATAAGTCCATAGTCCAATAATGTTTGTTTAGTGAACCTATATCCTTCAATCATAAAGATTCAAAATATTCAAGATTAATATTAAACTTATATATACAAAAGTCCATTTCTCCTTCTTTATTTATGTGAAAATCTATAGTAATATTATAATTGTTGTCTATGTTATTTTTTTGCATATTCTTGTATCATAATAAATGGTCCTCAAAAGTGTTTTACTGCAAAGAAATTTATTCTTTGTCTAACTTTGAAAGGCATTTTTTTTCAATATATTTGTTTCTATCAAAGAAAATATATGACCATGCTTTCTCATAAGCTTCTTGATTATCTTTATCATGTTATATGCAGTATGTAGGATTTAGCTGTTGTAAGTCTTCCAATCTGTGACTCTGTTGTTTTTTTAATGATTCTTTTTTGTTGTATTTTCTAATCTTAATTCAGGTATCAAGCATGGCTCTATTCCAAAATCACTGTGTTGAAGAGTTATTTCAAGGAGTTCTTTAGCTTCGTCTATGAAATAAAATCCTTTCCACTAAAGACTAATAAAGTTCTTAACTTAGGCTATAACATAAGCCCACGTTTGATAGGTTCCAGGATTAAAACCATTTATTACAGCATAGCAATAGGATATGGTATTTGTTTGTCTGGATAAAGAATTAGATTTAGGTTTTGTCTTTACCTTATGTAAATAGTAGCATAGAGCTAAACACACCCTGACCTTGTTCTTATCCAATGTATGTAAGTTCCAAATTGCATCAACTAGAACTTTCTGATCTTTTATGATTGTCATGGTTGGCAATTTATTGTGCTTGAATTTATTTCCAGGGCCAAGGGCTTGTACATAAAGTTCAACATTCCCAAATGTCATTTTCTCTAATGGTGGTGCCTGATTTTGAACTAGGTATCCACTACTAGTTAGTTTGTATTTCTTTTGAAATATTGGAGCTCTTAAGAAAGAAGAAGTATTTACATGTGAAAAGAAGCAATATTTGAAATACTAGGATATTTCCTTTGGTATGTATCATTTGTATGCATGTTTCGACCAATACAATTAGTATAATCCATCTACATAGTCTGTTCAGTCTATTCTTTTTATCTAGAAGTTTGTCCTTCAAATCTCTGTACCATTTATATATCTGCTCAGTGTATCTACAAGATCATTTTCCATTCCTTTAATATGCTTAAATTCAACAATATAACCATTTTTCAAAGGAGTATCTACAATGTTAATCCATTTTCTTTGTGACATACTTTTTTCATTTTTATTTTTATAACATTTCACAATTGCTTTACAATCTGTTCTTTTTCAATTTCTTTTTTGTTTATTAAGAATAACTTGAATTTATTAAGTCTATAAATTGCTCCCAATATTTCTATGTCTAAGCTACTTCTTAGTCCTTTTTCATTGAATACACCACTATTATATTTGGAAGTCTCTTCTTATTTCATAGGAGAGTATTTGTCTTGATCCTAAATAGGGGCTTGGTAGGCATGCTCTAAATTTGTCATATCACGTGTGCACCCATAACATGAACACCATCTTGCAAGTAAGAGATTGCAAGACTCCAATTATTATTTTCTCAATATGTTATACATATATATATATATATATATATTAAGAAAAATAGTTATGGACGCCGATATTTCCACAAATCATAAGGACCACAGAGAATCAAAGACCTTACCAAAATAAAGATAAAGGTAAACTTTGAGTTTGTTAATCAATTATTGCTATAGGAACTGGAAAAAGGGAAAAAGAGGAGTTTAAAAGAAAAGAGATAATAAAGTTTAAATTTTTATCTCATCATCGTTTAGTCTATCAAATTCCTAATAATCTAACTGACTTAACTTGATCTTTGATGCAATCTACCCTCAAATCCTATGCCAATCCCAGCTTTTATTTTCTTGTAAAAACAAAATATTGGGGAGTAAGGTACATCCAACTTAGTAAGATAATTTCCTATGCAAAAACGTATTCATAACGAAACAATAACAAACAAGTTTGAAATACCCCAAACCTTCACCTAAGTTATAATTAGAGTTTAGATAGATTAAATAAATCAAATGAATTATAGGATGTAATTAGACAAGTGGATATAATTAGATCAATAATTGAAATTTAAGATTTGAATTCATAGACCCCTAAACATGTTGTTTAAATGTTTAGTGGATTCTTAAATCCCTAAACTTTAGCCCAAATATTTCATGTCTTTAATCCCCACCAATTCTGAAATCATTTGCTTGCCTGAAAATGCCAGTTCTTAAGCCTAGCTCAAAGTGACCATCAATTTTATCTAAACTAAGTTCCTAAATTAAGTTTTTAATTTCTAACCTATTGATTTTGAAATCATCTTCTATATATTTCTAGAACTAAATATATTGATTTGAAAGTTCTAAACCTAATAAATTTATTCTAAAATATCTTAAATTGTATTTATCCTTTTCTTTTATTTTTCTGTACCTTCTTTTTCTTTTGCCTTTTTCTTTCTCTCTCTCTCTTCCTTCTCTCTCTAGTATCTTCTCCTTCTTCTTCCTCTTTCCTTTTTCTTTCTCTCTCTCAAATTTATCTCTCTAAATCTCAAATTCAAGAAGAGAAAAAGAGAGATGAAGCTAGAAGATGAGATATGAGAAAAGAAATCAAGATAGAAGTAGCCCAATAACAAGAAAAGAGAAGTCAATTGCATGTTCTTGCCACGAAGCTAAGTATATTGGTATTATGTTGTTTTGATTCTGTTTTTGTTTGTATATGATGAATTGATTTTCGATATAAGTATATTTTATGATAAATTGATAGATGAGTTAATGAAGTTATGAAATGTTTAAATGTTGGATATGAAGTTATGGGAGTTGTATGACATTGAGGATGTGGGGTTTTTATGTTTTTGATGTTGTTGAGAGTGTGTGATGAGTTGTATGTGGTTTTTATGGTGTTTAAATTGAAGTAGGATGTGTGAAAAAGTGTTGAAAAAGAAGAAAGAAAATAGAGGAAGTCACAAGTGTAAACCCCCGGAAATTTCATAATTCTTAAAAATAATCCTAGAAGTCTAATATCAAAAATTTAAATCCTGAAAATTGACTCAAGATAAAAACCAAATTTAGACCGAGTCAAAATACAGGAAACGAAACCCTAAAAATCGAATCAAGTTAAAACTTGATTCCAAATAAGATCAAAAACGAGTTTTCTCAATCCTGAGAAAACGAGAACCCTTGAAATAAAATATAAAGTCCAACTACCGGTTAATCAACGTCCGTACACCAATCAAGTTATCTACCCAATTCCTAAAACGCAAATCAAAACGATAGATCCAAATACCGCTTAACAATGAAATGATAAAATTGTAAATCCTTCAGTAAAATTTCAGAGATCGCAAATTTCAAATTTTCACTAAAAGTCAAACTGAGTCAACTCATAACCCTAGACTCGGTTAAACGATCCTGAGAACCGAAAACTATTAAATAATCACACATAAAATAAGATAAAACATAAATGTCGAGCTAAAAATATAAAACGATCAAAACTCGAAAATTATACGATCTTACGAATATCTCGACAAAACCGGAAGTCAAACCGGAACCCTAAAATCAATAAAACCTATAACGAACCCTAGTGTTTAAGATCCGGCAATCCCGTGTTTTCGAACCCTAGAAAATGAAATTAAGCCAATAGCTTAAAATAGTTCGTAATAATATAGGGTAACATAAAAATATCAGATTCGCGAATTTCGAGTGTCCTTCGGACTCAATCAGGATTAGTGCTGGAAAAGCGTGTCCCGGAGCTTAGAATATTAAAAATACCCCATTTATACCACTAGACTCGTAACAATATAAGGATTCCAAAAATATCAGTTTTACAATTTTTCAGTGGCTAAAAATTACAAATATCGCATTATTACATGTATTTTTATTACTACCGGTACTTTAATTATCTAGTCTACTATTCATAATACCTTTCTACTATTCATTACTATTCACCTATCTCTACTTTTTCTTACATCTATTTCTTACACCTGCATTTCTATTTTCTTACTTTTTCATTTTCAATACAACTTTATTCACATCAACTTTACACATTACTTCTTTATTACACAAACAAATAAAATAAAAACATTTACCCACCCCACCCCCCGCCCCCTAAAGAAGCAAAACCGGCGCCTCCCTCTTTC
Organism: Combretum micranthum; assembly: GCA_024138025.1. NCBI lineage: Eukaryota > Viridiplantae > Streptophyta > Magnoliopsida > Myrtales > Combretaceae > Combretum > Combretum micranthum. The sequence goes on along the minus strand of JAMXBD010002191.1, from coordinate 25,393 downwards.
TCTTCCAACAATTTATTTTTCTTTTTCAATTTATTTTATTACATCTAAAATTCACTCCAAAAATTCTATAAATACCCCATTCCTCTTTCATTTTTTCACACAATTCATTCTACTACTAAAACTCTCTCAAATTCTGTCACGCCCCAGAGGGTATCCTAAACGTGGCAGTCCACCGCATATAATATTAAAGCTAATGAATGACAATCCTTAGTCATGCAGGAGCTTCGATATCACATGCAAGGCATGCTTCCAAGATAGTAGGAGACTCATAGGGGTACTACGTTTAAATAGATAGCAAAAGCAAGCTGAACTTAAATAGATAAACATAAGATCTTCATTTAATAACAATTTAGTACATCATCTTAGGGGCATTCCCCCGCCTTAAAGTTTTTGTACCACTATACCAATATCAAAATAAACATAACTACAACATAAGCCTATTATAGAGATTTTTCCTAGAAGTCCATGTTCAAAACTAAAAATACATAAACTTCTTCCAAAAACTCCTAGTAGCTTACACTCGTACCTGGCATACGGGGCTCCTTAGGGCCAGCCATAGATAATCATACTGTAATAGAAAACTATAAGGGTATAAGCAAAACTAGCTTAGTGAGATAATTCCAACTATAAGTCATTTCCATAAATCAACTAAGTATTTAATCAAAAACATATGAAAATGCACAAATCATATGAACAAGCAAGATACACATGATTAATCGGAAATCAAGTGTAACATGGATTTAACGCCCTCCATGACAAGGGTTGGGAGGTTTACAGGCCCATACGACCATCAATATCTGCACATTTACCGGCTCCTGCTTGTCCTATAGACTTTCTGGCTCCTACTAGCCACTATGTAGACTTTCTGGCTCCTACCAACCACCACTACCATTTCCTCGTTTCCCCACACGAAGAAAAGTAGTGAAACAAATGTGACCCATGCATATGATATGCATGAATTAATTCCAATATAAATTTAACCAAAAATATTTAGTTCAAGTTAGAGGTGATCAACACAATTCTCATCATGTCAATACAAGAATCACAAATTATTTATCAAACCAAATTCCGGTATTCTTAGTTTATATTCAAGAAATCATAAGTCACATGACAATTGTTCATTTTATCTTTCTCTTAATTTCTAGTGCTTCTATTTACAAGCACAAAACAAGGAAATGTAACTTGATGAGACGAATAACTCTCTCCATATCGATGGATCTAATCAAAATAGTCCTCCGGATAGATAATCTCGGGTCCCTCATCACCTAAACAAGATGAAATACCCAAAATGAGTCTTTCATAAAACATCTATTCTTGAAAATTCTAATCTTTTCTTAAAATCGCGGTAAAATCGTATAAAGGGAAAATTCCAACTTAAAATGGCCATAACTTGCTCATTTTAACTTGGAATTTCACATACAATATATCGTTTTCTACCTATTCGAAAAGATCTATACATTTCTAAGCTTATTTTCATAAAACTTAGGTTGTTTGGGTTCCGAAAAGACAGCGACCAGATTTGCCACGAATTTGCAAAGACTTGTTTTCCTTCTTGTAAATAAAGCTCATTTGAAAAGATGAATATTTCAAGTATTTTGTAAAATTTTTGAAAGGTATATACATATATGTAATGACTTATAACAAATGTATGAAGTAAATGAAGTTGTCTCAACCTATGAAAAGTAAGGTTTTAAAAGACTTTGAACTTGAGATTTTATTGGAATATTCATTTTACTTTTGAAAGGATTCTTGGGTTATTTGAGATGAATATTTCTTTTAGAAAATTAATTTTTTACAACTACTTTAATTTCCTAAGGAGTGGTTTTATTTTCTAAACTTAGATTCCAATAATTTTAAAAGTAATAAAATAATATTCTTGTTTCTTGTAATGATTCTTAAAAGAGTTTCTAATACTTGATGAAAATAAGTTTTATAAAACCTTTTGTTTATTTGAGAAAATTCATTTCCAAATATGTTCATGAGTTTTTAAGAAATCTATTTCCTACTTTTATTTAACAAGAGCCTTTAGTTTATGAAAACACTTCTTCATTTATTTTTATTAAGACAAAAACATTATGTTCATGCATGAGTATGAATCATAAACTATAGAAATATAAAGGAATATAATAACTTGAAAGATTAAGCAAATAAGAAAATAAATCAAGTATTGGGACCTTAGCTTCATCAAGATACCCTAGGACTAAGAAAAGACTAGTCCCGAAAAGAAAAGAAAAGGAATCGTTTTGACTTGATGAGGACAAGTCTAAGACTAAAAAGACTAGCCTTAAGAACAACTTGAAATTAAATAAATTGCAATGAAGTAAATAAATTGCAAGACAATGGACTTATATGCTCTAAATAATATATATAGCTATATAGATATATTAGATAGTAATAAACATAAAGGAAACATAAAGGAACATGTAGGAATTGTTATTATGAACAAAAACAAAGTATGAACCTATTGTTGCTTTCTTAACCTTCATGGTTTTAGAAAACACACACTAAGCTCATACTAAATAGATGAACATAAAGAAAGCTTGGAGAAATTTTTACCTAAAAGAAGCTAAACTAGGAAGAACTTCTTGAGAGATTTTGGTATAGTAACTTTAGTGTAGAAGTTGTGAAAGAAGTGAAGGTATGAGGTATTTATAGGAAAATGTGGAGATAAATTGTGTTAATTAAATAAATGAAAAACAAAACAAATTGAGGAAAATTGAGAGGGGGCCGGTGCAATTTTCATGCATGGGGAAGAGAAAAAATTTTAATTTTTGTTATTTTGTTAATTAAAAGTAAGAAATGAAAGATGTGAAGTTGTATTGGAAATGAAAATGTGTAAGAAATAGTGTATGGTTTGTAAGAATAGGTTATAAGAAAAAGTAGAGATAAGTGAATAGTGTAGAATAGTAGAAAATAGTGTAATGTAAAAGTAGACATGACAATTTAATGCTGGTAGTAAAAAAATACGCGTATAAAAGAGATATCTGATATTTTTAGCTACCAAAAAATTACGAAGTTGATATTTTTAGAAATCTTATATTTTTAGAAATCTTATATTTTTACTAGTCTAACGGTATATTCGGAATATTTTTCCTATTCCGAGCTTCCGGATACTTTTTTCAAGAACTATGTCCGATCGGGTTCAAAGGACACTTGAATTCCTCCGATCTGATATTTTTATATGACCTATAGCTATTACGAACTATTATAGCTAACTTTTCCAACTTCGTTTTCTAAGGCTTGAGAAAACGGCAATGCCGGACTTAAGCGGTTACGGTAAACTACGGTTTTGTTGACTCTGGAAATTCGGTTGACTTCGATTAGGATTTAAGCTTTAATTTGGATAAAAAATTTGGGGATTTACTAATTCATAACACAAACTCTCTCCATAAACTTTTCCTCTACCACTCTCTTTCACCAAATACTCACAAGAATTTCCCTTTATACAATACAACTACCATTTCTCCATAACCATATAACCACATAACCATACATTCACTACCATCTTTATAACACAAAAATACCTTAGGTAAAAATTTCTTTCAACCATTTATTTATCCATGTCATGTAACTTACCATGACTATGGTGTTGTTTTGAAACTCATATGAGTAGTAAAAGCAACAACATGTTTATGTTTTGTTCTTGTATATAAGCTTTCTATTTTAATGTGTTGTTATTATTGCTTCTAATCTAACTTATATTATGTATATTATGTATATATATATTTTTAGAGCATATAAGCTCATTTGTTATTTATTTACTTTCAAGTTATGCAATTTATTTATTTCATGTTATTATTAAGACTAGTCTTTCTAGTCTTAGACTTGTCCATATCAAGTCAAAACAATCTTTTATTTATTTTCTTTAATCTTTCGGGACTAGTCCATTCTTAGTCCCGGGATGCCTTGATGAAGCTAAGGCTCCAATACTTGACCGAGATTCCTTGATGAAGCTAAGGTTCCCAATACTTGATATTTTATTTTCTTGCTTATTATTTGTTTCTAGTATTTTCTTATGTTCTTATTATTTTATATGCTCATGATATTTGCATCTACATAATGTTAATGTCTCAACTAATTCAAAAATAGAATTTTATTTTATTAAAAGAACTCTAAAACCCAATTTCCTATTATGTGACTGTCACAAAAATAAAAGTTATTATCAAACAATATAGAAATAGATTAATACAAGTTTTCTCAAAGTTTTCTTAAGTATCAAATAGTTTTACCAAGGAAACGTAAGAAATAAATATTTTTCATTTTACATTATGAGAACCTAAGTTCTAGTAAATTAATTGGTTAGTTTTCAAAGTCCTTACAAAAAGATTAAAGATTAAACTCTTTTGAACTCCATGACCAAAACCAAGAAATAACTAGATTTCAAAGTTAAGATAAAATCAACTCATAAAGTTATGTATCCACTTAGGAAAATAATGATTTTCAAGTACCTAAAGAAGAGACTTGTTTTCAAATAATATAAGCAAGATAAGATTAGAAACAAATGATTTTTAGCAATAAAAAGAATTCTTTTCAAAGGAAATAAAAGAACAAGTTTATAAAACAAAAACTTATGTTTTAAAATAATAAATATAAGAAGACAAGACTCATTTTCTAAAACCATCTTAAAAACAAAATTATAAAAAGGTTTTCAACAACCTAAATATACTTTTTGATAAAATGATCTTTTATCACTAAAAGTGAAATTTATGAAAGACCAAGGTTAAAGAAAATTTACTTGTTTTGGAAAAAGGAATGAAGGAAATAAAATAAGAATATACTCATTTATAATGAAAATATAAAGTTTCTTCAAATACTTAAAAAATTTATCAAGATAAGTTTTAACACTTTAAAAAGAATTGTTTTATGAAATAAATTGTTAAGACACTACCATTAGAAATTTTGCATATAAAGTGAGCTTATCTATATACCCAAAGTATTTATCAAATATATGTTCATATTATATATATATATATTGTTACAAAAGGATTTTTCTTTAAAATAAAGTTGAGTTAGAAAACGGATTTGCAAAAGTTTAGAAGAATTCGTTTTAAATATTACCTAATTTTTGGAACCCAAATGACCTTATATGACAAAGATAACCTTAGAAATGGATAGATCTTTTGAATAGGTAGAAACGTATATTATATGCGAAATTCCGAGTTAAAATGAGCAAGTTATTGCCATTTTAAGTTGGAATTTCCTCTTATACGATTTTACCCCGATTTTAAGAAAAGATTAGAATCTCCAAGAATAGAAATTTCATGAAAGACTTATCCCGTATTTCTTTTGTCTAGGTGATGAAAGATACGAGATTACCCTACCCGAGGATTACTACGACTAAGAAGATCGCAAAATGGAAGAGTGAGTTATTCCTCCTAATTTCGTTACCTTGCTTGTGCTTGTAAAGTAGTAGCATTAGTATACTAAGAAAAGATAAAAATGGATATATTTGGGGAATTTGGGATTATGTATATATGTGATTCTATGTTTATGCGTGAAATGAGAATTAAGAATATCGCAACTTTGAATTGCTTGTTTAAATAATTTGTTTATTACTTGTATGATTGTTTATTGTTTGCTAAATTGATTGATCGCCCCTAATAAACCTTAATAAGGTTTGGCTTAAGAAACTAAAACGCTCACGCGTGGCATCCATCGAGTCACATCTATTTCGGAAGGCTGCTACTCCTACGCTTAGAGTTGGATTGGTGCTACGGGCCATGTTCCTTCCTGAAGAATCCAAATCACTCGGGGAAAGCGACTCTAGGTTCGGAGCCGAGCCAATCAAATGCTGTGGATGAGGACCTGGGGACTAGAAGTAGAAGGTCGAGGACCTTCAACCCCGATTCCCTAACCTTTGATACAGAGGGGTAAATTCGTTCTATATATGGTTTCCGGATAACTATATATATTTACGTAATCATGTGGTTATTGCATTGTATGCATAACATATGTGTGAAAATCTAAATGAACTTGTTTGAAAATATGGTGTGAATGAAAAGGAATATCTCACTAAGCTAGTTGTAGCTTATACCCCTATAGATTTTGTTGAAACAGGTATACCCGTGGCTTAAATTGAGGATCATGACATTAAGGAAGTCATGGAAGGATGATTAAGCTTCTATGAAGGAAATGAATCATAAGATGAAGTAATTTTGTAAGGTTTCTTTATATGTAATGACCTTTATGATTAGTGATGTATATTTATTTGAAGATAATAGAGGGATATGCCTCTAAGAATTGAAATGTAATATGTAAGTTTTATGATAAGTATTCTCTTTGCCTTGTTACTTGTCTATTATCAACATAAATTGCGCTACTCCGATGCATTCCCTTGGTTGTGATGTATGCCTTGTACATGATATGAAAGTCTCTGCGTGACTAAGGAAGTCATTCTAGGCTTTAGTATTGTGTACGGCGGACTGGCACGTTTAGGATACCTCTTGGGGCGTGACAGTTTAAGTTGGTATCAGAGCAACAAGGTTTTGGGAATTAGGAAAAAAGAAGAGTAGAAGGATAGATTGATAGGATTTGATCTTATGTTTAAGAATCCTTATGTCTAAGAGTAGAACTCTATCTTGGAGAATATTAGAAGAAGGCAAGAAATACTTATACAAAATCGGAGGATATTTAGTAAGATATGAAATGGAAGCATCACTTGGAGAGGATTTACCTAGGATGTTGACCCAAGATTGAGAACGGTAGAAATGACTTGGAGATAGAACATAGCAGAACAATATGGACAAAACATGAAGGAGACTTAGAATTTGGATATAAATGAATATAGTAAGTTTACCTTAGCAAGACCAATAAGCCTTAATGCATAGTAACCCTGTTTAAGACCAATTAAGAGCAAGATAAGTGTAATGCATCTTTTGTAGGTAAGACCCCTTTAATTAAGTACCTACGTTAACCTTAATCAAACGAACAAAAAAAATAACACTCCTCTTTTCCTTAAAAACAAATAACATGTGCGTAAAAACTTGAATTAAAGAAAATATCTAATACGACCGCTTCGTTTGGTTCTAGGAAGCTACTCGAGGAAGTTATGCCACAATCAAACACCTCTCTCGAAGAACAACAAGAACCAGGAGCACTCCCACTGTAAGATCTAACTCAAGAACTCTTGGCCACCATAAGAAGTCTAGAAGAGATGTTAAGAGCATACATACAACAAGCACCCATAACCTCTGCACCCGCTCCAGTTATAAGACCCCAACTCGGAGCAAACCCAGTATCGCAAGTGACTTCCTTCATGGCCCATCCAGAACCCTAGGCTAAGAAGTGTAAACAACTTCAACCTCTTAAGGATTTCGTAACCCCTAAGGGCAAATGCTGGAAGTGTGAAGGAGGACATTTCCCCAAAAGTTGCCCACGATTGCAGCACATGTGTTACTTTTGTGGAAACAAAGATTACAAAATCCTTAATTGTCTTAAGAAAAATGGCACTATCTATTCTAGTTATGCAAAGGGAAGACACAATGCCAACATTTACCCAACAACAATAAGGAAATGCTACGTATGTAGCCGTCTCATCTGTAGGACCAGGAATTACCCTACAAATGCCAAGGAAACATGCTACATGTGTAAGGTGTGGTATCTCTATGTACGTGAAGATCTAAATTCACAAGGTCAATGGGATGACCCTACCAAGGAAATGACTCATCCAAGAAAGAATGTGGGACTTCGCGTAGAGATCCTACCACCAAATCTCACCACAAAGGAAAAGAAAAAGCTCCTGATAATGAAGACGAGGGATCAAGTAATCAAGGAAATATTCCTACCCTGTGAAGAGCAATCCGAAATAGGAATGAACGCTAAACCTCCCGTAAAAGCTTTTATGTACAAAGGATTAAACGATGATGTATATGTTGTCTATTTAATGATTTGAAATTATTATGTTTTCCATCCTTTCTTTGAACTTTTGTAAAGGAAGTATTTAATTCTTCCTTTTGTTCCTATGTATTTGTTTTAATGATATGGATTTTCCTTTTCATCATTATGATTTCAGTCAATTTTCAAAATTTCTTCTATATATATATTTAATCATTTACGTACTCAATTACTATGTTTCATGATGTTTTTCTGAAAAATGTTTAAGACTTAATATAGTTCAAGAACCTCACACTAGCATAATAAAACCTGTAGAACAAATAGGAGACGCACTTGTGCTCAACGCAACCAAGAAATACCTCCTGTAGAACCTGAGAACCCGGAGGGACCTCAACGACCAAATCAACCAAGAATGGATCAAGCTAACATCGAACAACTTGCCAACTTCATAAGGAATTTCGCACAACAGGGTCATGCTATGCCTACGCCAATACCTGCACAAGAAGTGGCACCTGAAGTTCCAACGCCACCAATTGAAACAGCACCAGCTGAGCTGCCATTACCAAAACCTTATTAAAGTATGCTGCCAGAGTTCATTAAGTGCAATCGATATTTTGATGGAGCTTTTGGAAAACCCGATGAAGCCGAAGATTGGTTAGCACAAATAGAACGATCTTTCAATGCTTTTGAAGTACCACAACACCTTCAACTTACATATGGTATTTTTATGCTGAGGTTCAATGCAAGGATATGGTGGGAATCCAAAAGTAGAGAGCTACTACCACCAATCACATGGGAGACGTTTAGGCATAAATTCTTGGAGAACTTTTTCCCTGGAAGCTTGAGAATCCAATATAGTATAGATTTCTTAAGTATTTCTCAAGGAGACCGTAGTCTTGAACAATATGAAACAGAGTTTAACAGGCTGTTACAATATGCCCCCGAATCATATAAGAATAGCGAGGAACTCAAGAGGTAAGAATTCTTAGGAGGATTGGACGAAGACCTTCGTATCAAGTTGATAGAGTTCGACATCAAAGATTTCCGAGAACTAGTAGAAAGAGCACGAATTGTGGATGGTGCTAAGAAAAGGAGGAGGACGGAAGGAAATGTCATGATAATGGAGGAAGAATCTATGAGTGAACCTAGCCTAAGCCTCAAAGTCAATGAGCTCGAAACATCGATTAGCCCGAGTAGAAAGAAGGATAAAAAGAAACCGGATACCCAATGTTGGAAATGCAAAAAGGGACATCAACCAAGATAGTGTCCTAAGTTACAACGCAAGTGTTACTACTACGGAAGTCCGAATCACAAAGTCATAAGATGTCCAAAGAAAACCTCTGCCACCTGTCTAATCTGTAAGGAACCAGGATATATTGCCAAGCAGTGCCCTAAGAAGAAGGATAAGAATAACAGCAGGATCGGGAGATACCCAGTAATATCCCCACAAGAAGTACGTGTGTACAACTTGTAAGGACAATGGGTTTGCGAGGAAGCCAACCAAGAGATAGAATTCGCTGTTTTAGAAGAAGACGATAGCCATGAATATGATTCGATATCAGGATAACATCGATGTTAGATTTCCTTTTTCTATACCGCTAGGACCAAAGCAACAGTTTGCCAGTAATGCCATAGATTATGTAATCATCACCTTTTTCCCTTAATACAGGAGGAATAAAAATATGATTGTCGAAAATTTAGTACGTAAAGAAGAAAGCAAATCAATTGCCATTTACCTTGAACACACCGAAAACAAAGTACATCAAAAGCATAACTATTACCGCCTAAAAGCTAGAATCGGTAATAATAAAATCTCAACAAACAAATTCCAAATTTTTCATCTTGATCTCAAACCTTGTCAAGATGACCACGTAAATAATAAAACAACAATATGAGATAAGTATGAACATAGTGTATTTTATACGTGCATGTCATATATATACTCATATAAGAATGGGAAAGCGAATTTACAACCTTGCTTCGTTAAGTGAATATACCAGTGTCGTGTCATATCGAGTCGTGGTCAGTTCAAAATTGAGTCAAGTCAAGTGGCAAGTCGTCAGTCGTCAGTCGTCTGTTGGGTTGGTTGAGTTTGAAACTCTCCAAAAAGAGTCAAGTAAAGTGAAGGCTGAAAGTCGCTAAAACCAAATCTTATTGATTTTATATGTACTATATTGCATAATATATTAAACGCGTAAGATTAACGAAATTCCAGTATTACCGACTAAAGATACATGAGAAATAGACATTACGAAAGAAGAAATCCAAAAACAACGATAGACTTCCAAACCCTTTTGTGGAAGTGAAACTAAGGAAACGACATAATGAAATCATAATACCTTTCCAACAAATAAATGTGAGACAAAATTTCAAATATCACGAATATTGATGAATTACGACATACAATTCCTCATCTAAAAACCTACGTACACATAGCAAGTTTTGAGGACAAAACTTTCTTTAAGGTGGGTAGGTTGTAAACCCCCGAAAATTTCATAATTCTTAAAAATAATCGTAGAAGTCTAATATCAAAAATTTAAATCCCGAAAATCGACTCAAGATAAAAACCAAATTCTAGATAGAGTCAAAATACAGGAAACGAAACCCTAAAAATCGAATCAAGTTAAAACTTGATTCCAAATAAGATCAAAAACGAGTTTTCTCAATCCTGAGAAAATGAGAACCCTTGAAATAAAATATAAAGTCCAACTACCGGTTTAATCAACGTCCGTACGCCAATCAAGTTATCTACCCAATTCCTAAAACGCAAATCAAAATGATAGATCCAAATACCGCTTAACAATGAAATGATAAAATTGTAAATCCTTCAGTAAAATTTCAGAAATCGCAAATTTCAAATTTTCACCAAAAGTCAAACTGAGTCAACTCATAACCCTAGACTGGGTTAAACGATCTCGAGAATCGAAAACTATTAAATAATCACACATAAAATAAGATAAAACATAAATGTCGAGCTAAAAATATAAAACGATCAAAATTCGAAGATTATACGATCTTACGAATATCTCGACAAAACCGGAAGTCAAACCGGAACCCTAAAATCAACAAAGCCTATAATGAACCATAGTGTTTAAGATCCGGCAATCCCGTGTTTTCGAACCCTAGAAAATGAAATAAAGCCAATAGCTTAAAATAGTCCGTAATAGTATAGGGTAACATAAAAATATCAGATTCGCGAATTTCAAGTGTCCTTCTTACTCAAGCGGGATCAGTGCTCGAAAAGCGTGTCTTGGAGCTTGGAATATTAAAAATACTCCATTTATACCAATAGACTTGTAAAAATATAAGGATTCCAAAAATATCAATTTAGAATTTTTCGATAGCTAAAAATTACATATATCGCATTATTACACGTATTTTTATTACTACCACCGGTACTTTAATTATCTAGTCTACTAATTCATAATACCTTTCTACTATTTATTACTCCCATCCCCCCCCCCCCCCCCCCCCCCCCCCCCCCCCCCCCTTAAAGAAGCAAAACCGGTGCCCCCTCTTTCTCTCTAAACAATTTATTTTCATTTTCAATTTATTTTATTACATCTAAAATTTACTCCAAAAATTCTATAAATACCCCTTTCCTCTTTCATTCTTTCACACAATTCATTATACTACCAAAACTCTCTCAAATTCACTACACAAACTCTCTCCATAAACTTTTCCTCTACCAAAACTCTCTTTCACCAAATACTCACAAGAATTTCCCTTTATACAATACAATTACCATTTCTCCATAACCAGATAACCATACATTCACTACCATCTTTATACCACAAAAATACCTTAGGTAAAAATTCTTTCAACCATTTATTTATCCATGTCATGTAACTTAGCATGACTATGGTGTTGTTTTGAAACTCATATGAGTATAAAAGCAACAACAGTTTATGTTTTGTTCTTGTATATAACTTTCTATTTTTAATTGTGTGTTATTATTTGCTTCTAATCTAACTTATATTATGTATATTATGTATATATATTTTTTTAGAGCATATAAGCTCATTTTGTTATTTATTTACTTTCAAGTTATGCAATTTATTTATTTCATGTTATTATTAAGACTGGTCTTTCTAGTCTTAGACTTTCCATATCAAGTTAAACACAATCTTTATTTATTTTCTTTAATCTTTCGGACTAGCCATTCTTAGTCCCGGAATGCCTTAATGAAGCTAAGGCTCCAATACTTACGACCGAGATTCCTTGATGAAGCTAAGGTTCCCAATACTTGATATTTTATTTTCTTGCTTATATTTGTTTCTAGTATTTTCTTATGTTCTATTATTTTATTACTCACGATATTTGCATCTACATAATGTTAATGTCCAACTAATTAAAAATAGAATTTTATTTTTAAAAAAAAACTAAAACCCAATTTCTATTATGTGACTTGTCACAAAAAATGAAGTTATTATCAAACAACATAGAAATAGATTAATACAAGTTTTCTCAAAGTTTTCTTAAGTATCAAAGATAGTTTTACCAAGAAACTAAGAAATAAATATTTTTCATTTTACATTATGGGAACCTAAGTTCTAGTAAATTAATTGGTTAGTTTTCAAAGTCCTTACAAAAAGATTAAAGATTAAACTCTTTTGAACTCCATGACCAAAACCAAGAAACAACTATTTTCAAAGTTAAGATAAAATCAACTCATAAAGTTATGTACCTACTTAGGAAAATAATGATTTTCAAGTTCCTAAAGAAGAGACTTGTTTTCAAATAATATAACAAGATAAGATTAGAAACAAATGATTTTTAGCAATAAAAAAGAATTCTTTCAAAGGAATAAAAGAACAAGTTTATAAAAAAAAAACTTATGTGTTTCAAATAATAAATATAAGAAACAAGATTCATTTCTAAACCATCTTAAAAACAAAATTATAAAAAGGTTTTCAACAACCTATATTCTTTTTGATAAAATTGATCTTTTTATCACTAAAAGTGAAATTTATGAAAGACCAAGGTTAAGAAATTTACTTGTTTTGAAAGAAGGAATGAAGGAAATAAAATAAGAATATACTCATTTATAATGAAAATATAAAGTTTCTTCCAAATACTTAAAAAGGAATTTATCAAGATAAGTTTTAACACTTTAAAAAGAATTGTTTTATGAAATAAATTGTTGAGACACTACCATTAGAAATCTTGCATATAAAGTGAGCTTATCTTATATACCCAAAGTATTTATCAAATATATGTTCATAGTTATATAATATATATTGTTACAAAGGATTTTTCTTTAAAATAAAGTTGAGTTAGAAAACAGATTTGCAAAAGTTTAGAAGAATTCGTTTTAAATATTTACCCAATGTTTTCGGAACCCAAATGACCTTATATGACAAAGATAACCTTAGAAATGGATAGATCTTTTCGAATAGGCAGAAAACGATATATTATATGCGAAATTCCGAGTTAAAATGAGCAAGTTATTGCCATTTTAAATTGGAATTTCCTCTTATACATTTTACCGCGATTTTAAGAAAAGATTAGAATCTCCAAGAATAGAAATTTCATGAAAGACTCATCCCGAGTATTTCTTTTGTCTAGTGATGAAAGATACGATTACCCTACCCGAGGATTACTACGACTAAGAATCACAAAATGGAAGAGTGAGTTATTCCTCCTAATTTCATTACCTTGCTTGTACTTGTAAAGTAGTAGCATTAGTATACTAAGAAAAGATAAAATGGATATTTGGGGAATTTGGGATTATGTGTATATATGTGATTCTATGTTTATGCGTGAAATGAGAATTAAGAATATCGCAACTTTGAATTGCTTGTTTAAATAATATTGTTTATTTACTTGTATGATTGTTTATTGTTTGCTAAATTGATTGATTGCCCCTAATAAACCTTAATAAGGTTTGGCTTAAGAAACTAAAACGCTCACGCGTGGCATCCATCGAGTCACATCTATTTCGGAAGACTACTACTCCTACGCTTAGAGTTGGATTGGTTGTGATCGTGCAGTGCCACGGGCCATGTTCCTTCCTGGAGAATCCAAATCGCTCGAGGAAAGCGACTTTAGGTTCAGAGCCGAGCCAACCGAACGCTGTGGACCTGGGGACTAGAAGTAGAAGATCTAGGACCTTCAACTCCGATTCCCTGACCTTTGATACGGAGGGGTAAATCCGTTCTATATATGGTTTCCGGATAACTATATATATTTGCGTAATCATGTGGTTGTTGCATTGTATGCATAACATATGTGTGAAAATCTAAATGAACTTGTTTGAAAATATGGTGCGAATGAAAAGGAATATCTCACTAAGCTAGTTGTAGCTTATACCCCTACAGATTTTTTTGAAATAGGTATACCCGTGGTTTAAATTGAGGATCATGACATTAAGGAAGTCATGGAAGGATGATTAAGCTTCTATGAAGGAAATGGAATCATATGATGAAGTAATTTTGTAAGGTTCTTCATATGTAATGACCTATATGATTAGTGATGTATATTTATTTGAAGATAATAGAGGGATATGCTCCTAAGAATTGAAATGTAATATGTAAGTTTTATGATAAGTATTCTCTTTGCCTTGTTACTTGTCTATTATCAACATAAATTGCGCTACTCCGATGCATTCCCTTAGTTGTGATGTACGCCTTGTACATGATATGGAAGCCTCTGCGTGAGTAAGGAAGTCATTCCTAGGCTTTAGTATTGTGTATGGCAGACTGCCACGTTTAGGATATCCCTCAGGGCGTGACAGTAAGGATCTGAACATCCTATCAAACAACCCAATTGGAGGAGTGTTTCACCCTATGATTTTTTATTTGCAATGCCCCTATGTCCAAATGGCCCCGTTTGAGGAGGTGTATAGAGCAAATGGCCCTTGAAACCGCCTATTTGGGGGAGTGTTTCACTTTCAGATCATTTTTGGATAAACTCCCTCAATTGAAGCAGCCCTCCATACGGCCCTATTTGGTTTCCTTATAGATATTGTTTCTTATTTTAATCATAACTTTTTCATCCAATCTCGGATTGAGATGATTCAAAATTATATGGAAAGAATAAAATGAGATCTACAACTTTTATGTTTTAAATCTTTACAAATTATAGAAGTATAAAGGCATAAATTTTGATTGTTTCTAGCTGCTACATATCTAAACAAAGTTGAAAACTTGGGTTTGCTTGTTAAATATGTAGTTAAGTATAAAATAAATCTAGCTAATAAACCTAGGTCTGAATTAGCTAAGTGGACTTGAATGAAATAAAATGAATGAGATTGATTAAGTCTAATCAACTTGGCTAAGATTAAGTTAATATAGATTTAAGTTAATACGAATCCTAGTTTATAAAACGAACTTAGTTAATCAATCTAATTCCAACTTGACTAAATAGACTTTAGTAAGCTAAAATGAATTAGATTGACTAAATTTAATCAAAATGACTTAGTAATTAAACTAAATGATGAACTTTAATCAACTTGGCTAGGATTTAGTTAAAATGAGTTAATACTTAATAATGGGCTTGAGCTAATAAGTTGGAATAAACCTTAATATAACATGAGAAATATGTTATTTCAAATTTATGCTTGTTTGGTGAATGAGTCTTTTTGAATATGAATGCTTTGTTGATGCTTTTGTAATAAATGATTATAAACAAAGTGAAAAGAAATACTTTGATAGACAAGGGAGAACTTGTTCATATTTTAGCGGGGTGATCTTCGCAGCCATTGTGGGATTCTTATTTGGTGCTTGATCAAATAGGGTAATAAAATAAGTTTGAGATTAGTGGATATTTAATTAGATTTCTTATATAAGTTTAATTCTTGAATCTGTATATATGAATACCTGATCTATCTTCTGAGTTGGCTTTTGATTTACCTTATGAGCCTGTTTGGATTTCAAATATAAGGTACACAATAACCTGCGTGATGATATGTTAGGATAGGCATTCTAAAATGAGCTAAAACTTAAAGACGCTTTTAATAATTGAGTGTCGCTTGTGCTTATGCCTTAGAATCTGGTCAACCTTGCCTGAGTGGACACGGTAGTTCAGGTGCTTAGGCTAACCCCGTCATGGTGCGATGACATTTGTAGGTGGTTCAACGGATAGTCAATGGAGCAAACGATATCAGTGTGACGTTTATCTTAATTGGTGAGAAGTAATATATTGGGGCTCATGTTATGGGATCGGTTGAGCCTTTTTATATTATGGAGTGAGATGGTAGAGTGTGTGTAACGGTGTGAATCCTAGAGGATGCTACTTTTTCTTTATCGGTTATGTCATCTAGAAGATGTAGGTATTCGGGTTGTCTATATTAACCCTTTAAGTGTCGTATTATTATTCATGACCCCTAGATTCCCAATGGCTTGTTTCGGAGTATGAGTGCTCTCATGATGCTTGATTTACTTTAAATGAAAGATAATAACTTGTTATTTGTTGCATTGCATTTAGCTAAGCTTGTGTACCACTCCATGTGTTTCTATGTTACTATGTACTGAGCTTGGCTCATTATTGTTGTTGTTGTTCTTTTTCTAGGTATGGTATTGATGAAGAAGATGATATTGATGATGATGATGTTGTTGTTGTTGACGATTTGTGTAATGATGATGCTTGGCTTGGCTTTTGGCGCGATGTTGATAATTGAAGTGAGTTAGGACTTTGGATGTATTTTATTTTGTTTTGTTTTGTTAAAGAGCTGGATTTATCTTTTTAAGTTATAATATTCTTTTAAAGGGCTTAGTGATGCCCATATGTTTGTAAATGTTGATCTCTTTATGAGAGTAGATTATAAAATGTTTTTGTTAAAGTTTTATTTTTTAGAAGTTGCTCTACTTTAGTGGGAGTAGATATTTATAAATTGTTTTTATAAAGTTTAATTCACTACTGTTAAATCCAGTTGTTTTAGAAATCTAAACAAATAATTTTATTAATTAAAATTTGTTAGCAATGTTTAAAATAAACATATCATTCAAGAAAGCTTAAGCGTGTAATGCATAAAGTATTATACGTGACAGTAACTACATTAATTAAATTTAGGGTGTTACAAAGTTTGTTAACAAACATATGAGATGCAACATCCATATGAGCAAATAATACGTATGATTGACCAGAAATCTTATGTTGAATGGATTTATACCTTCCATTTGTGGTTGAGGTGTTATAGGCCCATACAACCACAATAAGTTTTTGTGTAGACTTTCAGGCTCTTGCATGCCACAATTTTTTTTTTTTTTTGTAGATTTATCGGCTCTTATTTGTCACCACTACTATTCTCTCGTCCCATACGAGGGTATTATAATAAAAATGACGTGACTCACTTCGTGATATCAGTGATCCATTTATTGCCTTATTCTCAATTGAGACATTAAACATTTTAAGGGTGATCAAAGAGATATACACCAATAACTCAACATGGCATTGAAGACAAAATTTATTAAGCAACAATTCAAGTTTTGATATACTTAAATTATTTTCAACAACACCATGAATACAACCACATACCATGAAAAGTTCCACATGCTATTCCCTTTTTATCTTTTCCTATTTCTAGTACTTTTATTTTACAAGCACAAACATGAATACATAAAACAGGGAGATGAATTCACTCGTGCTTTGAAGTAGTTCCTAGCCGAAATAATCTTTGGGAAAGGAGTTGTATAATCCTCGTAACCTGAACAAAATTAATATTCGGAATGAGTATTTCATGTAGGTTCTACTTAAATTTTTAACTTTATTTGTCTATTCATGTTATTAAACCCATTGTGGAAGTTTTAACTTAAAACGATCACAATTGCTCATTTTAAGTTAGAATTTCGCATACTAGTAGTCTTTTTTTACCTACTTCAAATGCTGTATTCATTTCTAGATTTATTTTTAACATTAAAGGTCATTTAAGATTCAAAATCATGTGGTATAGAACGTGTCCTGAAGGTTCCAGACCTTGTTGTTTTCAATTTTCAAAATTTTTACTTTATTTAGACTCTATAAATCAAGTACCAAATATTTCTATCTTTAAAAATCATATGTAATGCCCTAAAATTTCATTAAGGAAATTATTGCCATATATAATACTTCATGTATTACGTGCTTAGACTTTCTTTAAAAGAATTTTTGTTTATGTTGAGCATTGCTCTAGTAAGTTTTAAATTTTGAAACCGTTTAATTATATTCTGGAGACAACTGGATTTGTGATGGGAAAACAAGATTAAGAAAAACATTTCTAGCTTCTACTCAAATGAGTAGATCAACATTCTCAAAAACAAAACTTTAAAAGATTATTACAAACATGTGGGCTCCACAAGACCCTTTGGAGAAAATAAAATTTCCAAAGATAAATCCAACTCTTTATATAAAAAATAAAATGAAATCCATGGTCCTATTTCATTCACTTCTCCTTTCAAATCTCCAGGATCACTCTTAACTCGAATCATACATTATCATCGTCAAATCATCAAAAAATCATCATCAACATCAACAATACCTGGAAAGAAAACAACAACCACTAGAAGAATGAGACGAAGTCCAGTACACAGTAACATAATCACAGGGTGTTGCAAGAGCTTAACTAAATGCAATACAACAACAACAAGTTATTATATTTAAATTAAAGTAAACAAATCAACACTAGAGTACTCAAACTTCGAAACAATCTTGAGAATTTGGGGATCTTGAGTAATAGTAGACACTTAGGGGATTGATATAGGTAGCCCCAATATCTATATCTACTGCATAACATTATAAGAAAATAGCATCATCTAAGATTCACAAACCTTAATCATCTTTACTTGCAGCCCTATCTATAACATGATTTTATTTCAATCGTTCCCATAAATGTGAATTAAATCATGGTATTTCCCCCTAGGCTTAAGTAAACATCATATCAATACCGTTTGCCCCATTAGCTACCCACCGAGCCACTTATGAATTGCCATTCCGTCATGGCATACCATTGCGTCATGGCATACCATTGCATCATGGTAAAAGGGGTAGCCTAAGCGCTTAAACTATCGTGTCCCCCTAGGAAAAGGTTGCCTCTTCTCGGACCGGATTCAACGGCACATGCACAAACAACACTCATAAATTATTAAGCTGAGTTTTAGTTTTAGTCCATTTATGATGCCTATCCTAATATGCAACATGCAACTCATTGCGTACCTTTTATATGAAACCCAAACAGAGTCTTAGAAGCCCTTTTTGAAGATATATCAGATATCTATATTTGTTCAAGAATCAAACTCATATAAGAAATTAAATTAATTATTCATTATGTCAAGCTTTTATTAAAATCCTATTTGATCAGATACTAATTAGAAACCTTGCTATGGTTGCGAAGATCACCCTGCTAAAATATGGACTATTCTCCATTGTCTATCAAAGTATTTTTTTTTTCACTTTGTTTATACAATTTTATTACAACATCATCAAAACATTCATTTTAGTCCGTTTAGGATGCCTATCCTAATATACAACATGCAAGTCATTACGTACCTTTTATATGAAACCCAAACAAAGTCTCACAAGCCTTTTTTGAAGATATATCAGATATCTATATTTGTTCAAGAATTAAACTCACATAAGAATTAAATTAATTATTCATTACGTCAAACTTTTATTAAAACCCTATTTGATCAGACACTAATTAAGAACCTTGCTATGGTTACGAAGATCACCCTGCCAAAATACGGACTATTCTCCATTGTCTGTCAAAGTATTTTTTTTCACTTTGTTTATACTATTTTATTACAACATCATCAAAACATTCATTTTCTAAACAAGCATACATTTGAAACAACATACTCCCTATATTATTCATGGTTTATCCTAACTCATTATTCTAAGCCAATTATAATTTATTAAGCCTATATTATCTTTACTTAGCCAAATTACAAGTTATCACACATTCATTATCTTAATCTTTACCAAGTTCTTTAAAATTAATCATTTCATTCAATTACTAAGTCAAGGTGATTAAACTTAATCAATTTAATTCATTTTAACTCATTATAACTTATTAAGTCAAGTTAAACTTAAATTTATTAACTAAATTCATTTTATATCTAACTTCTACATTTAATTCATTTATTTTTTAAAATCTATAAATTCACTAAAATCATGTTTGATTATCTCATATGACTAAAATGACATATCAACTATCATTCATCTACTTCATTTTATTTTATTTTTATTTTTATTTTTTAACAACGCTAGGGGATAAATCACACCCATGATAGGGGCTATGATCGTCTTCACCTACCTCATCATGCCCATGATAGAGGGGGTGATCACTAATACGAGCCTTATCACGCCCGTATCAAGAAGATAACATTCCTTGTCACAGCTATGATCTAGGCTGTTTCCTTTGAAAATTCTTGTCAAAGGAGATCATACCTTTAATAACGACGGTGATCTAGGCCATGATGTTCATCACTTGCAAAATATGCCGGTTATCATGCTTCATCTCTTGATAAGAGGAGATCACAGTCCTTGTCACACCCATGCTCACCCTTGTTTTTCATTTTTGCATGCATTATGGGCCGTGTTACAGCCATGATGAACAGGGGGAACATGTTATGCTTTTCCTTTGTCTTTTACACTAATTTTATCTACTTGTTTTCAACATACACCACCACAACAACTTGTTATTAACTTACCTATGCTTAATCTTAACTTATAAATACTTCTATGTACATATTTACATCATATTACCATAAATCATTCCATCAAATACTTAGCCTATACAACATGCACATATTTAGGTTTTTAGCAAACATATTCATATATCCTTAATCTATCAATATTATCACAAGTTCTAAATATATCTAGTCCCAATACAACATTTACATAGATAAACAACAATCAAAACAAGAAAATAAACAAACTTACATGTTGATGAGCCTAATTAACATGATCTTTACTTCTACTATTTTTCCTTAGTTTTTGTGCTCCTTCATGCATGTTTTTCATCTTCTATCTTGTTTTCCAACTTTGATTTATCCTATGATCTTGTTGGAATTGAGATTTAGCTTTAGATTTTGAAAAAGAAAAGAGAGAAAGAAAAGAAGAAGGAATAAATGTAAGGAAAATGCAAAGGAAAGGGAGAAGGCAACAAATATAAAGGGAAACGGAAAAGTTAATGATTTTAGTATATTTTAGAATAAAGGTATTAGGTTTAAAACTTTTATATCGATAGCTTTAATTCTGAAAGCATTTGAAAAATATTTTCTAAATCGATAGATTAGAAAATAAGAACTTAATTTATGAAATTAATTATGATCAAATTGATATAAAATTTAATCTGGGCTTAACAAATGATATTTTTAAGCAAGCAGGTGATTCCAAAATTTATGGGGTTAAGCATATGAAATGTTGAGCTAAGGTTTAGAGATTTAAGAATCCACTAAATATTTAAACAACATGTTTAGGGGTTTAAGAATTTGAAATCTCGAATTTCAACTCAATTCTATTTACTAAGTTAATTTCATTGATTTATCTAATCATAATCCATTATTTATTTTTCTTGCATCAATTAAATTATTTAAATCCAATTTCTAACTTAGATGAAGGTTTGTGATATTTCATCATATAATAGTGATAATAACTCATATTATATGCATGGTCTTAGTGATATTATCCTAAATAGAAATTTTGTAAAACAAATTTTTATGGAAGGTAGAAAAATTAAGATTATGGAAAATTTACTTTCGTCTTTTTAAATAAAATTTAAAGTATTAGATTTTTGTAAATGTGAATGTAAGGACCCAAAATATTACCCCTATATTTGATATAGGAGATAACGGATCCCCAACCACATATAACCCCTAAGATTATATGTAAGGTTGCCTAAAGGGATAGTTTGAGTAATTGTTTATCTAATTCTATAAGATATTATACAACAAAAGACATAGATATTAGCAGCGGAAATAACTCCACTTCTAAATAGCTACATACATACATATATACATATTACATCCAAAGGTTTTTTATAAGCCTTAACCAAAATTCTCAAAACACAACTCTACCATCACAATATTTACACCATCAACCAAAATGAATCTCATCAAATCTATTACATTTATAGGGTCCATTGAGTCCATGGTCATCTCTAATCCTCCAACCCATCAAGAAAATCTTCGAAGTCAGTTCCGTACCCCATACTCATATAGAACTCATTGGGATCATCACCTGAAATAGATAAAATATGAGCCAAAGGCCCAGTACACAAGTAACGAATACAAATGCGAAGTGAGTCACACATTCTTAGGCTAGATACATTATGCAACAATCGCTTATTCATTAATAAGTCTTTAATTAATAAGACAACACGGGAGTATTCAAACTCCGGACAACAAGGTTATAGTATTACGTCCGCCTCCCTGAGTGGTCCCTACTGTTCATACAGACTAGGCAGCCCCACTTCCGCGTAGCCCGTAATATTAGGGGTTCCTGAGTAATGCATCACGACGCTCAGGGGGTTGGTATGAGCAGCTCGGATACTCTTATCTCCTAAACCATTCTAACCGTTAACGAGAAAGTACCCTGCCCCAATCTGAGCGGGTGCCGCTCTCGAACCAGATTCAACGGCAAACAACGACAATCAACATTCAGATATCAATAAGATTTTCTTAATTTAAGGTAGTTGATTCGGATGCCTATCCTAACAAAGAGACAAGCAAGTTACTGCTACCTGATATAGCTCGGGAATTACGGAGTCGACTGGGCAAGGATCTATCACTGTTTAATCAATATTAAAGTTCACACTTACTTAAACTCTAATTGCTAGCTCAAAATATAAATACATCCAAGAAATCCAAATAAATTAATTTAAAATCAAAATAAAGCATTTAAGCACCCTATTATACCCTAGATCGCTTAATAAATACATAATTACTCAAATAACAAACTTTGGAAAATTTTAGAAAAAGTTCTTAAAATTCAAAGCACAGGGGATACGCCGGCACTCAACGCCGGCGCGGAGCCGGTGTTTAATGTCCTGAAAATTCACACTGCCAACGCTGGCAGTGTTCAAGGGTACGCCGTCAGCCTTGCTTCCTACGCCTGGCCTTTAGCCTGCTTGAATCCAAACCCAAGTTTCAAAAACATCCAGAGAAGTCTAAGCCGTCCGCTTACTTAGGTACGCGGGCAACTTTGAAACATACGCCGGCGGCGTTGATTTTAAGAAGCCAACGTACAATATG
The DNA here is from genome assembly GCA_024138025.1 of Combretum micranthum. NCBI lineage: Eukaryota > Viridiplantae > Streptophyta > Magnoliopsida > Myrtales > Combretaceae > Combretum > Combretum micranthum. Next base: position 2,390 of record JAMXBD010002191.1, on the reverse strand, counting down.
GATGAGAGAACGCCGGCTCACTAGTTTAGCGAAAGCCGGCGGCGTTCGGTCGGCCTTAAGAAATTTGATTCTGTGGGCTTTCAACGCCGCCTCTACGCCGGCGGCGTAGAGACTCAAATTGCCGGCGTACGTTCTGAAGAACAGACGCTGGCAAATCTTTAGTGTAAAAGCCGGCGGCGTAACAAACGGCGTTAGGAAAATTGATTCTGTGGGCTTTCAATGCCGCCTCTACGCCGGCGGCGTAGAATCCCCAGATGCCGGCGTACGTTTAAATTTTAACATATACGAAAATTGTTTTTTGAAATCCCCTGTTTTTCCACACTTTGATCATTTCTTAAAAATTTTCCAAACTTAGTCCAAACTTTCTAAAGCTTGTTATATGAACCAAATACTATCTTAACAACATGAATTCCACCTCTAATCATCAAATCACTATCACACTTCAATTCTCACTCACTACTCAATTCTTCAATTTTTCTATAACACTCATTCTCACACTTCCATGCCCTGTGAGATGCAAACTACCACTCCATTAGCCACTTAATCCATTCAAACTATCATTCAAGCACCAAAATCTCATACCAAACATCACCTCAAAATCACATCTATTCCAACATTTATAAATAACACATTATATACATGAAATGAAAGATAAAGGTTGCTTTAAACTCACATGGGTGAATCTTGGCTTGGAATGTTGTTCAAATCCTTAAGCTTGTAGTAAACCTTGGCTTAGGTTTAAGATTTTGGATTAAAAAAGAAAGAAAGAAAGAAAGAAAGAAGAAAGAAAATGAAATTCGTATGGAAATTGGAGGCTGCAAAAGGGAGGGTTAACTTGTCCAAATTAAAGTCAAATGTCATCCAAATCTCACCATTAGGGGTATATTTGTCCTAGGTTTAATTTGGGAAAATTTTCAAATGCATTTGGTTCATGAGCTCAAAAAGTGGTCTAACTTTAGCCAAATTCTGTCATGTTTTAAACAATTCAAAAGCAATTTAATTAAATTCTAAACATAACATATGCATTTAATTTGCAAAAGGACACACACATTCATTAAGCTATTCACACATTATAGATATCAAACAATAATATTAATTTCATAATACTATACACATATAAATTAACACATTCACTAATACATTAGCTAAACACACACACATATATATCATTCCAATATCATATTAGCATGCAATATAAGGAATTCATGGCTATTTCATTTCTCCTCCTCCTTCAAAAAGTTTCGTCATCGAAACTTAGCTTATCTTAATGCTATTCAAATAACTCGGGATTTCTGCTTCATTTCGTTCTCGGCTCCCATGTCCTTTCCTCTCTCGGTTTGTCCCGTCCACAAACCTTCACAAAGGGATTACTTTTCTCCTCAACACTTTATCAATTCTATCAAGACTTTGATCGGTTTCTCCACCATGTTCAAATTTTGGTTGAATCTCCAGTTGATGTAGAAAGAATAGCTTCGGATCTGATATACACTTTTGAAGTGTGACACATGGAATACATCATGCACTTCCGACAAATTCGGTGGTAGAGCCAATCGATAAGCTAATGGTCCAATTCTTTCTAAGATTTCATACGGACCAATATACCTCGGATTCAATTTACCTCTTGCCCCAAATCTAACAATTCCTTTTGTTGGTTAAATTCTAAGAAACACATGATCACCCCACTTCAAACTCCAATGGTTTCTCCTCATGTCGCATAGCTTTTTATACCGATCTTGAGCCGTTTTTCATCCTTGCTTAACACCTGAATTTTATCTCTACTGCCTGTTGCCTAATTCTGGACCCAAATAATCTTCTCCAACTTCATCCAATGTATTAGAGATCTGCTTTTCTACATAGAGCGCTTCATAGGGTCCATTTGAATTGTATACTTGAAAACTGTTGTTGTAGGCAAATTCAACAAGTGCAAGTAAGTATCCACTTTTGCCAAAATCTAGAGCACATGCTCTAAGATATCTTCTAGGATTTGAATTGTCCTTTCCGATTGCCCTTCTGTCTGGGATGAAATGCGGTACTAAACTGAATTGAGTACCTAAAGCAACATGTAGCTTTTCCAGAATCGGCTAACAAAGCGGGAATCTCGATCAGAATAATTGTCTTCAGAATCCCATGTAACTCACTATTTTTTTATATAGATGCATCCTTTCCAAAGAATCTCCACCCTCAAAGGTATGAAATGAGCCGATTTCGTTAATCTATCCATAATTACCCAAATACTTCATGTTTCACAATAGTCTTGGTAAGCTGATATGAAGTCCATGGTAATATCATCCCATTCCATTTAGGTATATAAGGATGAAGCTCCCCTCTGGGTCGTTGATGCTCAATTTTTTATTTTGACAAGTCAAACACTTGGATACATAATAGCAATA